>VXBW01005200.1:444732-489215 GCA_013400375.1 Thinocorus orbignyianus | reverse complement strand
CAGGCCGCCCCCCCCCCGCCCGGCCCCACCGCAGCTCCCTCGGGCCTCAGCTGTGGATCGTCAGCAGGGGCCGCGGCCACCCGCCGCCCTCAGACGAGGTGTCAGAAAAATAGATGTAGATCATCCCCGGCCCGCCCCCGGTAACAGTGCCACCAGAGACAACCCTCCCCACTCACCTCCTGACTGGAAAGGCCGGCCGCGTGCTTCCACTGCAACCTTTATAACTGCCCCCGCGTCGCTATTGGTCAGGTTACCTGCCCATACGGCCGTTGGTGAGCCGTTGGCGTGATCGCCCTCCCGCCTCCCTCGGCGCTCATTGGTCGCCGCCCTTCCTCGCTCCAATGGCGCGGCGCTGCGCAGCGTGGCCCGAGGCAGTGGTCTGCCGCCGCCTGATTGGCCCCTGCCGGAAGCCGAGCCAAGCCAGTAGCAAGAGTGGTTGTAGCAAAGAGTGACTGGGAAAGCGCCAATCCGCGCTGGGCCGCGAGTGCTGCTGGGAGTTGTAGTCCCGACGTCGGCGAGACGCGGCGAGGAGAGGGCGGAAGGCGTTGTGTTGGACTACAAGTCCCGAGGAGCGCGGGGAGGGGGGCTTCCGGCCCGGGTGGCAGCTGAGGAGCGGGGAGCGGGCCTGGGGGAGCGATGTGCCGGGGCCGGGCACCGGCGCTCTGGCCGCCGCCGCCGCTGCTGCTGCTGCCGCTCCCAGGTACGAGCGGGGCCGGGCCGGGCCTAGGGTAGCCGGTCGGGCCTGGGGCTGAGGGGGCTCCGTGAGAGGACGGCTGGGCCGGGCGGTGGGAAGGGTGAGGGGCGCTGGGCCGCGGGCTCCCTGTGGAGAGGCCCGGGCAGGCCGCCCCGCTTCGGGAAGGCGAGTCTTCTGCCTCACCCTACCCTTCTTCCCTTCGGCTTTTAAACGACGTAGGTGCTGTGGGGAGTTCGAGTGTTGCCCCCGGTGTCGTTCGGTCCCCGGTGACTCCCGTCCGCGCCTTGCTTCCTTCCCCCCGCTGCCGGGCCTCCCTGGGTGCAGGGGGTGCTGAGTTCTGCCTTTTCTTTCTGCTCCGGTGCTTGTCCGGCGGGGGGCACGTGTTGCTGCTGGTTCTCTCTTGATTTCCCAGTAACCTCCTTTCCTTGTGCTTTGGTTTTGCAGCTTGTGCAATACAGGCTGTTTGGTGGCAGGTTTCCGTAACTGCCCTGAGACAGAGCAGGCCCTGGGATTGTGCTGTTGTCTTCTCGTTTCAAACGTGCTATTTAGTTCTGTCTTATTCTATGCCCACTCAGGGCTGCTGTTCCTCTGGCAGCTGTCAAACACTTGTCTTCTGTGACAGTGACCTGATGATCTTGTTCTGTTGCTTGGAAGCCAGAAGCGAGGACCTTCTTTTGGTTCAGCTTGCTTTTGAGCCCTCTTGGTGTCAAAGACAATGGCTCAGACTGGCTGTGCTGGGGGCTAGTGAGTGTGGAAGGAAGCTGGTACATAAATTAGCTGGGTTAATTTTGCCTGCCTGTGCATTTTCATCCCAGTCATGTGTTCTTTTCAGTCTGTTATAAGCAGTTAGTGTTCCTGTTAAACAGCTGTTGCATTTTCGCTTTGAGCAATGTATGTAATGGCTCTTCCCTACAGCTATGGTGGCTTTTGTTGGGCTTGCAGGGAGAGGGCTGAGTGAGCCAAGGAGGGTTCCACAAAGCTTTTGCTGAGCAAAAGTGGCATGAGAAAGTCAACCACGTCCACGGCTCCCAGGGAGCTGTTGCAAGGAGGGGAGGTCATTCACAAAAAGTGCGTTGTGGTGAAGATAAGGCATTGCACCACCAAAAGCTGGGCTGCATTGTGCCAAGTGCTGTACAGGCATTTACTAACCATAAGTCCAAATTGCTGGCCATCACCATTGACAAGGAGTGAAAGGTCAGTGCTGTCCTCATTGCACACCTCAAGGAGTTTTGGTATTTCCTAAGCATTGAGCAGGCTGCTGGGTCCCCCTCCAAATCCTGGGGTCCCCCACCCTGGGCACTGCTGTCTCAGGTAAGGCTGAGAAAGACCAGGGGAAATCCAGTCAGGACGATACAGCAAGCTCTAGCTTTGTGGTTTGGTTTGCTGCAGTGTGCAGGGTTGGTCCTGAGCAGTGCTGAGCATTTTTGCAGCTTCATTTGACTTCATCTGGTGTTCAGCAGCTTGTCACCTCATGGGCTGAGTGGTTGCCTGTTCTGCAGGACCTCCCAAGCCCCAGCGAGCCATCACTGTTGCACTTCCTGAAGCATGGTCATACCTGCCTCACAAGTTGTCTCAGCCAAGCCTAGCTTTGCTAGAAGAAAGACTTTTGTGAGGAAACCCTTCCTCGTTTCACTGAGTGCTAAGATTACATGGACAAGCTCAGTCTGTAAGAACTCTTCTCTCCTGATTTTTATGCCCCTTGTCTTCCCTGGCTGTCCACCTTCACCACAGGCATGATGAGGCACGTACTGGCACGTCCCCGTGCCCATGGGTTGGGTTGGGGGACATAGTGGCTGCCTGGGCCAAGGGGGAAGGTGGGTGGTTGCTCACAGGGGTTCCTGTTACCCTTTTTTCAAGCTCAGCAACTCCCTTGGGAGTCCAGGGCAGTGGCACCCCAGCATATCCACTATTCCTGCTCTGCCTTCAGCACAGTTTGGAGCTTCGTCAGAGTTACTTTGCTGCTTTCAGTAAGGTGCAGGAGGTGTATTGGGTGCTGGAGAGGGGTGAGAACTCTCTGTGCTGTGCCTGCTCCAGGGAGAGGCTGAGCTATGGTAGCATGTGGTTCTCCTGCATGGGGTGGGTGTCCCAGCAGTAGAAGCCCCCCACTGTCAGTGCTTGTCTTTCAGTTGAGCCCTGCTCGCTAGCCAGGGAAAGCTCTGCCTTTTTGTGGCAATTCTTGTTAATTGGATTGCCCATGATTTTCTCCACGAGCAAAGACTGAGTTGCTGTTTGTTAGACTGTTTGCTATTCAGAATTTTGAATAGTTTGGGAACTATCTAAAGAGAGTGAGAAACTCAAAACTCCCTTTAAAGTGAGCAATGGACTGTCTTGTCCCTGGAGATTTCTCTGACTAGAGGAATAAATCTGTGTGTGCTAAGAGAGTGGTTGTTTTTTTTATGCACAAGCCTAAACTCTTCAGCCTCAGAGCAGCCAGGGAGAAGCTGGGAGGCAGCACGGAGATTGGCTAAGCTGTGGGATTTTCCAGCTGAATTTACATATCACCCACTGCTCTGCATGCCTTTCTGTTTACATCACTTCGGAGCGATACACACATTACACGCACACAGATAGCGGAAGAGACATTTAGACCGAGGAAAAGCCTGCCCACAGCTCAGGAACTTGGTCATGGTGGCGTCCCGATGGGCTGTGCCGCTCTCTGCCGGCTTGGACCCTGAGTTTCCTCCAAGGTAAAGTGTCTGCCCCGGGAGGTGGATGTTAGGGCTGTGTCAGCAGCGTTCCCTGGGAGGCTGTGCTTTGGTGATCGCAGACAGCAGTGAGGATGGAACTGTTTTCATACCTGTGTCTAGATCTTAGTGTCAGGAATCCTACACCAGTTTGTAAGTGCGTGCCTGTTGCCTGTCCAACAAGCTGGAGCTGTGTTATGCTGATTTTGTGATCCTACAGAGTGACCTTTGCAAGGACATGTAATGCTGAACTGTGCAGCCACCCAGCAAGCGTTTCCTGAGGTTGCTTCTGGTGGTTTCAGAAGTGGGAAATTCTTAATATTCTTTAGGTGAAGCTGTGAGTAAAGAAGCCAAGTTTGTGAGAAGAGGCGGTCCCTCTCACTGCCTCTCCCTTGCATCCCGAGTCATCGTGGCTACAGGACAGTTCCTGATGGTACTTTGGGGGAGTAATTTAAATACAGCTTTCCTTGCGTGGTGGTAGGTGGTTGTGGGAAGCTGAATGGTGCTTCTGTCTGAAAGCTGTCGGTAGATTTGCCGTGGTGGAAGTGTCCACATCCACCGATTTCTTCAGGAATCAAGGATTCAGTGCTTGTTTATCAAAGGGCAGACAGAACATCACCAGTTAGATCACATTTTGCCCAGCTCACGTGCTGCCTGTAAAGCACTACAGTTTTCTCCCTTTCTCAGTCACTGGTTAATACTTCCTAGCAGTGAGTGTAGCTGTCTGTGCTCTCCTGCTCATTCTCGGTTGCAAAGTCCAAGGAAACTGGAAAAAAAAACCAAAAACCAAGAAATCAAAAACCCAAAACAAAACTCCCAAGAAAACAAACAAACAAACAAACCCACAAGCAAACGATTGAAATTTACTGTGGATTTTTATTGGTTTTTGGTTGGTTTGTTTGTTGGTGGGTTGGTGGGTTTTTTTTGTGAAGGAGCTGATGCATTTCAGATGGATCTTTAAAGTGATCTCATTGCACCCAGAGGCCAAGCAAGAGCCTGTCATGAAGTTACAAAACTTTGGAGGATGTTGGGGGGGGGGGAGCAGGAGGTGGAAGTGATACTGTGTGTATTTTGAGCAGTGATTACAGTCTCAGGTTTCTTATGACTTTAATCTGGAGAAATCCCATCATGTAATAGGAGGGGTTAAACCTTTCCAGAGAAGCACAGCCACCAGTAAGGAAAAAAAAAAAAAAAAGCCTGAAAAACCATCACAGCAATTGAGGAATGAAGTAGAGAAGGAAGCTTTGATGGCCTTGGGTATAGCAGGGTGGCTTTGGGAAAGGAGAACACAGCAGGTGAGACACATGTTCCTCTGGCTTCCTTGGTGGATATGGGATGCAGCGTCTGCTGGAAACTTAGTATGTTTATTGGTGTTTGATTCCTTTCCCATGCCAGCTCAGAGCAGGCTTTTGAACTTTGGTATATTACCAGCCGAGGGTGGGACTAGGATGCCTGAGGATGGATTAGTTTGTTTTTCATGGGCAAGTCTCTCGATTGCAGCCTTGCTGTTCTCCTGTCGACACTGCATGGGGTGGAGGTATAAGGTGCCCGAGGGAGCTTAGAATCTCTTTGTACAGGGGTTTTCTGTGTGAGTTCTTGCTGCTCCTAACTAATTAACTGAGACTGAAACCCTCCAGACAGGGGCTTTGCTTCCTCACCTACTCTCCTGCCAGGACAGAGGCTGAATCTCTTCATAACCCAGACTTTGCTGCTGACCTGGCATGTGTTAGAGCTTTTTTTTCAAAGGAGTTGCAAACCCATCTATGTGCTGAATTCCTGCAGACTGGATTGCAGCAGGGAAACCAGCAGCAGAGCCTCAGCTAGCCTGCAGGACCCCATGGAATCTTGGCAGCCGCTTGCTCTCTCTGTCAAGCAAAGCTAAGGAGGACCAGTTAGCACCAGTTCTGGTGTGATTTTTGTGTGTTTTGCAGCTTTAGAGGCATGGTGTCTTGTATCATGACCTGCCTTCACAGAGGAGGTGGTCATTCCCTCTCAAGAAACAGTAGCAGGACTGAGATTTTGTCTTGGAGGGGTAGGAGGTTGTTGGTTTGGGGGTTTGGTTAGGTTTTTTCTTCTTTTCTTAAATAAATCAACTGTTTAATAACGTGAACACCCCAAAATGGTCAGCTATTTGAGTGAGGATGCGGGAAAGACCACAAGCTGTGAAAGGAGCAGTGTGGAGCACTGTAATTTAGGACAAACTTTTAAAGAGTCTTATGTGTCTGAGGTTGTTTCTGCCAGTCTGGCCACCCAGCTGTGACCACTGAGCCAAGACAGGCCAGTCTTGGTTCAGAGGTCAAGCACTACTGAAACCTGGTCTGGGGCCTTATGCATAAGAAAAACGGTGTAGTGGGTGGATGCTTCCAGGTTTCCTAGAATGGCAGCGAAGCCTCAAGTTCAGCTTTTGTGTCGTGGAAACAGTGTTGAACATTGGCCTCTGTTCTAACTTGATTTTAGGTTTTTTGGGGGAAAATGAGATGCTTTGTTCCACCAGAGCAATCACTTCTGATCGAGTTACAAGCACAATTGAAAGTTATTGCTTCGGGTTTGAACATGAAGTATTACAAAAAGTTTTTCTATCCCAAGGACTTGTTACCCTTTAGGAAAAGTGCCTAATACAAAAATGATTTCTCTTTCTGAGCTGCATTTTCACAAAGGAACCACTGTTCAAACAGCTGTTGAACGTGCTCTCCCAACTTTGCAGTCAATTGAAGTGCTGGTAAAAGTAGCAGCAATTAAAAATATCACTTTTATTTTTATTGATGACAACTCAGTACCATTATGGTCTCACTTTAAATAGCTCAGAAAAGTTTGTATGACATTTAAGAGCTATGCAGAAACGTGTAAACAGTAAAAAGATTCTATCTGTTCTGCAGAAACAAAGACCCACCAGACAGGAGTGCCGTGCTCTGTTGGTAAGGCTGAGCTTCTGTTTGTGTTTTATGTTCCTCTATCACTGGCTGCACCTCCGGGCAGATGCGACTGGCCTTAGGAGAGGTCACCCTAAGACTTAAGAAATGCCTTGCTGGGTCAGAGCACTGGCCTGCCCAGCCCCAGTTCTGTCTTCAGCAGTTAGGAAAACGGATGCTATTAATGAAGAGCACACGAGTCTGACCACATTCTACCGTCCATTTGGCTCATATTTTCCCACCACTCAGAGTAGTTGGATTAAAGACTGCATCCCCGTTGATCTTTTTATTTGACAGTCCCTGAAAAATTTCTCAAACTACACTGTGGCCTTTTTCCAAAGCAATGAGCTGAACTGCTGCAGCACTTGGGAGACAAGTACATCAAGGTTTTATGTAGCACCCATGTGACACCCTCACGGTTGTTCTCCACAGCTTTTGTGATGCTGCTTGGAGTTTCGTTGGCTTGTTTGTCTGCTGCTGTTGTCTGGGCTGAGAATTGTGTCCAACTGTCCACAGAGACTCCAGTGTCTCTCTCCTGAGTTGTAGCTGCCAGGTCAGAGCTCAGCGTTACATAGGGCTTTACATTATTTTTACCTAGATGCTCATCTGCAACTTTAATTTTTTCTCAACTTTGTGAGGTTCTTCCTGAGTTCCTCACCATCAGCACGGTATTTGACTACTCAAAAGAGCTTAGTGTTGTCTGGGAAGTTGGCAATTTCACTGCTCATTTTTTATTCAACATCTTCATCTCTGATCTTGGGAAAGCTTATTCAGCAGTGGTTCTTGGGAAAGCCCTTGCGTAGTCTGTCTAACCTAAGGAGTGGCCATTGAGCTCCACCCTCTGCTTCCTGTCCTGTGGCCACCCTGAGAGATGTCTATCTCATTGATATGCTGTAGCTCACGCACGTTCTTATGGCTCATGTTTTACAAGTCAGACTAGATGCTGGTAAGTCCTTGTCACTGCGTTCTTTAAGCCCTGTTAATGCAGTTCGTGAGTGCTTATGAAATGAGGGCTATTTCCACCAGAGACACTGACCAAGAAAGGCACTGTGACTGCCCTGTGGTTGTCTTCGTAGGAGAGTTGGCGTCTGAGCTGATGAATCTTGTCTCACTTGTGCTTTTTTCTGAGATGTTCCCTTGCAAGTTACTGTGGGCCACTGAGAATCGGTTCACAGATACAAAGAGTGGGCAACACCTTGGTGCTGCAGAAGGACGACGAGGACGGAGCTACTGGACTGGATTTACCAGACCTGGTACCTTCCTCAGAAGAGCCCTGGCTGTGTGAGAGCTTGTGATGCAGCTGAGGAAGGGGCTGTAGTCCATAGAATCATAGAATGGTTAGAGTTAGAAGGGACCTTAATGATCATCGAGTTCCAAGCCCCCTACTGTGGGCAGGGACACTTCCCACCAGAGCAGGTTGCTCCAAGCTCCATCCAGCCTGGCCTTGAACACTTCTAGGGATGGGGCATCCACAACTTCTCTGGGCAACCTGTTCTAGTGCCTCACCACTCTCACAGGAAAGAATTTCTCCCTAATATCTAATCTAAATCTCCCCTCTTCCAGTTTAAAACTGTTAACCCTTGTCCTATCACTACGTCACAAACACACCCTTCCTGTTCTGGGCACCTCCTTGCCTTGCCCCTGTCCTGCCGAGCTGGGCTGTTGGAGCAGCACAGGGTGCTCCAGCTTTTTTAGGAGTATTTATTTCCCCAGTGATGTGCCAGCACTCTCAAGGATGTGTAACCCTTCCCCTTCTGGCTGCGGCTGTGTGAGAGAAACAGAAGCTTGAGTCTTATGCCTTAAATACCCAGGCTGTGAAATAAAGGAATTCACATCATCCGCAGCCTTTTCCCAGCTGGAGCAGGATAACCCCATGCCTGCCTCTTTCACGAGGCAGCTGCATGCATTGGCCTCACTCTCCAGCAAACGCTCCTGCTATGTGTGATTTTTGCCAGCCCAGCAGTTTCCGCAGGGGTGAATAACCTTAAAGACAGCTTCAATGAACTGAAGAGGAAAAAGAAGAGCGGAGCAGATGTAAGTCATGTCACTGAGCTTTATGGGCTGTTGATTGCGTAAGGGGGAGATGCTCACTGGTTTCCTGGCAGAGAGACACTGAGCGTGTGGGGCATTGTGTCTGCCAGCTGCTCCCCAGCGGTGCTGTGTGTCACCTGTGGGATCCAATGCTGTCCCCACGTCTTGCCCTGGAGAGCAGCAGAAGCGTAAACCCCACAGTTGCCATTGTGCCAGCAATAGTGTGGTTCCCGTGTGAGGAACTGGCTCCTAATGAGCCGGCAGTGCGCGCTGGCAGCCCAGAAAGCCAACCGTATCCTGGGTTGCATCAAAAGAAGTGTGAGCAGCAGGTCACGGGAGGTGATTCTCCCCCTCTACTCTGCGCTTGTGAGACCCCACCTGGAGTCCTGTGTCCAGCTCTGGAGTCCTCAACATAGAAAGGACATGGAACTGTTGGAACAGGTCCAGCGCAGGGCCACCAAGATGATCAGAGGGATGGAGCACCTCTCCTATGAGGACAGGCTGAGAGAGCTGGGGCTGTTCAGCCTGGAGAAGGCTCCGGGGAGACCTGATAACAGCCTTCCATTATCTGAAGGGAGCTACAGGAGAGCTGGGGAGGGACTCTTTGTCAGGAAGTGTAGTGACAGGACGAGGGGTAATGGTTTTAAATTGGAAGAGGGGAGATTTAGATTAGATAATAGGAAGAAGTTCTTTCTTGTGAGGGTGGTGAGGCACTGGAACAGGTTGCCCAGGGAAGTTGTTGATGCCTCATCCCTGGAAGTGTTCAAGGCCAGGTTGGATGGGGCTTTGAGCAGCCTGCTCTAGTGGGAGGTGTCCCTGCCCATGGCAGGGGGGTTGGAACTTGATGATCTCTAAGGTCCCTTCCAACTCTAACCATTCTATGATTCTAATTGGGACCTGGCAGGTTCTATCTATGGTGTTTGTGAAGAATGAGATGCTCTGCTGTCGCTTCTCCTCAAGCTACGTGCACCCTCAAAGCCTTGGCCTTGATCTTGAGGTTGGTTGTAAGGACCTTTTGCTGAGTGTTTGGAATAGCCAAGTGTGTGTGGGCCCTTTGATGGCTGAGAGGAGGGGAGACCTTTGAGGTACCTGTGCCAGTCCCGCCAGACCTCTTGTGGGCAAACTCTTTGGCACGGGCTAGAGTATTAGCAGGGCCAGTGGTCCTGGGGGTGATTCCCCTCCCTGATTTGAGGTGCAGCAATGGGGTTGTCAGCGGCCTGAAGCAGCCGGTGGAAATCTCTCTGTTGCTGATCCTGTTGGCCTCCGCGGTGGGGAGAGAGTGCACTGATTTCCCTTGCTATCTCTGCAGCTGCTGGCGGTTGGATTTTTCCTTGCCTGGAGTACTAAAGTAGGAATTGTAAGGCTTTTCTTCTTGCTGAGTCTCAAAAGCCTGAGATGATTCCTGTGGTGTGCAAATGCTGAAACCTACCCTTTCTTCTCCCTCGCATCTGGTTACTGTCAGCCGTGTGATTTAGCAAATAGTGGGTCCCCACAGCTTCCTTTTTTTCAAGGTAGATTTTTGCCTATCTTTTTTTTTTTTTTTACTGTCAGAACCACTAAAGTTGCATGTTAAAAAAAAAAAAAAATTAACTGCAGGCAAGGAGAGTTTGGATCACAAGCTGATCTCCAGATGTGTGGGTCCACACATGCTTCTGGTTTAGAGGGCAGCCCTGTGCTGTTGTGCTGCCAGGACATACAAGTTCTTTCAACAGTTCTCGTCTTTTCAGAGCAAGTGGAGCCTGTCCTGTCACTGTAGGTGTCAGGGTGCCTCTGCAGTCTGTTTTGCTGTAAATCATAACCTGAGCCTCTAAAGTCCTGGGCTGGAAAACTGGGAGAATGTTTTCAGCGTGAGGTTTTTTCACCTGATGCTCTGTGCAGCTGCTAAAGATGCTCAGAGTATTTCTGGAGCCCCTTTGTATTTGGGCCTCTGAGAAGGACTTAGCAGCCCAAAGGATTCCTTCTAGGAAGGAAATTTTTCCTTCTGGGCCACAGAGTGTGTGTGTTGTAGTTTGTGTCTCCTCGGGGCACAGTTCTGCTCAGACCCTGCAGGCTGAGGAGCTCTGCCTGTGCTCAGAGCGGGGTGCCCCAAGGAGGAACACCAGCCACCTTGGAGGGATGCTCATCCTCTGGGCCTGGGAGCACAGGATGATGTAGCTGGCAGCATTCAGATGCCAAGCCAAGGTTCAGAGATCTGGTGGAGATTTTTGCAAGTGCTGTAGGAAGCTGGTATTAATGTTGACAATGCCAGCTCTTTTCTGCCTCCTTTTAACTTCTTTGATAACAGCTGGAAAAGGCCTTTCTCAGTACCTTTTGGAAGAGAGCTTGAGATGTGAAGGAGCTGTCAGACGCTGCTCTGGAGAGATGTCTGCTCTGTTGAAATGCTTCCTATATATGGTGGTTGCAGGGATTTGGGCTGAAATCAGATATTCGTGTGGTGGCTGGTGTTCTGCAGCCTGGCTGATATTCCACTCGACATTTTTTCCATTGCTTGCATTCCTCTGGTTTCTGTTCAGAGAAGACACAAAGCAGGCTCCCTGCTGCTGCTTGCAGGTAGGTTACTCAGCCAAGCTGCAGAGCGCAGGACATGATTATAAACAATGAGTGGAAAATCCCTGTATTCCAGCCTGTGTTCCCTTCCTCCCTTTGGATTTATCCAAGATCTGTTGAAGCTGGAAGACGTTTTGCATCCATTTCAGTGGGACAGGCTGAAACTGGAGATGCCTCCTGAATGTCTCTCAGCAGTAAGCAGTTCTGTGGCCAGCTGGGTCACACCGGCAGTGACCACACCACGGTGGACACCTCCTACCCTGCACAGAAGTTTCAAAGGCAGTTATTTAAAGGATCGTGCTTCTCCTTGGCAGGCCATAACTCACTGATTGCAGGAGCTCAAATGCCTGCTTGTTGCACATCTGATCCTACATTAAATGATAATACAGAACTACTCAAACTTAGTTGTCCTCGTTCTTGTTTTTTTCCTGTCTCTTCATGCTACAGAGTGCTTTCCCATTGCTTTTTTGAGTCTCCATCTGCTATGTTTGAAGGCAATAGAAACCCTGAAAATGAGAGGGGAGTGAAGCTTTTGCCTGAGTCACCAGACAGCCTGCAATCCTCTGTAAAGATGGGCTTCTCTTTCCATCTGGGAGAGACTGTTTGCCTTTAAAATCCCGGTAGGGATATTTGATATGCCAGGTTCCCTTAGTGCTGTCATGATGGGTGAAGTGGGAGCATATCCCTGCTCTTGTTTTGGAAGTAGTCCAAAACAGAGGGTGTTGGGTAGATGCTGCTGAGGTTCTCTGAAGAAATCATGAATTCGTGGCCCTTCTGAAAAGGAAATCTCTTTATTTCCACCCTACCATGGGAGGAGGAGGGTGCTGAATCCCTTCTCCAGAGGCTATTCGTGAGCTTAGCTGTATTTTTAGACACAGGGAACTGTGGGGATACATGCATGTTATTAGACATGAGATAATGCAACCTTGAGACATGAAATCACGGGAAATGTGGCAGCTTGTCATCACTCTTGGAAGTATTTGCTGTATGTTATTTATGAGGACTGCATCAGCTGGAGGTTCCAGCAAAGGTGGAGACCCTTTTGTGCTAGAATATCCAGTTGAAGATTCTTTCATCTTTGAGCTTTATAGTCCAGATACGCTGTGCAGAAGAAATAAACTAAAGAGACTTTAGGGAGGTTAAAGAGGACTGAAGAGACTGCAGGGAGGAAGCAGAGAGCCCCAGTGGCTTGCCCGAGGTTGTGAGGGGCTGAGTGGGGTTCAGATCTCAGGAGGACATGGCCTGTGTATTAGCCAAAAGCTTTGTCTTCCCTCTTTCCCGTCGCCCACCCTCCCTGTGCCTGTTGCTATCTGTGCTGTGAAGAACTACTGAAAGGAATAGAAGGATCCTGATGGCTGATGCCAAACTTCTTGCTTGCTGGAGCCCTGCTTTAAACTCGGCAGGTCTCCATGATGCAGCAGCACAACACTGCTTCATTCCTGCTGTTCTTGAGACAGCTCCAGCAACTCTGCTTAGCATCTCCTTAGGGATCTGGCATTTGCAAACGGCCAGGACAGCACTTTCAGATGTGTGGAAAACATTATCCAGATCCCTATTTTTAAGATGATCTTGGGTTTGGTTTTGAGGTTTTTGTTTGTTTGTTTGTTTTTATTTTTGTTGGAGTTTTGGTTTGAGTTTTAGACTGTTTTAGAACTTTTAGTTTTAGAACTTTTTTTTGAGAGTTTAGACTTGAGCAGTGATTCCTTGGGCTGTGCTGCTGCTGTGCTCTGCCTGCCTGAAGAACTGCAGTGAGGGAGGAACACCAAGTGCTGTGTCAGGCACAGTAGAGCTGTTGGCTGTTCGCAGAGCATTGGCCATCCTGAGCATCACCTTCGTAATGTTTGAAATGTGAGTGCAGGACGTGACCAGTCCCACATGCAGCCCCGTCCTGGGGCTTGCTGGGGAGGTGGGTGTGCTCCTGGGATGGGACTAAGGAAGCCCTGGGCAAGTCTCGGGTCACAGCTACATTGTGTGATCGGCTCTGTGAGCCGCGGTTTCCCTTTCTGTAAGGCAGAGAAATCACAGTGGTCTCCTTTAGAAAGAGCTTGGAGATTGAGGACTTGTCACCATCAGATAAAATCAATTGCTAGAAACACACAAGATGCTTAATCTCCCCGAAAGCTGGAAATGTGAGCAGCAAAATGTGAGTGCAAAATCCTGGCCAGAGCAGTGCCATCTCAGCCAGGGCCAGAATCAGGGACCAGGAGCCCTGTGTCACCGATTGCAGACATCTGGAGTGGTTCTTCCCACGCACTCTTTGCTGGTGAAGGGCTCTCATCCTGCAAAAAAAGATTTGTGTTGTCTTAGTAAACCATTTTTGGCCTGTCGGTCCTCACTGCAGATGTCTGTCTGGTTTGTCTGTTTAGCCCTTGGACTCTGCTGCTGGCAGTGAGAGTACCAAGACTTAACTATGACTTGGACAGAAGGAGGTCTCTTAATCACAGTCCGTCCTGATCAGCTTGTTCCTGGAGCCTGACAGGGTCCCTGTCTCCATGGGCAGGCTGGGACAGCCTGCGAGTGCCAGCAGGACCTTTCAGCTGCAGGGATGAAGGGGCAGTTTGGGAAGGAGAGCTCAGGGCCCTGCTTGAACCCTTGTCTTCTCTGGCTGAACTTCTGCTCAAGCCAGAAGCGTCTCTGAAGAACAGAGAGAAGGTACAGCTTCTTCCTATGGGAACTCTTTGAGAGCATCATGTCAGATTTACTGGGACAATGGCATAATTTTGTGCCCTGAAGCCAGGATCAGGTTTCAACAGAGGTTAAAGACAGCAAACTCCATGTGTTTCTGCAGATTATTATTGTGTAATACTTGACTTTGCAAACTTGAACCTAGTAAAAACTGTAAACAGTGGAGGAAGAAAAACGAGCCCCTCTGCTGACTTCTGAGGGAGAGGGTTTCTCTTTCTCGCTGGTAATCCAGGCTTTGGTGGTTGTTTCTCACCAGAAACTGGAAGTAAGATTCAGAATCACAAACATGTTCTGTGAAGTAAGGTTTCTTTTGTGGTTTCCTTGTCCTTGACTGTGATGGAAAGGATACCTTTAATGCAAATATAACTAAATCAAACATTGTATTTTTGCTTTCTGCTAAGATCTAGCCCTGGCTTTTGGGTTCAGCAGTATAGCCAAGGGCTTCCAAATTATATAGCAAAACTCATGCTGAGTTCATCACAGAAATGGGACGAGGTCTGTGCTCATCAACTTTTTGAATATGAGGCAGCCTTAATTTCTGGGGATGTTTAGGCTTTGGTTTCCTTGGCTGAAAGTGCCAGAAAGCCTGGCACAGCCTGTCCGGGAGAGGAGCTCTCTTGGAGGGATCCCTTTCTGCCACCCCAGCTGATGAGGATGTGGGGCTGCTGAGTTCCCAGAGCACCTCTTCCTTCATCTGGGTGGGTGTTCCTTGGAGGGAGGAAGGCACTCACAACTCCTTGTGCAAAAGCAAAGAGAATGTGCTTGGAAGGTGGCCTGAGCTGCAAAGCTGTGAGTGAACAAGCTCCCTGGGGTCTGGAGTCCAGACCAGCTCAGCTTGAACCTCACAGTTAATTGGATAAGGGTTTTACTGGTGTAGCTTTACATCCAGAGACTTGTTCTGATCTGTGCACTCATAGTTCCCTGGAATGCTGAAACATAAGGCTTGTGTCAGTGGCCTCCACCGAAATCCCTCTGCCTGCCATGGTACATGTGGTATATTCTGTGCTCGCCAGTGCTGTGTCTTGTGGAGGGGGCTCCTTTTTTTTAGGACCCTGCTTATTAATCACTGCTCTGTGCAAGGGGTTTCAGAAGCAGCAAGTAACCTGCTTCCTGAACTACACTCAGTCTGGGGATACAGAGCCTGCATAGGACTGTTTTCTGCTGGGACTGGGACTGTCAGTCACAACTGATACATGTGCTCGTTTTTCAAATATTGACATGTATGGTGGTCAGTGGAATGCTGTCTATCTTAGAGTAGTCTCCTGAGAAGTCTCATGTGCTCTTAAAACAGTTGTGTACTTGTAAAAGCAGCTAATGATTAGGGATATTCCAGTATTTGGGTCATTAAGAGGCCATTTTAAAAGATACCATCTCTTTAGAAAATACTGAACACACATCCAGGAATGATTTGAAGAAACCTGACTTTGACCTTGCATCTTGCTTCTGAAAATCCAGGTTTATGTGAGCTTGGGTAAATACTTGGGCTTCATGCTACAGGAGATTGTTCTCTGAGCCCAGGAAAATATGTACAATGAACTTGAAGTCTCTTTCTGCTTCCACAGAGCAAACCTCCCATGACTAACAAATGCTGGCCTAGATTATGAGCTCAAACAAGAACGCTCGCTACAATCGTTTCTCCAGTGGCACAACCAACATCACTCCTTCCGAAAACACTAACGGGGTAAGTAAGGCTCAGTGTTGTTAGCAGAGAGTAGGGGCTAGGGCTGCTTCTTGCATTCCCATCCTTTCTTTTGAGAAAATGAAGGTGACTTTTGAAAATATGGTGCTTTCTTGCCTATTAAATATCACAATATCCCTAGATAGAAGTTGGGAATGTGTAAGTACATTTTTTTCACCAGCACGAGCCTTCAGGCTGTGCTGCAGTGATACTCACTGACTTCATTTTGCCAATATTTCAGACAAGAATGGAAACAACTTTTGGTCCAGCCTACTCTGCTGTGACAACCATCACAAAGGGTGAGTGTATTTCACACACAGAGCTTCTCCTCAGAGCACTGTCTGTGATTCCTACTGTTTTTTGTTGTTTTACAGGTCATAAAGGTCATAAAGCTATTGGGAGAATCACTGTGTTTGTTACAGACAGGTGCTGAGTTGCTGGTTTTAGTTTTATGCAGCCCAAATGTTATTTAATCACGGCATCTGATCACCAGGTGTGATGGAAATGAGCATGCACAGGTATTTTCTCCCATCAGGCAGACTTTCAGTACCACTGGGAAACCCTTGCTGAAATTAGAGTAGTACAACAGGGCTTGATACCGAGCTCAGTGCTAAATCTTATTAATCTCTGTGAATTCTCACGCAGTCATTATGAGCACTGAAAATTCCCATCTTCACTCTGTGCCTGACTGTGTGTCACTCTGGATGCTTTGGTAAAACCCCCATGGCCGTTTTTAACTCGGACAGGAGGGCGTGCAAGTGTACATGGCCATTTAAAATTATTCTGCTTCGTTTCTCAGAGCCCAGCAGGTGAGGAATCTGAGCCCTGACACGTGGTGGGCATGTAGGGAGAGATCTGTTTTCATTCTGGAATAAAAATACCCGTACTTTAGTAAAGATAAACTGTGGCACTTTACATTGATTTAGATGAGGAAATGAACGTCTGCCTGAGAGAAATGTTTGGATTATGTTTGTACAGCCCTCTGGTATCTATATATTTTTGTCTCCTGAATCTTTACATTCAAAATGTTATACACATCAGTAATATGATCTTTAAACAAATATCTCCAGTTTATTTTAGCACACTTCCCTTGTGCTACAAGAACATCCAGACCTCCCTTGATTGAAGCAATTTTTATTGGTTACTGAAATATGTGGGAGTATAAGGTTTCCTTTTAATAATATTTTTAACTTGTGGACCTGGTAGAATATTATCTGTATTCTTTTCTGGGCAAGCTGCCTTCAAAGGGCTGTGTGCATTTCAGCAAACTATCTGAGGTTGGGATTGTTCTGCCTGCACTGATATGTTCAGGTCAAGAACTGGAGTTGAGGAATCCACAGGCTTTTCCAAGGAACACTTAAAACTACAGGGGCTGACCTGTAGCTCAGAAATACCAGAAAGTCTAGTGACAGGACGAGGGGTAATGGTTTTAAATTGGAAGAGGGGAGATTTAGATTAGATATTAGGAAGAAATTCTTTCCTCTGAGGGTGGTGAGGCACTGGAACAGGTTGCCCAGAGAAGCTGTGGCTGCCCCATTCCTGGAAGTGTTCAAGGCCAGGCTGGATGGGGCTTTGAGCAACCTGCTCTAGGGAGAGGTGTCCCTGCCCATGGCAGAGGGGTTGGAACTTGGTCATCTTTAAGGTCCCTTCCAACTCTAACCATTCTATGATTCTACGATTCTAAATGCTTGCTTTTAAATTTTTTCTAATTTTTTTTTTTGTTTTAATTTTCTTTAAAGCTGACGGGACCAATACTTTTAAACAGCATCGTCGGACCCCATCCTCCTCCAGCACACTCACCTACTCCCCACGAGATGAGGACGATGGCATGGTAGGTGTTGCCAGGAGCTCCCCTGCTGACTAACTGAGCTGATTATCTGTCAAATGAGAGCTATCTGGTGCTGCTTTGGACTTCTCTGCCTCCCTCTTCATTCCTGTGCGTGGCGTTATGTTGGAGGCAAACGTCTGCACCAGAGGCAGGACCAGCCTCAGCATTTCCTGGCTGCTCCCATGGTTGGTGCAGTGGGGAAGCAGAGCCTGCTCCTGATGTGGGGCTTTAGAGTGGCACCTTTAGGTGCTCACATTAGGTGAGCAGTGTGCTCTGGATCTCCTGAGCTTGGGAGAAAACACAGCTACTGTCAGTAGTGTCTGGGGCTGCGGCTGAGGCTGGTAGGTCTTGATCAGAGCGTGCTGGATGAACCATCCAGCAGCACCGCTGGCCTTGCAGTTATGACCAGAAAATCCATTCCTCTTTCCACCTCCAGATGGGGCTTCTGACCACAGGGAGCACGTTTGAAACCTGCAGAGTGGGATATTGGACACCACAGACTGTTCTCTGCTGCTGGGGATTACATCATCGGGGTCTTCTCACACAAACCGTTCCCATGTCTTGTGATATCTCTGGCAGAAGAGCACTTTCCAGTTTTGTACCCAGCTTTGTCATTCATCACACTCACTTCTGAGTAACTTCTTTTGGGGGAATTCAGTGATCCAATAGGCCTCAGGTTAGCTGCTTAGAAAGAAATTAAATCAGCTAAACCTATCAAATGAATTACAGCAACAGCAGAGCAAATCTCAGGGAATGGACAGATAGCTCTGAGGCCTTGATCTTTTCCTATTCCTCGTGCTTCAGCCACATTTCATAAGCACGAGCTCCTATTGAGATTTAAGCATAGGGAATAGATTTTGCCAGGTTACAAGACCCAGCTTCCAAGCCAGGGATGAATGGATTGTTCCTGCTGCTGAAGTTAGGCACTAGCAGAGACTGAGGTCAGCACCAGTACGGAGCTACAACACTTCTTAAAATAAATTTGACAGCAGATTGCAGAGAACTTTATTGTCAGCATCCTATAAAGTTCCTGCTGTTGCTCAGAGATCTTGCTGGTTTTTATGTGAGCGTGTGTTTGTTTTTTCAAAAAGTCCTTTGAATGTTTGCCTTGTGTCCTTGGCAAATGCAGCTCTCCATCACATCACTGACCCCATGGAGCTGGGCTGCTGTTCCGGGAAGCCCTTGGCTGTCAGCGCTGGTCCTGTGGATGGGGGCTGTGCTCACTGCACAGAGGAGCTGGGGATGCCACATTTCCTTTGAAAACTGCAGGGTGGCAAACTGAGGTGTGCAGCCAAGAGCAGGAGAGAGCTCTTCTAGGACCTAGTTTCAGTCCTGTTGGACAGTCTCAGCCCACCTTCCCTGGACTAATTAATATTCTTAAGCAAAAATAGCAAGAGGACTAATGAGTGGTTCAGGAGGCAGCCTGCAGCCCTAGGTGCTAACAAACAAACCAGAAGCACCATAGTCCAGCTCTGCCTACTGCTGCAGGCAAACTCTCACTGATCCTTTTAGGAAGCTTTCTTTGCTTTTTCAAGAAATAATTTGGGATTTCCCTTCTTTGTCACTACGTTTTCCCTTCTCCAGAAGCTGCCAAAGGCTTGTCAGCCATCAGAGAGACAGCTAGAATAGGAGTCGGAGCCCTCCTGTGACCTCCATCACCACTCTTTAAAGCTTCTGTTAATGAAGCCAAAAGCAGAGTGGTGTGTTTTGTGTGCAAGGCAGGGATTATTGAGCGGCTGCTGTCATTCTTCCTGGAAGTGGTGCCACAGGTTCCCAGCCTCGCTGTGCCTACAGGGAGCAGGAACAAGGGCTGTACTAGAGCCTTTATGCAGAGGCTGCTTTTGTAGCTGACCTGATGGGAACTGCATCTAGATGTTACAGCTGAATATTGTGACCAACGTATGCTAATGGATGAATAGCTGAGTGTCTGTCCAAAGTCTCAGTGGTTTACAGGGAGCTTTGCCTCTGATCCAAAGGCTGGACTGAGTTACTGGCCAATCACAAACCCTCTGTCTTCCATCAAAAGCTGTTTAGAGCACTCCATCCTTGGGCTGTTTGAACATGGGCTTGATGTTGAGTGCAGAAATAGCCATGGCACAGCTGTGGGGAGGTGGGACCCTTCTGACAGATCTTCCCAAATCCAAGCCTGGCTGAAGCAGTGCCACCTTGCCCCTGTGGCAGGGCCTGGCGCTCCGTGGCTTTGGTGCATGTGGGTCCTCCACAACCTGGGCAAAACCTCTGCCGTTCAGCCTTGTCACCACAGCACATTGGTTTCACTCCTGTGTGGTTTACACGAGCATTAGCCCAGCCCGGACACACATCTCTGAGCTCGCAGTGTTGCACAAGGCTGTGTCTTGCACCCTTGCCACCTGAAAGTGCTCCTCCTCCTCTCCATCAGTGATCCACACGGGATGTTGCTCTTCATAAAACTGCCTCCCTGCAGAGGCTGCCTTTGCTGCCCTGATTTCTTTGTCACCTCCAGAACAGAAACTATGCACAGTCATTCTTGTTATTTTGATAAGTTCTGTTATTAGTGGAAGAAAATAATAAAATTAATGGATACACATAAAATTGATTTACCTCGTTATAACCATTCCTCTTCGAGGTTTACATATTTAGCCAATAAATATGCCTTCTTTAATAAAAAGAGCTTTATGCTTTGGCTTCTAAGCAGATGCAGCATTACTGAGCTCCTAGGATTCCAGCATCATAAAAATTAAGAAGCAGAGCAGTGTGAAGAACCAGCCAGATCCTGATCTGTGGCTCTTCTGCAGCCCAGCAAGGACTGTGCTCAGGCTGCAGCGGAGTCTGTTTCTGGGGAAAACAGCAGGCTCTAAAGCTCATCTTACATCTTTCATTGCTGAATTTCCTGGCTGCCCCAATGGCTTCCTCTATTGCTTTTGTCTGTCTTTGGGTCTGATGTTACATACTTTCCCCCAGGGCAAGCACAGAAAATGCAACTTGGGAGGTTCAGATTGAACACGAGGAAAAAATGTTTTGCTTACGAGGTAGAGCAGGACAGGAATCCAGGGCGGCAGAGTCCTGTCTGTGCAGCTTTCCCCATTCCAACTGGGCAGTGCCAGGGTTGACCTGATTCAGAGCCAGGGAGAGTCCCTCTTTGAGTGGGCAGCAGGGTCAGCGATCTCCAGAGCTTCCAGCCAGCACTTTAAGAATTTGTGCCTTTGCAGGCTACAAGCCAAGCCATGTATAGGTGTAACATATGCAGGTAGCCTGGACATTGGTTGTCTCTCAGATGCTGCGTCTGAAGCTTGTGGTTTCATTCTCCTGCTTCTTCATCAACCCATCTGTTCTACTCTTTGAAGACCTTTATTGCTTCTCTCTGTGCTCTTCCCTAATCTGCCAGCAGCATCTCTTCCAGAGCAACCCAGCAGTGGCTGCACTACCAGCTGTTCTAGACCCCCAAATCCAATCACTCCATGGTCTGAAGAGTCTCCAGTTTCACTTTGGTGCTGAATTGCAGCTTGGCTCTGCACTGCTGGTTGATATTCCACCCTTAGAGATGTGCTGCTGGTTAATATTCCAGCACCGACATTCCCTGGAAGCCAATCCCAAGGCCGCTGTAACCAGTGGGATTTTTCTTGATTGGTGCAGGCAATGTCCACTTAGCTCTCCCCTCCCGAGCAGGAAGCGACAAAGCCAGTCTGTTACCGAATTGAATAGAAGGAAGTCTCCACACTTACGCAAAGAAATTTGGCAGAAGTTAGATAGCGAGCGAAACAACAAGTGCTGCTGCAGAGATTATAAAAATTGCAGGAGCTGGTGGCTGTCTCGGGGGGAGATTTACAAAGCTTTCTGTGAAGGATTAGTTCTTCCAAACCCTTGCTTTGCGGGTGCACACGGTAAGTATGCAAACGAATGCACCTTTGAGAAAATTACGTGCTTGGAATGTAGATGCCAGCTTGGTTTACTCGGTTAAACCTGAGCGATGCCCGTGCTGCCTGTGAGCGCGGTGCGGGGTTGCCGGCTGCCAGGAAGGGCATGCAGCAGTGAGACGCGCTGGTTCTGGGGGCCTCTCGGTGCAGCTTGGCAGAGTGGATGAACAAATGGAGCAGCTGAGTTTTGTGGAGGAGGGGGGACTGATCTTGAAGTCTCTGTGCATAGGGTTTTGGAGCGGGGAGAATTATTTGCAGTAACGAGAACTGGTTTTTATCTCTTTGAAGCCTCCGATCAGCACCCCACGGCGCTCTGACTCTGCTATCTCCGTCCGTTCATTGCACTCTGAGTCCAACATGTCCTTGCGCTCGACGTTCTCACTCCATGAGGAAGAGGAGGAGCCAGTAGGTATTTGGGATTGTCTGAAGGAGTAGTATTAGGAAGTTCAATGTCAAAAGAGTGACTTGGTGGACTCTTGTGAGTACATAGAGCTGCCGTGGACAGATTTTTGTGGTATCTGACAACTCACAGCCTGGCTGTTGGGGCTCTTGGTTTTGTTTCCACCACTGACGTCTGCAAGTTACTTTGCTTCCTTGGGTACTGTTTCCCTATATGTACAGAGGAGACAATGGTGAGACTTTTCTGCTTCTCAGACAAACTGTAAGTCTTTGCTGTCATGTGTAATTCCCTCGCTCTGCTGCAGAGCAGTAGGGGGTTGCAAGTCTTTAGGCTGGTGGTCTAGCCCCAGGCAGCAAGACTGGTACAATCCCCATGGATTCAGAGCCCCATCCTGCATTTAGGACTGCGTGGCACCCCACTGACTTGATTGTAAGCCCCAGGAGGGTACAAGGAATTGTCTCCATGTGGCTCTTGTTGGGGGAGGACACTTTTAAGCTGAGCTTAGCTTGTGACCCAGTAACTAACCCTAGACTAGATACATAAAAGGTCAGGTGGCGTTTTGCCACAGATCTGGGATAAAAGCGTGTGTTTCGTATTTAGGAACCCAGGGGATTGTGTTTGCAGTTCTGAGAGCAGCACGGGATGAAAAGACAGAGCGAACTGCAGTGATTGATTTGAAATGCTTTGAAATGCGAAGCCCTGCTCTAGGGTGGAGCAGAGAGCTGTGCCTCCCCTCTCACTGAGGACGTGCTCCGACCACATGCTCTGGCAGTCTTAGTTGGTAAACAAAACTGGAGAGATTGGCCAGTTGCGGCAGAAACAATGTTGTTTCTGCTTCATAAGGGAATGAAAGAGCCCTTCCTTCAGGATGTTTCAAAAATACAAAAAGGCAAGCTATTTTAAAATTGCTTTTAAACTTTTGGCTTAGTACAGGGGACGTTTTTGACAATGGACTGTTCACTCCAACCAAGTACCAGGGAAAAAAAAAAGTACCAGGCGGTGCAGCTCACACAGGTCTGGTGACTTGAGTCACTCTGGAAAAGAATTTGGTCTGTGCAGTTTGCTCTCAGATTCTGATACTGCCAGATGCTGGTGGCCCTTAGTTTGTGATGAGCTGATGGTCTCCAGTCATTCCCAAGTTCATTCTTCCCCTGCCTCTTACATACTGGAGGTCAGCAGATGCATACAGAAGTTTATGTTGAGATGGTGAAACCCTAAGCATTCCTTTTTCCCCGGGTACCCCAAGGCTCACCGCTGAAGACTTGTTCTGTTCCTGTTGCAGAGCTGGAGGTTCTTGCATTTGGACTAATCCTTGTGCTCTCTCTGTCCCTTTCTTGTCATCTTCAGGAGCCACTAGTGTTTGCTGAACAACCGTCTGTGAAGCTGTGCTGCCAGCTGTGCTGTAGTGTGTTTAAGGATCCCGTCATCACAACCTGTGGGGTAAGGCAGAACTCTTCCAAACTGTTAGCGTGGGCTCCACAGATGTCCTACATGAGCTATAGCCAAGCCCTGACTGTCCGCAGTGACTGTCAGCCTGAGTGAGCAAAGACAAGGCAGCCCCTGACTGGGAAAGCCAGGCCATTGTGGGAGCAGAGATGCTGAAGGATGTGTTGGATTTCTCCACAAGGCAGCTCTGAACCAGCCTGCAGTGGGGTGTGGGGTGCACTGGGCAGTTCGCCAGAGAAGCCTGGGGCTTGCTTAAAATTGGGAGGCTTTTCCCAGAGCTGTACTGGGAAGCTGTACGGCCTCCTTATCCTGGCCCTTTCCAGTCCCCTTGGCGTGACTTCAGTGAGGTCTAAAACTCCTCGTTCCCTGTCCTGAAGGGCTCTGCAGGGTGCTACTGCCTCCTGGGCACCTCAGGAACGGCTGCACTTCACTTGCGAGGAAAGTGTTTCTTATTAAACAAGAATGGCTTGAAGCTTCATTTAGTTAATGTTTGCAAAGGGATTTGAGATCTTCTAATGAAAGGCCCAGAGTGTTATGAAGATTCTTCTAGATTCCATTTTCTGGAATTTAATAGCGGCTGTATATTATTCCTGCTTCTGTGCTACATGTGAAGCAGGATGGCTTTGTGAGGGGCTCTCTAATGCTTACGACATGCTTTTGATTGCTAAGATCAAGCTGTAGCAGCAAACGCAGAGAGCAAGATTGTTTATTGCCGTGAGGGTGCTATCCCCAAAGGTGCTGGAAGTGGTGCAGTGGAACTGCACCATTTCAGTAAGAAAGCTTTTCGTGGAGACACTGAGATTTACTGGTTAATATGACAAAAAAAAAAAAAAAATCTGCTGCAGGAAGCAGACTGGCTTCATTTGCAGTCCTGGTTTGGCAGCGCTGGAGAGAGCATCATGCAGCTGTGCAGGGCAGGAAAAGGCCACGTGAGCAGGGCAGCAGATAACGGCTCCGAAGAGTGACTTGCAGCCTCTCCAGTGCTGCTGCCAAGTGCTGGCCCTCTGGCAGGGGAATGTAGCTGAGGAGGCTCCAGGGACAAGTTCAGGACCAGGGAAATGTTGCAGCTTTTAGTCCTTTCTTTATATTCATTGGCATGTTAGGTTGTATTTTATCAAGTTTAATTGTTACTATACATTTCTGCTGTAGGAATAGGGAGACGGCTATTTGAAGTAAGAAAATTTAGAGTAGGCTTAATGGGCTTACAAACCAACTGTCCCACCCACCTTGACAGCAGGACAGCTTCAGCTACAGGAGATGAACTACAGAGAAATACATGTGATGGGCTGACTGGCCAAAGACAAGGAGAGGCCACGCTTCCCCTTGCTCTTATCCTTGAAGATTTCTCAGGAAAATGAGAGGAATAACACAGACTAAAGTGGAGGGTGAAGTAGAAAAAGACTATTCCTACCCTTGGAGGGTAGGAGTATCAGAGTGTGGCTTTGGCTTGCACCATGATCATGTTCTGATCAGGGTTTTGCCCTGTTCAAAGCTTCAGACCGTGTGCTTAGTACTTCTCCAGAGCAGGACCTGTGTTGCACTCTCAGCTGCCTGAGCAAGCAGCTGGTTTTTGCCCTGTGGTGCAGGCTCAAGAGCGTGCTGAGCTGTAAAGCAGATAGAACAGCTGCTGAGGCCCCTGAGCCACAGGCTTTGTTATCTCCCACCTTTCGTCGTTAGCCACAGGGAATATTTTGTCCAATATTGTTTGTGCTGACACTGCTGTTCCTCTTTGTCTCCACAGCACACGTTTTGTAGAAGATGTGCCTTAACATCTGGTGAGTACAGAACTATTCTTGTGTGGTGCAGCCAAAACACTGTTATTTTCTGGTTTGTTTGCTTTCGCTTAATAGGAAACCCGCGGAAAGATGTCTGAAGGGCTAAAAACAAGCTGTCACATCACAGGCTGCCACTGCAGCAGTGAGGGCTGGGGCACGGGTGGCTGTGCAGGTCGGAGCTCTGATGGTACACGTTATAGCGTGGACACTAGAGGCTGTGCCCAGCTCCTGGGCACAGGATGTTCTCAAATCCTGGAATATGTAGTGGATAATCCCAGGATAATACATGTCTCGCCCAGAGCTGAGAGCTGACCCATTGATTTCAGACAGAAAGCTTTCTGTGGCTGCCTGTCTAAGGAACAGGGGGCCGTGTTTGGCAGAGCCCCATCAAACCCTTCCTCCCCCATGCCACGGTGCCAGCTCTCTGGCCGCTGACCGAGCCTGTGCATGGCAGCACACAGAGCTGCTTTAGCTCACCCAGCTCTTCCAGAAACTTGATGAAACCCAAGTGTCTGGCTGCTGGCCTGGACTAACTAGCTTCTGCTTTGTTTGGACTCTGTGCTACAAAACCCCCCCCAAAAACGCAGCAACTTTATTTGGCATGAGCTTGTTGCCCCTCTTGGATAGCCATTGTTCAGCACAAAGCCAAGCCACTTGTGTTACCAGAACAGGGAGCCCTGAGGAGGCTCCCCGGGGCATCCAGCAAAACAGCAGCTCTGCCTTAACGTGTTCATCTTCCACACGTGAGAGATCCATCTGCTTTGTGTGTTAATCCCCTGTCACCATGTTGTGCTGTATCTATCCCAACCAACAGATTTGTAGCAAAAAGGCTTTGCAGTTGCAATCCTGAGTTGCTCAGTTTTGCTCCTGCCCTCAAAGCTTGTGTCTTTGCTTCAGTGCAGCATCCCTGGTCTGTAGTGCCCTGCTGGTGATGGAGGGGCTGAGCCCCAGCCTGGGTGGGGGAAAGGATTATGTATGGGGCATCTGCTGATCTGTGGTCACTGCCTGTGAATACTCTCACACTTCAGCAAGTGGCCTTCTTTTATTGGCAGCTAGCTTAAAATATCGTGGATTAACATAAACTGTAACTTTTCACCAAGCCCCAAGGCAAACCAGAGATAGTGGCTTGCAGACTTTATGTGAATATTCATGGCTCGTTCCATTGCCACCCTTTGGGGAGCTGACCATCTCGGCCAGAGAAGGCAAAAAAATAAAATCACCTGCAGTGTCTCAGCCCTTGCTGACTCTGTTTCTCTTGTGGTTCCCCACCTGGCAGAGAAGTGCCCCGTGGACAATGCCAAACTGACCGTGGTGGTTAACAACATCGCGGTGGCCGAGCAGATCGGGGAGCTCTTCATTCACTGCAAGTATGGCTGCCGGCCTGCAGCCAGCAGCAAGCCCGCTGCCTTCGAGGTGGACCCCCGTGGATGCCCGTTTACAATTAAACTGAGTGCCAGGAAGTAAGTGGCTTGTTACCAGTGTGCGGCCTCTCCAGGGAAAGGGCTCCAGCACCAGCAATCTGCTGTCGGATCTGAGCTGCCCTGTGGCTCCTGGGGACGGGGCAGCTCCCACCAGCAGTGCTCTGCTGGGGCCTGCAGGGTTGGGAATGGGCAGAGTGACGTGAAGGGACAGTGCTTTTTCCTGTGTCTCAGTCTTAGGATAATGGCAGAAGGGCTGGTCTCAGGGAGTTCTTTGCTCCCAGCTCAGCCAAGTGTCTCAGTATGGGGAGAGGGGATACACTGTGAAAACCCCCACCTCACATGTAGGGTGAAACACTGTGACTACGGTCAAGCAGAGGCCTGGGAATTCTTTTTGTAAGAGGAGTTATCCTAGTTTTATGCCAGGAATCTGAAATCTTATCTACATTCCATCCTAAACACATTCACTGTCTTCCCCCTCACCTGGCCATTGCCTGCTGTTGAGAGCTGCCTGGAGGCTCAGTCGATCAGCTGCAGAAGTAGATGTTCCCTGCATAAATGTGGCCTGTTATTACTTTCTTCTTACTGGCCAAATGAGAATTTAAAGCTGTAATTGCAGTCTTAGGGCAGGAGACTTGTGATCACCTGACAGTCTCACAGGGCCACTTTGCTCCTTTCCTAACAGTCTGTGTTGTTTCCATTAATTTTTGTTTATCCCTGATTTTCCTTCCTTTTGCTTCTCTCCATGGGCAGAGATCATGAAAGCAGCTGTGATTACAGGCCGGTTCGCTGCCCCAATAACCCCAGCTGCCCACCTCTCCTGAAAATGAACCTGGAGGCACATCTGAAAGAGTGCGAGCACATAAAATGTCCCCACTCCAAATACGGGTAAGGAGCTGGTGCTTTTTAGTGGGAAGGTTGCACTGAGCTCATTTCTGAACTGCTTTTTGGCTACTGCAGCTTTGGGATAACCCCACGGGCTCTGAGCAACTCTACCCAGTGCTGTGCACTGGCCTGAGCTGAGCTTCTGCCTTGCAGAAGGCAGCCCCCGAGCCTCTTGTGAGAAGGGGCAGTCACGCTGCCCAGCTGTAAGCCCTGCTGGTGGCTAAGGAGGAGGTTGAGGTGTGTGGGCAGAAGAATCAGCTGGAGGAGAGTCAGAGTGGTGGATGTGGCCAGAGCCAGGCAGGGAGGAGGATGAGTACAGGAGTAATGGGGGCGCTGTGGCAGTCACTTTCAAGCCAGTTCTGCTCCCAGGGCAAGGGAAGCACTGAGCAGCCTTGGAAGGTTGATTGTCACCCAAGCAGGGGTGCAGCGTGGGCTGGGGGTTCCCTGCAGGAACAGCTGAGGTTACTGTTGTGGGCAGAGTTGTTCTGGCAGAAAGGGAGCAAGGCGAGTCCTGGCAGAGCAGCCCTGACTCCTTGCCATGCTGCAGGCCCAAGTCAGCATCTGCCCAGGTCAGCTGCAGTTTTTTTCCACTGGTTTTGATGGCTCTTAGACTTGGGTCCTGGCGGGCACATGAACCGACACCACATTCTGTCTCTTGCCTAAGATCTGCTTTTCCTTGCAACTTCCTAGACAGACAGACAGACAGTTCAGTTTGGGGCCAATGCCCTGGCTGGAAGAATGAGAGTTGCTTGGCCTCTCTGTTGCTCTGCAGTTGCCTGCACCCAGCAGGATGGTGAACCACAGTACCCCTGCTTGGAGCAGGACAGCTGGGGACCCACAGAGGCCTCACACCTCCCTGTGAGGAGCCAGCTGAGCAAAGAAGTCTCCAGTGTGAGCTCTGCTCCAGCCATTGTCTGCCTTCCCCTTGTAGGTGTACATTCATAGGAAATCAAGACACTTATGAGACTCACTTGGAGACCTGCAAGTTTGAGGGTCTGAAGGAGTTTCTGCAGCAGACAGACGATCGCTTCCATGAGATGCAGGTGGCAATGGCCCAGAAGGACCAGGAAATCGCCTTCCTGCGCTCCATGCTGGGGAAGCTCTCAGAGAAAATTGACCAGCTGGAGAAGAACCTGGAGCTTAAGTTTGGTGAGTCTGCACTGGATGAACTCTGTGGTCAGAGCTGTAGGGACAGGGTGGTTCTTTGTTAGGATGGTGAATTACAGGACTCATTCCATGTTTAAAACTGGTGCTGGGCAGATTTCAGGAGGTTCAGATATTCCTTGCAGAGAAATAAATAGGGGTTCCATTGACTTCTCTGCTGCCTTCTGGAACCTAATCCTGCAGTCACCCATCACATGGCAAGTTCTAGAAGTGTCTGCAGGCAGCTACCACCTTTCTCCCATGACTTTTTCCTGTGTAGTTCATGGGCACAGGCCCCCATAAAAATCAGTGAGTTGAATAGTCAACAGTGCAGCTGTCCTGGAGCATGCATGGTTCTTGGACACCTTTACTGTGCTCAGCACTGTCTCGCCTCTGAAATTTGCCAGATCTTTAGCATCCGAATACAAATTGCATTTGAGGAGCAGTCACCCTCCTGCAGTGTGTTCTCCTCCCTCCTTGTTCAGAGGTTAGGTGGCAGTGGGTGTCCTCTGCCTGTTCCCGTGGACACCATCACTGACTCTGCACTGACTGTGGATTTGTCCGTCTCTTGTAGATGTGCTGGACGAGAACCAGAGCAAGCTGAGTGAGGACCTGATGGAGTTCCGCAGAGATGCCTCCATGCTGAACGTGAGGAGAGGCCAGGGCCCTGGGTGGAGCAGGGATTGCATGCACTTACCTGCTGTCTCTGCTACTAGTTAGGCTTCTCCTGCAGTTTGGGGAGTCTCTGGGGTTCCCTTCTGCTGGCTCTGCCCACCCCAGTTGCAGTTTGCCTTTACTGCAGCTGGGGTCTGGTTGAAGGTTTCCTGTAGGCTGAGTTAAAGGCAGCTCAGTGAGCACATTGTGGTCACTGCATCTGAGCTGCCACTTTAACTGTTCCTGCTACCAGGGGAAATGACCCCTGCAGCAAGGAGAGAGCCCTCTGCTCCGAAGCCTGGGCACTTCTGTACCTTTGATACTAGCCAGGGACAGTGTGCCCTTCTCGCTGCCTGCAGAGAAAGCAAGAAGATAAGCAGATTCCTGCTACCAGGCTGAGAGTGAGAGCTGTCTCATGATTCTGGACATTATTCAAGCACTGATGTTGGATAGACATTCCTCCCTAGTTCAGGCAGGCTGCATCCCACTGGATGTACTGATCAGGAGGAGCTCACCCTGCTTTACCTGAGCATACTAATGAAGAGAGTCCCTATGGATGCAGTAGGGACCAGGCTGTGAAGGAGACTACAGAGAGACCTTCCAATTCTTCTCCAGCAAGGTGGGCTTTGAAAGCCCCGCTGAGCAAGCAGTCCCCGTAACTGATTTGATTATTTTTAGCATTCTCATGAACTGCAGAGCAAGGACAGTGTATTCTGAAAGGTATTTCTGTGCCTACCTGAGTACTGAAGAGTTTAGTGCAAGTCTGGGATGCTGTCAGAAGCCCCCTGGTCTCTGGAGGGAGGTGACGTTGGGATGTACGCATAGAGTCCTAGAGCGGGAGATCTCCCATCAGAGAGTGAGGCAGCTGCTGAGGGAGGGCCTTTACAGGGAGTCAAGACCCTGTAAGGGTCCTGAAAACCTCAAGACCCGAAGGCAGGAATATTTAGCAGTGGAAGGAGACAGTCTTAAAATCATGCCCAGAATGGTCTTGATGACTCTGCAGCTCATGCAGGTTGTTCTGTTTTTCAGGATGAGCTCTCCCACATTAACGCTCGGCTCAACATGGGCATCCTTGGATGTGAGTATGCACGTGGCTTTCATCCTCTCAGGCCGGATTTGGGGTGGTGGCCCAATGAGCCCTTTTAGACAAAGTCACAGATAAGCAAAGTAACAGTTGTCTCTGGGTTCAGCAGTAATTTGTTCCCAGGGCCACTGCTGCTGCAGGAATAAAGTAGTGGGGGGAGAGTTTGCCAGAAGCACTGGCCAAAGAGGAACTTACGGTGCTGCGGGGTTATTAGCTGCTGGGAGGGAGATGTCAAGTGGACTCTACACCTCTGACCTCCCTGGGTCCAGCCCAGGAGTTGCATTAGGGAGATGAGTCCTGGGGCTCAAAGCAATGATAAGTTGATGAGCTGTAAGGGTAGGACGTGAGACCTTCCAGCCAGAGAGGGAGAGTCTCAGGGTTCCTCCTGGCTTGCATCAATGTAAAGTGCAAGGAGGACCCTCTAGGGTGGAGCCAGGATGCTCTGTCCCCTCCAAACTCACTGTGACATGTTGCAGCACTGTTCTCCCATCTCTCACCTGCCTCCTTGTTTCTGTAGCCTATGATCCTCAGCAGATCTTCAAGTGCAAGGGGACCTTTGTGGGACACCAGGGCCCTGTGTGGTGTTTGTGCGTTTACTCCATAGGAGACTTGCTCTTCAGTGGCTCTTCAGACAAAACCATTAAGGTAAGAGATTGTCTCTTCTGTTTATCTTCTGCATTTGTAAAATTGCTTCAGGTGGGACAAAAGCTGAGTTGCAGTTTGTGGGATGGGGGGATGTCACTTCCCAAAATTACTCCCAAAGAATCTTAGAAGATTCTTTGCAATTATAGTTGGGCAAAATTCTCTGCGAGGAAACGTTATGTGATAGTGAAATGAAGAGACAAATAATGTTTTTTGCAGAGGCCTGATTAGAATCTCATTCCTGCTGCTGGTGGTTTTGCTTTATATGGTGTTCAGGGCATTCAGGCCTATTTCAGATTCTGATTTCATTTTCCCTTGGTGTAAAAATTCATCTTAGAAAAAAAACAACATTTTTTCCTGATCAGATGTGTCCTTTTTCCATTTTATGGCATGTTTGTTTTCCTTTGTCCTGTTTTCAGTAACTCAAACTGACAGCAGTGCTCCAGCACAGCCTAAGCACCAGTTCCCGGTGTCACCGAGTTGGCTGCTGGTGGCTGCTGGCTGGGCTGGGCTGGGGAACCACACGGGCTGCTGTGACTGGCCCTGGCAGGAGCAGAGCTTGGATTTATTTTCTTTGAGTGATAGCAAGAGCCACATGGAAGAAAATGGATATTGCTGTACTTTATTTAAAGAAAACAGCTTTCTGTCCTGTCCTGGCTGCTCTGGGCACTAATTCCCATGTTCCCTCTCTTGAGAGAGCAGTGTGTGCTCGGTGGGGAAAACCTTTGCAGTGGCAGAGCAGGCTGTGCTATGCCATTGCAGCCCTAGGACAGGGCCTGAATTGCTAAAGCAGGAGCCCAGGAGCTGCTTCTCTGGTTCAGTGTGTTGTGCTGCCCTGGGCTCTGCAAGGCAGAGCTGATGCCTGCTGCTGTCCAGTGTCTCATTAACTTCAACCTGACCCTTTGCAGTGAATTTCCTTTCCTAGACAAGCTTATCTCTGCCTGGGAGCCCGGAAGGCAGGTGCCCAGGTGACAGCCTGTTTCCTTGTTTCGGTGCTTTTGTGGCTTTGCTGACATCCTGCCCGAGTCCCCAGCTGCTCTGTCTGCCGGCGTGTGACCCTCTGCTGACTTGTGTTTCCTGTTAGGTGTGGGATACCTGTACCACATACAAGTGCCAAAAGACCTTGGAGGGTCATGATGGAATTGTACTGGCTCTCTGCATCCAGGGGTGAGTGGAGAGGGACACCTGCCCCTGCAGGAAAGAGCGGGGAGAGCACTGGGGCCTTTACAGTTCTTGTCCTCAGTCCTGCATGTGCCAAGATTGTGCACGAGAGGCACATCTTGCCTCTCTGCTCTTTGAAAATTGTCAAAGCACATATCTCTTTGGAAGTCTTGGCCTCCCCTGCTGTCCTGGCTTCCTTTCCCGGTCTCCAGTGGGGTGCTTGGCTGGAAGGGCCAATCCAGCCTGGCCTCCCCACAAGACCCGAGCTCTGTTCCTGGGGCAGATGTGTTTAGTGTCATCCCAGTGAGGCTGTGGGACTGCAGCTCCTCGCCCAGCAGAGTGCCTGGGAACGAGCTGGGGCCCTGCACTTGTTGCTCTCCCTCACTGACCTCCCTTTGTTTTCTGGTGACATTACAGGAACAAGCTGTACAGTGGCTCTGCTGACTGCACCATTATTGTGAGTACCCAGGACCCTTCCTCCGCTTCACCGCTGGGATGTGGGATCCCAAGGCCAGCCCCAGGCTGTTGTAGAGCAGTGACCTGCATCCTTTTTTCTCTAAGATATTTTAGCTGGCAGTGATGTAAGACTAAGAACTCATGTGTGCTTTATCCACTGCCTTCAGCCAAGTTACTCATGGGTTGGATTTGGGTGTTTCTTGCAGACTGGGTTTCCTCCCTCCCCACTCCTGTAAGATACTGGTGCTCTGAGCTGGGGCAGGGGCATCAGTCCTGATCAGGCCAGGATGGGGGCTCATACAAGTGCCCTGTCCTGCCTGTGTTTTGGCCTGTGTGTGATTTCCTGCCTCCAGAGGCAAAGGGGAAGGGCTTCAGCAGAAGGTGCCTACACCAGCCTCTCACAGGAGTTCTTCTTCTCCTTTGCAGGTCTGGGATATTCAAAACCTGCAGAAAGTGAACACGATCCGAGCACATGACAATCCTGTTTGCACTTTGGTCTCCTCGCACAACATGCTGTTCAGTGGCTCTCTCAAAGCCATCAAGGTAGAGCTCTGGGATGGCTCCTTTTGGCCTGAGTTGGGTCCCCATGGTACGAACTGCCAGGCAGCAGTGTCCAAACAGGAAGAAAGTGGCATTTTGGTCTGTAGGTGACCTTGTTACTATGCTCTCCTGAGCCATGCAGAGAAGCACAGCTACCCAGAGCAGCCAGCACTGCAGAGGTTTAGCCTGTGCTCTGTGCTGAAGTAAGAAGTGTTCTGGGACCTGGCTGAAAAACCACTTTTCTTTCTTCCAACTCTGTAAACCTGAGACTGCAGGTGGAGTACCTTGACAGTTCCTGAATGTGTGTGTCCTTGGGCTGCCAAAGGGCCTGCTCAGACCATTGGGAATTGTGTCTGGCATCCAGAATTGGCTGGGGATTCAGGCTGCCTGTTTTGAAACCCTCTCCAAAAGCATCTTGAGTCTGCATTCTTTACCTAAAGCCTGCAGAAATCAGAGAACAGCTTTGCAAGTTGCCCTTTAAAGGCTTGGCTAGATTCCCTTGGTTCTGTTTCCAGCTCCTGGTGAGACGGCTTATGGGACCATCCATCTGTAAGAGGGCGCATGCTCTTTTTGGGACCTGGAGTGCTTCTAGCTGTCTAGAGAGTGCTTGGGACTGGAGGAGCAATGAGACAGCACGAAGCAGAAGGAGAACTTGGGGCCTTTTGTTTTTGTTTTCCCTGGCCACTTTCTGCCAGATGAGCTGAGCAGACCAGTAGTGCTGTCTGGAGCGATGGGATGAGATCTGTTGATCCCTGCATTCTGGGGGGGTTTGGCCTGGGTTTTGCAGGAGCTATGGGAATGGAGCTTTGTGGGGACAGGCTGGGAGTGGAGGTCCAGAACAGTTCTTTGCTGTAGACTTGGTTTAGGTTTTTCAAGCCTGTGGCTCTGCTCGGGAAGGGTCTCTGCCAGTGATAATGCAGGCTCCAAGCGAGCTCTCTGAGGCCCTCAGGGAGCATGCTTATTCAGCATAGTTGTTGTGTGTTTTATCTGGAAGTCAGAGGGTTCAGGCAATTCCCACGAGGAAGGAGAACCATCCCTGGTTCCCCTTAGTGAACTGGTGGGGCCTCATGGTGCCTGGGCAGGGGTGAGCAGTGCCTGGCCTCCATGCTAGAGGCTGACCTGTTCTGCCCTGCCCCACTGAGACTCTCCATGTCTCTGTGTGCTTTCTGCAGGTCTGGGACATTGTAGGTACCGAGCTCAAACTGAAGAAGGAGCTGACAGGTCTCAATCACTGGGTGCGAGCACTGGTGGCTTCTCAAAACTATCTCTACAGCGGATCTTACCAAACAATCAAGGTGGGACTCCAAGACTTGTAGCAACTGTAAGACATCGGCTCTCCCCACGCCTCTAGTATCTGTAATTCTGCAGCATGGGTTGGTGGAGCAGGACAAAAGGTGGATGCTGAGAGCACTGCTGTAGCGTTGCTGACACAGGAGATTTTACTGCACTGATTGCATCTTTTCAGGCACAAAGGCTGGGCTCTGGCCGGTCCTTGGGAGCGCAGCTGCTGGGGGATGCTCGCTAAGATAAAACACGGCCTCACAGCCGTGGTGCCTCATGCTGCCTCTGCAGCTGCTGCACCGTTATCTGTGCTGACAGTCCTGCTGATAAGAGGAGAAGGTCACTGTCTGGCTGCAGAGCTACCATAAATCTGTGCGTGGGTTCTGAAATGCTCTCATCTGTGTTGGCTCAGGCTTTGATGAATAGTTCACCTCTCAGCATCTGGGTGACACGAGAGAATTTGAAGTGTCCCTCCTCAGTGTTAATAAATCCCTGCATCAGTTTTCAGTGCTATGGAGGACTGGGATGTGTGAGCACACGCATGTGCATAGTTACAGACAAAGAGTGTGCAAGCTGCACATTTTCAGCCTGGATGTTTAAAGCTGGGCAGCTAAATAAGACAGCAGGACTTTGCTCAACATTCCCAGCTGGACAGATTTGTCCTTAAATATGTGATCTGGGCATACATGGAGCCAGGCTGACTCTGTGGCTAGAGAAGAGCTTCAAGGGAGCTCCATCCTGGAGATGGGTCATTCCTTGAGTCTCATCCTGCCTTTGCTCCGACATTTCTTTCAGATTTGGGACATCCGCAACTTGGAGTGTGTCCACGTTCTCCAGACGTCAGGAGGCAGCGTCTACTCCATTGCTGTGACAAACCACCACATTGTGTGTGGCACCTACGAGAACCTCATCCATGTAAGGGCTGTGGGGTTTGATGCATTTGTTGGTTTGAGGCTGTGGAAGTGGGGCAAGGAGATGAGGACCTGGCTCTGCCGGTCCCCTTTATGGCAATCCCAGAGCATGGGTGCAGCACCCACCCTGGGGGTGTGTGTGGAGGTGGAAACACCTCCGGGAGGAGAGGTTGGTGGCCTGTGGCCCAGTGCAATCTCCAAGCCCTGCTCTCTTCCTGCAGGTCTGGGATATAGAGACAAAGGAGCAAGTCCGCACGCTGACCGGGCATGTGGGTACGGTTTACGCCCTCGCTGTCATCTCCACACCAGATCAAACCAAAGTCTTCAGTGCATCGTATGACCGGTCTCTCAGGGTATGTGTCCAGGGCTGTGCAGCTGTGTCTGTGCACTTGTTAAAACATGGACAACCTTGAGGGAAAGGGAGGATGGGGGATCCTCACCCCTGCGTGCCACATGGCCTCGTGTTTAATTTGTGTCACCTGGCTCAAACCCTGTGGCACTTGGCATCTCCCATCCCTCCTGGTGCTCGGGGTTGTGCCAGAGGCTTGTGCCACTCACTTGGCTCACAACTCCTGTGTGCCCGTAGGTGTGGAGCATGGACAACATGATCTGTACTCAGACGCTGCTGCGACACCAGGGTAGTGTCACTGCCCTCGCAGTCTCCAGGGGCCGCCTCTTCTCCGGCGCCGTGGACAGCACTGTAAAGGTTGGTTTCCTCATGCTTCTCCTTGATGGTTTGGTCTCTTCCAGTACTAGAACTAGGGCATTAAATGAGTTGGGAGCCGTCTTCAAGCAAACAAGGGGATGGTTCTTAACATGTGGGAGGTTTAACTCCTGACAGAGGGCATGGTGGATGCTGGAAGCTCAAAGGGAAGCTCCACAAGTGGCTGAAGAAAAGCCCACAGAGCTGCTGAGAACAGTCACTGCCATGGATTCCTGTTGTCTCTCCTCCGCAGGTCTGGACGTGCTAGCGAGAGCACCACACTAGTCCTGCACACTGAAAGACCAAAAAAAACTCCTCCCCTCCGTCGGCCTGCTGGGTGACTAACACCACTACGAAATAACTGCTGCAGCTCCTCTCCGCACCGACCACTGCCCGCCGCTGCCCATCGGCCGGTTCCCCCGCCCGCAAGGACCCCGGCTGGCAGCTCTCAGGATGGGTCTTGCCCATGGATGCTCCGGATGTTCCCTCAGATCTGCCATGTACCATTGGAAATGCAGAGGATGCTCTTGGGTGCCAGCAACTTCTGCGCTGCAGGGTGCCCTCCTCTGCCTGCACCCCCCCTAGCAGGGGGGCATCCTCTGGGGCCAGGGCTGGGGCAGAGCTGGGCAGCGTAGCCTTTGGCCAGTGATGGGACTGAGTGGTTCAGCTTGTCACAGGCAGGAGCCGGCCTGGCCAAGGAGGGTCATGCTGGGAGGCTGGTCCCTTTGTAAATGGTAGAACTGAGCATTAGGCCTTGCCCTGGGTTGGGACCCCGACCCCTTTTTGTCTCTAGTATTTAATTTTACTGCCAAGATGTCAGGCTGATCCACAGATCCATCTGGGAAGAGGTGTTTTCTTGAGTAGCCAGGTACGATTTTTACGCCACAGCTAGTTCTCAAATCAAGTAACACAAGCCCATCGTTCACCACCCTGTAAGTCTCCACATTAAAGAGAAAAAGCCTCTGTTGCATTTTTACTCACATTTTCTACTGTTTTTAAGATTGTAATATAGATTTGATTATTTCTTCATTGACAATAAAAGCAGAAAGAGTTGTTCCTGGCTAGCGTGGGTTATTGCAAGTTCTCAGGGGGAGCCAGTGGCCAGCACTGGGCCGTGGCAGCTCCAGCCCTGCCCTCATCCACCCCACGGCTGCTGCTGAGAGTTGCACTTGGCTGCCCCAGAGGGGTGGCCACAGCCCCCGCTGTGAAAAATGGAGTGCAGGGACTGGGCACCTTGGGGGGAAGAGCAGTCCCCAGCCAGCCAGGCTGCCACACACCCCACAGCACCCACAGCTGGCCAGGGCAGAGGGACACAAGCGCTGGCCTTTGCCTGTCCTGCACATACACCCAACAAGACACGACCACGTCACGAGGACACGTGTGCACCGACTGCAGCACCTGGGACCCCACGGCCGCCCGCCATCCCCAGCAGCTGTGATGGCCAACATCTTTTGAACACAAACAGGGGTGGCAGCCCATCAGGGGTTTTATTTTTTTTTTATTTTTCTTTAAATATTTGTTGCCAGACTTTGTATAGGAGCAAACTTCTTCACAGCACCACGAGCCATCTACTATTCAGAATAGGAAGAATAAGACAAGTAGAGGTGAAATCTAAGCACAGAAGAGCAGGGAGAAGCACCAAGATGCATAGCTTGACAGATGGGATACGATACAGAGTCCATAACTTAATCATAAAAAATATATATATGTATATATCCATCATGTAGAACTTTATGGACTTTTTTTTTTAGATACATATTTTTTTTATTTTCAACAGATATTTTCAGGCGGGTGATATTTTTTTTTATTATTTTTAAAGTCTTTTTTGATTTTTTTTTTTAAAGAAATTTCAAAGTTGTGCCAAACACATTTGGATCAGCGACCACAACAGGAGAGAGAGAAAGGAGGGGTAAGAGGCAAGGAGGGAGAGGAAGGCAGAGGGAGAGACCACTCTGTACGTCTCGAGAAAAGAAAGGAACAGCAACACTTTGTTCTGAAACCACAAGCAAAAAAATGCATTCATCAGGACTCAAGCGACTGAACCAGACTCCAACTCCTGTTTATACATGAATATACAGCAGCGTGTCCCCGAGGACACACCGAGCACACGCATCCCCGTGTGCAGACACACACACACACCCCCCCACACACACCCACGCACACCAAACAAATGCCAAACCCCAAAATTAAAAAATAAAAAAAAAAAAAAATAACCAAATCCAAAAGCTGAAGACACTCCAAAAGAACTGAAACACCTCCAGTATAAGAATTAACAAAAACCTCCATAAAACAAGGCACATCCTTTGAGTTCTTAACGGTGTAAAAGTAAAGACGTGACACTGAATCCCAACGGAAAGACCCGAACAGAACTGCTTGCACGTACCTTCCACCCAGAGAAAAGGTAAATATTGTGCTACTCTTAGAATGAGTTTGCCACAAGACACACAGCTTAGTATACTCTAATAGTTTTTTTTTTCTCAAGCTAAAATCCACTTTTCTCTTGATTTCTTTTAAACTGCTTTATATATAATTGCTAATATTTTAAAATCTTTTAAATATATATTTGTTAAAGTTTATTCTTTTTTTAATATTTTGGGGGGTGGGGGGGAAAATCTGGTTTATAACTTTTTTTATTTTCCCCTCCAATAAATTAATACTTCTTTATAGCTTATCACTGTCCTCTCCCCCAGAGGGGAGGGGCCAGGCAGGGGCACGTCCTGCTGCCCCCCACCCACGCCGACAAGGGCCCCGAAATGGGGCATTTGCTCCCCGATTTGCAACCAACGCAAATAAAACCTCCCTTCCAACACCCGAGGCAAAGCTCCCACCCACCGAGGGGGAGCCCCCCCAGCCAGGCTCCCATGTCCCTTGGGGCAGTGTCCCTCCATGGGGCATCCCCCAGCCCGGAACCCCACGCGCTGCCCGTCCCCAGCGAACGACGACGGAAAACCGAAAGAAAATTTTCAAAAGGAAAATGAAAAAAAAAAAATATAAGGAGAAAAGAAACCCAAGTGCATTTGCCCACCCGGACCCGCCACCAGTAAATGCCATCGCATTGGTGACACGTGGCACGTCACTGATGGAGCCGCCACCGCGGCCACCACACCGGGCAGGGCTTGTGCTACATTCGGGCCACGGCCACCTGCAGCGCCGGGGCTGGTGGGGCACGGCTGTGCCAGCGGTGGCCACCGGACAGATAGGTAGAGAGACCCCCATCCTTGAGAGTCCGGGCAGCGGCGGGGGCCGTTTCGGTCCGGGGCGTGTTGCTTTGTTTCTTCTGTTGTATTTTTGTTTGTTTGTTGTTGTTTTGTTTTGTTTGTTGTTGTTGTTTTTGTTTTTTTGCTTCTGCAAAAGGGAGTCCTTGCCAGAGCCGGCGCCGAGTCTGTGAGCACAATCCTGAGGTATCTTCTTCTTTGTGCAAACCCCGAGGGATGGGATGTCCGGGAGGGGACGGCTGTACAAAGGGGATGGAGGAAGGGCGGCAGGGACCGGGGCGGGGGAGTCGTGGATCGTTGTGCCCTTGTGCCCACGTAAGCCCTGAGGTTTGCGGGGCCCTGGCACCCCTCACTCCAGCATGGCGTCCAGCTGGTCCGCCAGGTCGTCGAACATGCTGCCGATGTCGTCCAGGATGCTCACGGTGCTCTTCGACTCCACGGCCGAGCTGGGGGAGTGGTGGGGTTGGGTCAGCACCACGCACAGGATGGTGGCACCACACGGTCCCCTTTACCCCCTCCCAGCCCTCCTGCCCATGTCACCTCCCCAGTGCACACCCCAGCATTACCCCATGGCTGGGGTCGCCCCAACCCCACGATGCTCAGTGTCCCCCACCATCATGTCTCCAATGCAACTGCTGTGCACCCACATGCCCAGGTCCTGCTGCCTGCCGTGTCCCCCACTGTCATCTCCCCAATACAGCTCCAGCCAGAGCTCCATGATGCCCTGGCACAGCGATCCCACACCACCACTCCCAACACATCCCACAACGGTGGCACACCTCACGACGCCTGTGGCCTCCCAACACCCCCATCCCCACAGAGCCCGGTGGCACAGCGTAGCCCCCACATCCTCCCCTGGAGCCCACCAGCCACACTGCGCCCCCTTACTCTGCTGCTTGACTGTCCTCCTGCTTGATCTTCTCCTCCACAGCCTGCAGCGCGGCAGCCAGGGACGCGCTCGTCTCCTCCAGCTTTTGCTGTGCCAGCTCGGGGCCAGCGGTGTCAACGGAGGGCCCAGCGATGGCAGAGCGTGGTGGCTTCACTGGCACCTGCTGGGGCTGCGCGCCGGGCGAGAGGGGCTTGGCGGGGCTGGAGCAGAGCGATGGTGGCGTGCTGGAGGGCTTGGCGGTGGTGGCACCCAGCTGCCGGGCAGGGGATGGGGCCGGCGTGGAGCTGGCGCTCACCGACTGGATGGCAGCATGGGGCTTGGGGGGCTTGGGTGCCGTGGGGGGTGGCACAGGCTTGGGGGACACAGGGGGCGGCGTGCCATGGACCCGCTTCACCTCTGTGGAGAAAAGGGAGAGGGGCAGAAGGGTGGTGGGACCAGCTGGGGCTCCCAGCATCTGCTCCAGGGAGTTCTCGTACCAGGGGGCTGGTGGGGCACCTACCTGGGCTGCCGGGGCTCGGGACGGGCACCTTTTTGGGGATGGCTGCTGGTGGTCCAGGCACCTTCTGGGGTGGTTGTGTCAGCACAGGCTTGGGAGACACCGGTGGCTTGAAGGGCTTCTTGGGCTCGGTGGGTGGTGGGATGTAGTCGGGGCCATCGGGGCGGGTGGCAGGCGGCGGGGTAGGGGGGTGCTCAGCCCCGGTCAACTCCGAGGCCGGCCGCCGCTTGACGGTGCCGGTGCCGTTCTGGTAGACAATGAGCGGGGCCGGCTCCAGCGTGGGTTCCTTGTCCTTGGCCTTGGGCCGGCGCTTGACAGTGTCGGACTCAGTGAGGACGAAGCGGACGCCATCCTGCTGGCTCTGCCTGGCCCGGATCCGCCGCTTAAGCGTGGCGCTGGCCTCCACCTTGGCCAGGTCCCCGTGGCGGTGGGCTGGGGACAGCCCCTCGCCTGCCTCCCCCCGGGCTGGCCCCAAGGGCCGCGGCCGCTGTTTGATGGTGAGGTTGCCCTCCTCAGCAAAGGGGATGCCATCTGGGGAGCCACCACGCTCCACCCGCAGGCGCTCGCCGGGGCCATCAGCACCCGTCTCTGACCGCACGCTGTCGGCGCGCTCACGGCGGGCGGCGGCCACCAGCCCAGTGACGGGCCCGCTGATGGTCCGGCGCCGGTTCACCACCTCCCCATCCAGCCCGATGGCCTCCTTGTGCTTGACAGTGGCCAAGACAGTGGCAACGCGGGCACGGTCAGGGCTGCCCGGGGGTGCCCCTGGCTGCAGGTAGTAGCCCTCAGGTGGCTTGGCTGGCCCCGGCCCGCTGGCCACATGTGGCTTTTGCAGCGCCAGTGCCCGAGCCCCGCCACCGATAGAGGACATCTCCAACATGGCTGCAATGCTGCGCACGCTGCCGGCACTGCCCGTGTCCACGCTGCCGCCCAGGTCGCTGGCCCGACGCTGCTCCCTGCGGCTGTCCCCCTCAGCGGCAGCGGGCCCGGTGGCCACCTCACCACCCTCACCCTCCTTGGGGAAGTCCTCGGCCATGCCAGCGCTGGAGATGGCGGAGCTGGAGCGCTTGGGTGGAGGTGGTGGGGGCCCTTTCTTCTTGGGGCGGACGGCGAAGGACTGGCTGCGGTTGACATTCTTGTCACCGCCGGCGGGTGCCCGCACCGAGTGGCTGCGCCCCACGCGCCGCTGGACGGTGGCGTAGGGCCCCGCGTCCGGCACCAGCAGCTCATCCCGCTCCTGCTCACTGTCGGAGGCGGCATAACGGTTCAGGCTGTGCGCCCGCTTCTTTGGCCGCCCCGGCTCCTCCTCACCCTCGCCCGCTGGTGGCAGGCACAGCACTGGCACCGAGACGGGCAGGACAGGCACCCCCGGGGCTGCCCCCTCACCCTCGGCAGGCTGAGGCAGGACGTAGGCGAAGCCCCGGTGGGTGGGCGACTGGGGCAGGGAGCGGGGCGATGCGGGACGCTCGCCCGGTGGCAGCAGCTGCGGGGTGGGCTTCACCTTGGCGGTGGCATGGGACGCTGCCGGGCCCTGTGGAGAGGGGGGTCGTGGCTTGCCAGGAGTCTGCGGTGGTGTCAGGTGCCCGGCAGAAGGTGGGAAAGGCTGCCGGGGTTTGCCGGGCACGGGTGGCACGCTGGCACGCTTGACAGGGTGGCCATGCCGGGGCTGGCGTGCCTCTTTGGGTGGCGCAGGGGGGCCCTCGCCAGCCCCCTCTGCCAGGTACTCCTGGCTCTTGGAGATGGCAGAGGCAGGGGGGGTCCGCGGGCCATCCCCCAGTAGCTCCTGTGAGCTGCTTATCAGCCTGGCACGGCCACCAAGCCCTGGGGGCGAGTGGTAGCCAGGGGCTGCGGGGTTCACTGCCTTCTCAGGGGGTTCCTCAGGACCTTCTCCTGTCATGGCCACCTGCAGCTCGCTGCTGAGCTCACTGTCCTGGAAGGTGGTCATCTTAGGCGACTGGCACTCAGGCGGCTCTGGTGGGGGGGACTCGATAGCCAGCACCTCCGGGCATGTCCCTGCTGCTGTCTTCCTCTTCAATGTGCCCGGTTCATACTTGCCCAGCTCAGCGCGCTGCAGCTCTGCCAGCTTCTTCACCGCCAGCATCAGCTTCTTCTGGTGGCCTGGGAACACCATGGGGCATCAGAGCCACTGCCAACGGCTGGGGCAACTGCAGCCAGTGCTACAGCAAGGGACCTTACCCAGCTTGGTGATGCCGATCTCCTGCAGGTCCTCCCAGGTGATGTCAGTGATGAAGTCAATGTTCTCGTAGCCGTTCTCCACCAGCACCTTGTAGTACTGGGACAGGCCGATCATGGAGAGCCACAGCGCCAGGTTGGCCTGGGGTGCAGGGCAGGGCTCAGCACTGGCTGGCAGTGGGGTCTGGTCCCAGCACCTCCCAGCACCGAAGCACGCATGGGGCATCCCTATCCTGCTAGGGGACAGCCCCAGGGGACCTCCCCATCCCCACGCTGTCCCTAGGTTCCACAAGCACCCAGGACCGTGCCCAGCCCTGTTCCCATGGGAAGCCCCTTGCTCTGCCCAGTCAATGGGTTGAGACTTGTTGGGAGGGGACACAGCGGGTGATGGCGGGCACTGGCCTGACAGTCCACGAGCTGTGGGGAAGGGATGTGTGAAGCTTTGGAACCGCAGGATGTGGGCATCATCTGGGAGCAGTGAGCCAGCTCCCACCCTTGTCCCCCTGTGCCACCCCTTCTCTGGAGGGGACAGGGCAGAGGGGACTTGTTGCCACTGTGAATGTGGCTTCAGCACTCCCGGCCCCACGCAGCCCTTACCGGCTTGTACTCTGGCAGCCATTCAGGGATATTGAGGTTGTTGATCTCAGAGGCGATCTTCTTCCTGTGCCCCGGCTTGGTGACACCAATGGCCGTGAGGTCCTGGGGCAGAGACAGGGGTCAGCATCGCCCCACACCAGCTGTACCCCCTTCCCCGCAGCACCGGCCAGTCCTGGTGTTCCCACAACCTCACCTCTGGTGTCATCCGGCTGATGGTGGTGATGTCGTAGCCAGCATTGATGAAGTTGGGCGCGTAGAGCTGCAGCTGGAACTTGCAGAGCCACTGGTACACAGCCTCCGAGCTCTGGGGAGAGGGACAGCAAAGGGAGATGGGGACCTGCCAACCCTGCTTGTGTCCCCCAAGGCTGTCCCCACACCCATCCATATCCCCACTCCACCCCAGCACTCTCCGCTCACCTTCCCCTCTGATGGTGGCTCCATCTTCTTCAGCTGCGGCTCAGCTGGAGGCTGGGGAGCATACGGGGAACTGGCCACGCTCTGCGACCGTGACGAACCTGCTGGAGAAGCAGCGGTCAGTGGAGCCAGGGCCACACACCTCCAGGCTCTGGCCAAGCAAGGTGGGGAGCTGAGCCCCTGTCCTCAGTGGGATGGCACAGCCAAAGCCCCTGCATTGGCAGGGACAGGGCAAGCATGGGCAAGTGACACCTGTTCCAGCACAGCAGCTTGGAGCATCCCACGATGCCCTGGACACTGGGGTCTGGTCCCCTGGGATGGGTAAGGGTGGTGTGGGGCACTGTGCCCTGTCACCAAATCCTGGCAAGAGCAGCTGCACTGGCACAGGGCTCTGCAGGGCACCCAGCCCTCTGTGCCACAGCACACATGGCTCCTGGGTGCCACAGTGGCTCTTGACCACCCATGCAGACCCAGGTGAGCCCCCAGCCCAGTTGGGGCCAGCGTGCTGCAGTGCCCTCCACCATCTGAGCAGAGACACAACTGGACCCTTCTTCCAGAGTGCGTTTCCTGGGCTGCCCACCTCCCCTAGGTGCCCAAAGCCCTCTGTACCCGCTCCCCCAGCCATGCCACCAACCCAGGACAGGGTTTGTCCACCTGCTGCACCCTGCAGCAAGGGGCCAGGCTTGAGAAGTCAGGCTGACATGAATGGCCTCATCCCCCAGGGACCCCTGCAGAGGCAGCCAGGCAGCCTTGCTGTGCTCACCCACCAGCAGGTGCCTTTGCCAGCCCTGGGGGACACAAAGGCTGCCCAAAAATTTCCGCTTCGTATTTGTGATCAGGACCAGCAAGAACAGCATCTTCCCCTCACTGGCAACTGCATCCTCCCTGTGTATGCATGCCCCCCTCCTCTGTGTGTCTGCATTTCTTCCCCCCCCATCCTTCCTCGGGTCTGTGTGTGCATCCTCCTCGCATTTGCATCCTTCTGGCATCTGCATCCCACTTGCGTGGGCACCCTCCTCACATGTGCATCCCTCTGCCATGAGCATCTCCCTCACGTCTGCATCCCACTTGCCTGTGCATCTCTCCAGTATGTGCATCTCCCCCCGCCTCCTCCCCTCTCCGGCAACAAGTGCATTGGCGCTTTGCGTGTGTATCCCCCCCCTCCCCACTTCCCAGGTTTTCATCCCCCCCCTTGTCTGTGCATCTCCGCAGCCCGGGCATCCCCCAATAT
>VXBW01005200.1:419820-438860 GCA_013400375.1 Thinocorus orbignyianus | reverse complement strand
CCCGCAGCATCTGCTTGATCTCCTTGCTGGCCTGGCTGGTGGTGAACTGGTTGACAATGTCCAGAGCCGTCTGGTTGTAGGTATTCCTGACGTGGGCGTTGATCCCGCTCTGCAACGGCGCGGAGAGGGCTTGGGAGGAGGCTGCTCCCCCCGCCCCCCACCTCGCCACCCCCAGGATCCCCTGGGCCACCCTGAGACCAGCAGCTGGAGGGCACAGCTCACTGCTTTGGTATTTTCCCCGACCCAGAACCCTCACCCTCATTCCCCAGCAGATGCATACATGCTGCTGTGCACTTCCAGCCATGGGACCTCCCCCTTCCCACAGCCCATCCTCGGGCAGGAGGTGTCTGGAGGTGTCAGGGGGGGGCCTTACATCCAGGAGCAGCCGCACCACATCCGTCTTGCCGCAGAGAGCCGCCTCATGCAGTGCTGTGCCTGCCTTGGTTTGCCGGTTGATGTCGATGCCAGCCTGCAGCAGGAGCCTGGGGGCAGATGGTGGGGTCAGTGATGCTGGGGGACATACACACACCCCCCAGCACTGCCCTCCCTGTCCACAGCACCCACCGGATGATGTCGATGTGGCCGTTCTTGGCGGCGAGGTGCAGGGGGCTGGTGCCGTTGGGGTCGGTGGTGTCCCCCGGCTTGGGCTCCAGCAGCGCCGCGCACATGTTGCTGTTCAGGAGCAGTTGGACCACCTGGCTCAGCAAACACAGACGGAGCAGGGCTGCAAGGGCGGCTCAGCCCCTGCCTCCCCTCCCTGCTCTGCCCTCCTCCAGCAGCTGCAGATATCCCCCCCAGCAGTGGCACTGCGGGTCCCCACTGCCATCCCTCCCAGGGGTTGCCCAATCTCCCCCCCAGGGCTGCTCCAGCACCCCAAAACACCTCACCGTGCCCCCGTCCCCTCCCAGTCTCCTTCTCAGTGGTCCCAGCTCTCCAAGGACTTACCCCGACCCGGCCAAACTCGCATGCCAGGTCCAGGGGGGTCTTTCCCGAATTGTCCATGATGCAGGGGTTGGACTGGTGCTGCAGCAGCATCTCTGACTGCGGAGGAGTGAGACCCCAGCTCAGCGAGGGCAGGGGTATGGAGGGTGGCCTGGCCCCCCCGCCACCACCATGCCTGCTGCCATCCCCACCGTACCACGTCATAGTGTCCATGCTGTGCCGCCAGGTGCAGTGGAATCTGGCCCTCATCCGATGGGATGTTGACAGAGGAACCCGCTTTCAGCACCATTTTCATCGGCTCCTTCTTGCCCTGCCAAGCTGCGTAATGCAGGGGCCGCATGCCTGCGGTTGGGCAGGACAGGCATGCCATGAGCCCCCCATCAGGCTGGAGAAGGGTGGGGGGGACTGTGACAAGGACCCCAGGGCTCACCTTTGTTGTCCTTGATATCCACTGCAGCCTGCGCCTCCAGCAGCAGCGAGATGAGCTCCGTGTTGCCATTGAGCGCTGCATGGTGCAGAGCTGAGAACCTGGGGACAGGCTGTGGTGTCAGGCGTCTCATATCCCTGCCCACTCTGCAGCCCCACCACCCCCTGCCCAGCACCACAGCCTCCAGCCTGCACCCACCGCAGCACCCCATGGTGCCTGCTCTGTCTCTGACAACCCACCACATGCACGTGTCCCCCACATGCCAGGGCATCCCTCCATGGGCACATGGAGAAAGAGTTGTTGCAGGGACCAGAACACAAGCTGGCTATGTCCTGGTGCGTAATAAGGGCCAGAGGGCAGAATGTGCCAGGGCTGACGTGGGTTTTCTCTCCATCCTATCACTTTATTTAACTTTTCCTGGGGCGCTGAAGCCACAGGACATTCACACACACACATCCCCAGCCCATACGATGGGATGTAGGGCTGGGGATGCCACCAAGCTGGAAGTGGAGGCTGGCAGGTCTGATCTGGGAATACTGGAGCAAGATCAACGCAGACGAAATGCTCCCTGGAGATGCTGAGACCCCATGGAGCTGGAGGTTGATGGGCAGGGCAGGCATGGCAGGGGAGTCCCACCAAGGGTGGGGGGTGCCAGGGACCCAACCTCCTTGCTGATCCACTTCCCTCAGCCTGGCCCCGGCAGCACAATCACGGGCAACGGTGTTGGGTGGGGTGGTGCCCAAGCTGCCAGATGGCAGTGGTGCCCCCCCGTGGTGCTGGGCCTTGCTGTGGGGTGGGGAAAGCCCCCGGCACTGTGCCCTGCTCTGCTTTTGTGGCCCCCGGGACCGATCAAACCAGGAGGCTCGTCGCTGGGAAGGAGGCCAGGAGCTGACCTACTTGCTGCTCCCGGCAGCGGCATCCTCTGCGTGGCTGCGCTTGCGCCCATCACCCCGCTGCTCCGGGCCCTGGTCACACTCCGCATCCCCCTCCCATCCCTGCAGCCACCCCGGTGTCACCGGAGCACGGGAATGGGCTGCAGACCCCAGCAGGAGACCTGCTGGCCCCCACAGCTCCCCAGTGCCTGAGAGGTGGGTGGTAGGATGGTGATCCCATTTGCCCCCCATTGCTGGGACCGCCAGCTGAGGAGTGGGGGGGACACATCCCCACTGGGGAGCAGGCTTTGGCCACCACGTTCCCTGTGGAACTGCCGCCTGCGATCCCCCAGCGGGGAGCGGCGATGTGAGCAGACAGCTCGCGCAGGAGGCCGATCCCCAACGTCTGCCTGGGAAATGTCAACATTTTCCGCTCCAGCGCCCCGCTCAAATCCGCTCAAGATGGTGCAAATCGCAGCCCTCCCCCGGGCTGCCTCGGGGGCTTCCCCCAGCACAGCCCAGCCAGCCACAAAGGCCACACCCCACACAGGACACTGTCCCCCAAGCAAGCACGGGAACACCAGCATGGTGTTTGCCCATGGCCGGAAATCAGCAAGCAGAGCAGAGATGGGGAAACTGAGGCACGGCACCAATGCCAGATGAGCAGACACATGGGCTGTAGCATCAGTCTGCCCTGCGTATTCCTGGGGGATGATCCTTTCCAGGAACAAGGCTGGAAACTGGAGGTTGCTCCTCTGTTGCAGGGATGCTCCTGCACCTGGCCAAGCTGGCCAGCAGCCGCAGGAAGGGCATGAGCTTGGGCCCTGTCTGCAGCTCTCGACTCCTGTCCCAGCTCTCCTGTGACCCACAGCCCTCCAGTGACCTGCTGGCTCCAGCAGCCACTGACTGAGGTGGTCCACGGGGTGACGCAGCCCCTTGCCCTGCCCACATGGCACCTTGCAGCCCCTGCCCCGCACAGGGCAGTGCCCCACCGCTGGCCGGCATGCCCACACACTCCCATGGCCATGCACGCCCACTCGTGCGCACAGACACGCTTGCGTGCACACACACACGCTCTGCTGAGCATCCCCACACCTGCATGCACCCCCGCATGCACACACGTGCACACGTGATGCGCCAGCAGGTACCAGGGGATGCCCGATACCACCACCCTGGTACCACAGCCCTGCTTGGGGGCGAGGATGAGGAGGGACCCAGGTGTGCCCTCCCATTACTGACCCATCCGGCTCCTCCTCTCACGTGTCATTTCCACCCCCAGGGACCACCTGGCACTGTCCAGCCCCACGTCCTGCTGCCTTGCTCAATGGTGGGGTGCGACAGGGCAGGGGGAGTGCTCAGATGCTGCCCATCCCTGCAAGCATCACTCCCTGCTCCCACCGCAGCCCCCCTCCTCCTCCTCTGGGCTCTGGCTGCCTTCCTGTGCCGGCGGCCTCATTAGGGTGATTAGTGGGTAGTGAGCCTGCAGTCCCCTTCCCAGCTCCTCCCCGCCTGTTGGATGCCGGCTGCGAAGCGGCGATCCAGCAGCACAGCCCAGTAGGGTCATGGCTTGCCCGCCTGGTGCCCTGCAGGGCTAGTCCCTGCACAGCACCTGCAAAGCCCCGAGCCCACAGCAAGAGCTGGGAAGAGACATGGGGCATGGCTCTTTCTCTGCCTTGCAACCCTCATCTCCCACCTCTGATGCCCACAGCTGCAACTCTGGGTGCAGGCAGGGCTCAGCCGTACTGGCTGACGGGGGCAGAAGCCCCTACCCACCCAGACTCTGGCTGCATGACTGCATTGTTCCATGCCCAGCATGCCCACACACATGCAGAAGACTCCTGCCCACTGCACAGGTCCCCAGGGACACCCCCTCTGCTCCCCACAGCACATGCGCGCCTGTTGATGGCACCCCACGGCATGCACACCCTTGTCACACACCCCGTTGCCTGCGCACCCAGGCACAGGGCTCCCACTCACCCATCGGTGTCTTGGAAGTTGACGTTGACTCTTTTTGCTGATCCGAGGAGCTCTGGGAGGGAGGGAAGGGGACAGCACATTAGAGTGGCACACGAGGTGGCTGGGACAGGGACCTGGGGAACATCGGGGAGGTGACGCAGCCATGGTTCCAGGTTTCCCTCCCCACCAAGGCTTTGGCTCCCTGCAGCCTGGTCCAGGGTGCAGCATGGCACCGTGCAGAGCTGCCCAAAACCTGTGGGCTGGAGGGCTTGGGATGGAGGGGTCCCTGCTGATGGTGGCAGAGCCCAAAGGCCTCTCCTGGCACAAGGGTCTCTGCCCACTCACATTGTGGTGGGTTTGTCTGTGGCTCCCTCCCCAGCTCCTTTGCCTCACTGGGGTTCCAGTGATGCCTCGTGGAGCCCAGCACCACACGAAGCTGACAGGTCCAGCAGAGCTTGGCATGCTCCCCAGACCCGAGCACGTCCCCTGTTCCTGAAGCCCCCCGACCTGGCACTGCCCCACTCCCACCCCACACCTGCCTGGGAAAATCAACTGCCTTGGAGCAATCCAATTAGCACCACGAAGAAAGACGAAGCCAGATTTACATAAGATTTAACCGAAAAATGCCACTCAGGCTTTCCAGCGAGCCAGCTTTTTCCTCGCAGTCCCCAGTGGGGAGTGAGAGCAGGAGGAGGAGGATGAGGCGGGTGGGAGAGCCCCAGGCTGGGTACCCATACAGCAGCCCCTGTGCCCACCACAACGAGATGGCACTGCCACGACCCTGAGCCTATAGAAAATAAATCAAAAAAGGCTGCCTGGCCCAGCACGGAGGAGGGACAGCCATCCTCACCCCGGCAGGCTGGCAGGAAGCACGGCAGGGACAAGCACACTAGGGACAAGCCGACTGGAAGGGGTGACTTCAGGCAGGGAAGGGAGATGTGGGGTCAGAGGGATGCTCCCCACGTGCCATGGCCTCGCTCGCTCCCCCAGCCCTTGCCAGCCTCCCAGTGCGATATTCAGTTATTCAGCACAAAAGGGCTGTGCCAGCAAATGGGGCACAGTGGGCATTGGCAGCGGGAAAGGGGGCTGTGCCCGGCCTTGACCCACAAGCCTGGGAAAGCAGTGCTGGGCAGAGCCACCCCTGCCTGGGTCACACCTGGCAGAAGGTCCCAGGAGCAGCTGGGGCGCTGGCAGAGGTTACTTCCAGCAAACACACAGGCTCCCAGGCTGCCAGAGCACCGGCTCCCTCCCGTGCTCCATCGGCCACCCAACAGCTCAAGTCACAGGGCGTTTGCTAACAACAACACAGCCCCTTGCCAATGGGCAAGAGCTCTGGAGGGCAGCTGCTGAACAGCCATGAGGGTCATCTCGTGTCCACCAGGTCTCCAGCCTCTCCCGGCACACCGGGCACAGAGAGGAACAGGGCACCTTGGGGTTCCCCGGGCGCAGGGAGGGACAGGAACACTGCAGGGTCCCCACAGCCCTCCTCCCAGCAAACGAAATGCCACCAGCCTGAGCCCCACGTGCCGGGGCAGCCTCCCTTGCCCTGGCATCCCAGTACTGCTCATTTAACACGTTAACAAACCACCCCAGCAACACATCCCCATCAGGATGGCCAGGCCTGGGGAACAGCCCCCACATCCCATCCCTGCAGCATCCCCGTGCTCCCGCTGTGCTCCCCTGGGAAGGACTGGACCTTGCTGGCAGGCAGAGCCCCCCGGCACTGGGACCGACCACAGTGGATGGGGTCCGAGCAGGTCCTCGCCAGCCCCGAGCTGCCGCCAGGCTCCCCAACAAAGGTGCCATTCAGCACTGGTGGAGAGGAGCCCAGGGCCGCTTCCGCTGCCGCCCAGTGCCAAGAAGCAGCTCCCAGGAGAAGGGGGCCGAGCCGCCCCCCAGGGATGCAAATGGCCAGCGGACAAAAGAAGGCGGTGGGCGCAGGAGCGGCACTGTGCCCGGCACTGGCTCCAACCTCCGGCCCCAAGACAGGCCCCACTCCGGCTAACCGGTCCTCGCAGACGGATGGACGGATGTCGGTGGGTCTGCAGTGCCTGGCCTTTCCCACGGGTTGCTCCCAGCAAGGGGGTGGGACAGGGTAACCTCCAGGGATCGGCGTTGCAGGGTGCAGTGGTGACACTGATGGCATCACTGCTGCACTCCACGATGCCGATCCCTGGGTACCCACCAGCAGCCCCCCGCACTGGCCAAACACACCGAAGCAGCAAATCTCTCCTCCCTGCACCTGCAGGAGAGGCTGCGGCTGCCAAAATCTGTTTAGCACTTCCATCATCGCTTGTGCCAAGTGCTTAGTCAGTGACTTCCAGCCGTGCAGCGGTTTGACTTTCGTTAAAGCCCTGGCAGTGGCCGCCAGCCTGCCGGTGCCCATGACGGGCTGCGGCAAGCTCAGGCCCCGGGATGGCTTCAAGTGCTGCTGGGAAAAGGTCTTCAGGTGCAGCGTTGGTCTGATGGGGTCCCTTGGGGAGCAGCTGGGATATCTCACATCCTCTTGGGGTAGGTGCCCAGAAGCACAGCAAGGTGTGGATGGTGGCATGGATGGCAGTGTGACGGCTGGCACCCCTGCAGGACCAGACCATAGTCACAGATGGTGGCACTGGTGAAGAGTCAACCTCATGTTTGCATCAGCACGGGCACCCTCGAGGGACAGTGGCTCTGTACTGGCAGTGGGCAGAGCAGGAAAGGCAGTGGGTGCCACACCAGCTGGCACCACCAAAGCTCCTGAGAGGCCACAAAGAAACCCCTCAAACTGTGGTTCCACAGTTCAGCAATTAAGCCCCTCCTGTAATGAAGCATCATACTCATCTGGCATGGCATTGGCAGCCTGGCATGAGGTGCTGAGGGCACCTGTAGGTCCTCAGCAACAGCCCTCAGCACAGCCCTGCTGCAGCTGGGACAGGTGGAGTAGGATGGAATCCCCAGCAGTCCACCAGTCCACAGCCTGGAGCCATCTCAGCCCCACTGCCTCTGTGTGGGATTTGCAGCATGTCTGGGGGCAGGGAGACGTGGAAGAGCTTGTTAATGGCTGGGAAGCACAAGGAAAACTTTTCCATTAACAAGGGAAGGAAGCTGAAAGCACTGCCAATTAAAAATATCAGCCACAAAAGGAGATGGGCAAGGCAGGGAGGAGAGCAGTGCTCCTGCACGGCTACGTTGCCAGCATGCACTGAGCATGTCCCTAGCTGTCCTCCCTGCCGGGACCATCAGAGGAGCGACGGAGAGCACTGAGCACCCATAAACATCGTCCAGCCCTGCCTAAGCAGAGGAAGATGCTGGAGCCATCCAACAGAAGTTGCAGCATAGAGGGATAGTGGCATCCCTGGCACTGGAGCCCTTGCTCAGACCACCTGAGCCCCACCAACGTCCCCAGGACACCTCAATGCACCCTCTTTGCTCCTCAGGCAAAGGTGAGGCCACGTTGGAGCATGGAGCTCCCTAGGTATCCTAGCCCCACGGCACAGACCACGGCTCTCAGAGTAGCTTGCACCCCATAAGCATCCTGATTGACCTGTGGGTCAGGCAGGACCACATCACTGATCCCAAGCTGCACTGTGGGATCCTGTGAGCCCCAGCAATGCCAAGTCCGGNCCGGGAGCCGCAGCCGCCTGCCATAGACACCGACTATAAACAGCGTCTGCCGTGAGTAAACACCGCCCCGGGGAGCTCAGCCCAGCCACTACTCACAGAAATGCCTTTACTTAAACGCAGAGCTCACAGTAGCTAAATGCACGCTTGAATTCAGCCCAGCGCTCTGCGTGCAGTGAGAGCAGTGGGCTCCTCACCGGCCCCGTCCTCCCCCACCCCCTGGCAGCGACAGCCCCACGGGCACGGTGTCGGCAGGCGACACACGAGCCGGCTACATGTGCAGGGCTGGGTGTGCATGGGGTGGGGGGATCCCGTGCAGACCCCAGGACGTTGACACACATCACCCACCCTGACCCCCTGCATCCCCACTCCATGCGCCGCTGCTACCTCAAGTACCCCGCTGCACATCACAGGGAGACCCCCGTGGCCAACAGCTGCTCCAAGCATCCCAGTGCATGCCATGGGGAGACCCCAGTGTCCAACCTCAGTGCACATAATGGAGAGATCCCCATGCCCAACCACTGCACTGGGCACCCCAGTGCGTGCCATGGGGACACCCCTACACCCAACCACTACTCCAAGCATCCCTATGTGTGCCACAAGGAGACCCTCATGCTTAGCCACTGCTCCAGGCACCTCTGTGACCCCCATGGGGAGATCCCACACCCAGCTGCTCCAGCCCTTCCCCTGCACCCGTGCCCAAGGCCACGGCCCCACACAGACTCCTCAGTGCCTCCAGGAGCTCCTCTCCCTTCCCGTTAGGGTGCTTGTGTGCTAGACCCCTGCGTCTGCAGCCAGTACAGCGCCAGCACCGATCAATGCCCGGCCTGGGTGCGGGGGCTCCCGGCCAAGCCCCCGCTGACGAAGCACATCCTGCTCCCCCCGGCAGCGCTGCGCCAGCTCACAGGGAGCGGACGGTTGCTCCTAGCAGATGGCTCCAGCCTCCGCTAAATCAACATCTACTTAATGAAGGGAAAGCCGTTGCTGCCCCCCCCCCCTTCACCCTACCCAGCTTGGCAGCGGCTGTGAATGATCCGGGGCAACCCCTCCAAATCTTCCTCCCATCCCTTCCATCACCCCACTGCAGGGGTCCCCTTCCCTTCCAGCCCCACTGTCCCTGCCACTTGCCCCCCTCCCCAGCCCACATGGGCAGCAGAACCCCTGTGTGTGTGTCCCCATGCACAACAGGGGACCCCAGAAGCAGGATGACACCGAGTACCCACAGGGAAAACATTCAAGGCAAAGCCAAGTGCCTGTTTCAGAGGGAGGGGAGGATCCTGCAGCGGCATCGCCGTGAGCTGCCGGATAAAGGAAGCATCCAAAATAGCTGCTCTTAATTATATCTTTGCTGACGAGTGCCACGCAAACAACGAATGCTGCAAGCGCTTGCTGCACGAGGAGCCCTGGCATGAGTGGTTCTATTCCTCGCAGCAAGTATGGAGTCCCTACTTTGGGGTCCCCGTGGGGACATGTGTGTGGCCACAAGGTCTGCCCACACATGTGCCACCGTGAAGACCCCATGGAGGTGGCTGGAGCAGCTCTGGCTGGGTGCAGTGACGGTGAAGACACCGGGGAGCCGGTCCTCGCCACTGGCAGACAGCGAAAGGCTTGTACTTCTGCAGCCAAGGTCGTGTCAAGCACTGAGGCCGGCGCGATGTTCAGATGCTAATGAAGCTGTTATCATCTGTTGATCGATTTTGACTGTATAAATAATGCACCGGAAAACTCGCAGGCTGCTGGCTGCGTGGGAAGGGATTGCCTGGGGCAAAGAGGTGGCAGGGATGGGACGGAACCATTGCAGCCCAGTGCCCACCATAGATGGAGAAAATACACCCACCACAGCTGGATACCCCAGTGCTCATCACAGCTGGACACCCATCACAGGTGGAAAACAACTGTCTGTCACAGCTGCACACACACTCATCACCACAGCTGAACACCTCAGTGACCATCTCAGCTGAATATCCACTGTCCACCACAGCTGGATACTCCAGTGTACATTACAGCTGGACACACATTGCTCACCACAGCTGGACACATTCCCCCCAGTGCCCATCACAGCTAGATAACAACTGCCCACCACATCTGGACACCCCTTCCCATCATATCTGGACACCCCAAGACATCTGGACACCCACAGCTGGGTGCCCCAATGCCCAGCACAAGCCATTCCCCAAATCCCAAGGGACTTTGAGGGGAGGCTGGCCCTGTGCCCAGTGCACCCGCTGGTGCTCTGGACACCTGGCCCTTGCACGGAGCCTTCTCCAGGGAGCAGAGAAATCTGCGCTTCAAAATCAATAGGCTGTGGCAGCCTGAGTCACGGTGCTGCAGCAGCGCAGGGCTGTCCCCTGGGGCCAGGATGAAGCAACTTAAATGCAGCTTTCAAGAAGTGGTGGAGACTCCTCAGCGATTTTTTTTTTGATATTTTTTATTTTAAAAAGGGAACTTTTTGATCCCAAGGGAGGATGAGGGCTGAGCCTGCAGGCTACCAGGGCAGGCAGTGACAGGGGATGTGAGCATCCCCAAGGTGGAGCAGACCCACTGAAAACCTGGGGCTGGAGCCAGCCAGGGTCATGCTGGGGCAGCGGTGCTCACCAGTGGTTACTGTGAACATCCCTGCTCTCCCTGTATCACCAAGCTGTATCCTCACCTGACCTTTGCCGCGTGGTACCCCGGAGCCCAGCCAGGCCATTCACCACTGATACTGCATCAGTCGGACTCCCCCAGGGCAGCCCCAGCCCCCCAGCACTGCAGAGCCTCCCCCAGCCCCGATGTGAGGTTCAGCCCCGGCTTTGCAAGGTCTCAGCAGCCTCCTGCCCGCTCCAGGCGGCCTGCAGATCCGCTGACCCCTGAAAAACACACGGTGCCGTGCTGCTCTGCCACGTGAAGGATGCCGGTGACTTGGCCCTGTGCACCTCGGGACATGGGGAAGCCAGCAGCAGGGATGGGCAGGGGTGTGGGCAGTGCAGTGGCACAGCAATTTTGTCCCCACAGGTGGACACAAGGTGTCCTGCTCAGCCCCATGGCACCAAGCACCATACCAGTTCCATCGTGCCTGTTGCTGCCGGCCCCAGTGCCAGCCGTACGCCCACCCTCGTCTCTGAGGAAATGCATGTTGGTGCTGCTTCCATGGAGCCTTAATTGACAGCCTGCTCTCTCCGTGCTGGGGCGGCAGCAAACAGGTAATTTTCAGTAATCACCCTGGCTGGAAGGAGTTTCCACCAGCACAGTGAGGCTGCCATGGTTGGGGACAGGATGCAGCTATTTGGGGCCACCATCAGTCCGCATCTGCCCGTCTGTCCACATCCCAGCACCATGCACCCTCAGAGGATGCCTGAGCAGAGGCTGCCCGGGACACAGGAGCAGAGAGGGGACAGATGTTGGCACCACTCACCTCCACCTTGGGGCAGGGAAAATCCTGTCCAGCCCCACCCCTGTTGCCTCATCTCCTCCTCATGCTCACCTCCTCCATGGGGCCAGGGAGCCCTGGGAGGACTAATTCCAGCCACGCTGTCATGCTGGGAGGAACCAGGAGCTTTGTGTATCTCAAAGCATCACTAACTAATCATTTTACAAGGGCATGTAATGATAGGACAACAGGTAACAGCTTTGAACTGAAATGGGGTAGATTAGATACAGGGAAGAAATTTTTCACTCTGAGGGTGGTGAGACACTGGCACAGGTTGCCAAAAGAAGTTGTGGATGCTGAGTCCCTGGAAGTGTTCAAGGCCAGGGTGGACGGGGCTTCGAGCAATCTGGTCTGCTGGGAGATGTCCCTGCCCATGGCAGGGGGGTTGAAACTCGATGATCTTTAAGGTCCCTTCCAACCCAAACCATTCTATGATTCTACAGCTAATGGACAGTCACTATCATCTGGCCTCCCACAAATCCAGCCGCAGTCCAGACATAACTGTGAAGTGGCCGGGAGGTCCCTGGCATGCAGAGTGTGCATGTATGTGCGTGCACGTGTGTGCGTGCAAACAGCTCAGACGCATAACAGGGCAACAGGCTCTGCTGCAGCGCTGGGCTCTAAGCTCCTGTGCTGTACACGGGTTAAACAGGCCCTGGGATCTATTTCGAACATGATGCTTTTAGTGCCATCATTTGTCTTTGTCCACATAACAACCTGTTTCACCTTTCTCCCGCACTCCCACGTCTGCCAGTACACCGTGTCCACTTGCACACCTACCGCACCACAGCAGCTTTCCCGGTAGTGCCCATGGGCGGGATGGGTACCAGTGATGGGCAGGACGGGTACCAGTGATGGGCACCTCTGCGGGTGTGTGGGCTGGCAGCTCAGTGACACTTCAGTCACTACCAGGGTGGATGGGCAGTGCAGAGACATGTAGCCAGACAATCCCATGCAACTGCCCTGAGCACCAGGAGCCCAAGTTGGGGTCATCACACTGCTCCAGAAGGCCTGGCAGCACTGCAGGGGAAGGGCAGGGCTTGCAGGACCCAGCACAGTGGACAGTGTGGGACCATCTACCCCATCCATGCCGGTAGCTGTGGTTTAGTAGGAGATGGCCCCGGGACCTGCGCAGGCTGGAGCAGAGACAGCCAGAAGAGCTGCTGCGGAGCTGCACAGCCACGAGGAGCGCGCCATAAACAGCCCAGCTGCAATGCAGGAGCCGGGCAGGCGGCTGCTTTGTCTGCTCCAACAGCTCCGGCAGCCACGGACCAAAAACCTACGGGGCCCTCGGCGAGGAGGCGGCGCAGAGCTGGGCTTCCAGCAGCCACATCTGGAAAGAATCAGCCAGCGGCTGCCGCTGCCGAGAGCCATCCCCAGCACCGAGCCCCACACCAGGCAGGGGAGGAGGCAGTGCCAAAGTGGCCAGTTGGAGACAGCTGCTGGAGCAGAGACAGCCAGGGGCACACGGATGCACAGGGATGCACATGCATGCACAGGGATGCACACGCATGCACAGGGACGCACAGGGACACACAACAGGGATGCAGAGGCAGCTGCATGCACTCAGATGCACACACAGGCACAGGCGTGCACACAGATGCACACGTGTGCACAGGGACACACACAGGCACACTGGTGGACCAGCACTGGTGCAGAGCAGCCAGCCACCGGCAGACATGGTGCTCAGAGAAGCAGTGCCCGGGATGTGCCCCATAGCAGCTGTTTGGGCTCCTACTGGCCTGCTGCACCCTGTGGTGCCCCAGCCCCACAACCACCTTGATCTGCTCAGCTCGCATCAGGTGGCCCTTAGTGACCTTGCTGGAGAGACCCAAGGAGATCCAGGCAGATTCAACATCATCCCGTCAGCCACTCTCCCACCATCGCGGTATTGTGCTTCCCTGCCCCGACGGCTCGTGCCAGGCACCAGTGCCCATCCATCACCGGAGCAAGCCCAGCACTGTGTCCCTGGCTTCCCATTTCTCAGGCTGATTGCTCCTGTCGCTGCAGAGCCCAACGTTAAACACCTCATTTTCTACACCCATATTGAGTTGGAAAATACTATTAACATTTCATTACAGCTTTAAAGATCCCTCTCAGCCTAGTACAAAGATCTAGCCCTCCAGCAGGATCTCTCCGGCACTGGGCAGGCTGCACTGGCCCCCATTCCCACAGGGAGGATGTCCCACATGCCCCAGCTGTGGGATGGGTCGGTAGCCCAAGGCAGAGGTGGACATCGGCGCTGTGTGCTGGCTCGGTGACCAGCTGGCACAATCTGTACCCATGGCACGCTCAGTGGCAGCCAGGGCACAAAGCAACAATGGAAGAGCAGCATCCGCACAGGCCAGTGTGAGCCTGGGTGCTCCCGAGCGGGTTCTCAATGCCTTTCCCTCACCCTCGGGAGCCTGGCTGGACAGCAACAGCATCAGCCATCATTAAATACCAGCAAATTAGTTCTCCGATGCTCTCCCAACAGCCTGAGCACTTGTGAGAGGCACCTTTCGCTGCTGGCTGGTGAGGGCAGTGCCAGCAGGTTCACGGCCAGCGTTCAGCCAGAGCCCAGCAGTGCCCAGCCCTGGCAGTGCCCAACCCTGGTGCAGTGGCACGCACTGCTCCTCCTGCACCAGGATGGAGAAAGCTGTGGCAAACACATTCAAGCACAGCCCTAAGCATCGCCCCGGAGCCACGAGATCTCCTTCACCATTCATGATGCCAGTGCCACTGCAGCTCCCTCCGGCTGTGTGCCCAGGTCAACATTCACCAAGGACCCACCGCTGCTTTGGCACTCGCCAGGGTTCCAACACAGCAGCGCACAGCTGTCATCCATGGGCATGACCGCTGCAGGACCAAACAGCCACCAACGGGACCCTGTGGGCACAGGGGAAGCGGAAAGGGACTGGAGATACCCAGGAACACCAAGCCAGGGAGGGAGTGGATTGCAGCCATTCTCAGCGCCTGGGAAGGGGAAGGAAGGATTAAAGGGAGCACAGCAGGGCAGGGGAAAGTAGCCAGATGCCTGCCTGGCTACTGGAATCATGCTGGGCTGCAGGGAAGGAGGCAGCTGCAGAGAGAGACTTGATGCGCCCACAGCACTTGGCTCTGCTGCACCACCAGCACCCCAAGCATCCACGGCACTGTCACCCTTGGGTGCAGCCTGCCACGTCCCCGGCCGCTCCCTGGGAGCATCACCCCTCCACAGTGCACAGGCATCGAGGAACACTGTGGCACCCAGCAGCAAGGTCCTTGTGCAGGAAACAGGCAGAGCTGACAGCCCAGAAGAGCCCCAGGCATAAGGGGCTGCCTGTTGCCAGCAAAGGGCTAACTGATGTCAAGCCAGGTGAATTTGGGACTGCTGCGAGAAAATCCAGGCCAGTGAGGGAGTTTCGAGATGGGAGCAGAGCCGCCAACCTGTGGCCCTGCTGCTCCTCAGTGGCGGTGGCCAATAGCCCTAGGTCCTCTGCAGCATCCCCCAGCGGGCAGGGACACCACAGCCAGCCCCAAAGTGGGAGCTGAGGTGGGGGGACGGAAGGTGGTTCGCACCCAGAACTCCAGCCCAGCCGGAAAGAGAGGCAAGAAAATGTAAAATAATGAGATGTCACCCCGGGCTGAGTAATAATCCCCCTCTGGAAGGAAACTTGGCACACACCAGCCTGCGCCCGCCTGCCAAGTCCTGCTGGGAGCGAGGTTTCACAGGCAGGCTAGAAACCTCAAGAAGAAGTTTATAAGAGACTTGCTGACACACCATTAAGCGTGGCAGTGGCAGGAGCTCCTCAGCCCTGACCACCACCCTGGGACGTGGCTGGGATGCACCCACATTGTCCCATGCCAGCATTGCCCTGCATGCCCCAACCATGGGATGGGGGATGCATGAGGGTCCAGACCCTCTTTGCAGCCCCCCAGCTTGGCCAAGCTGCCACAGGATCTGGCCCAATGGTCCCTTCCTCCTCCTCTTCCAGATGTCCCACCTGGCACCCATGGCTCCAGAGGCCAGTAGCACCTGAGGACTCTGGCATCCTGGCAAGCACCGTCTGCTCTCCCCCTTTAGCGAGGAGGGGGCTGCCCCAGCACCCGTGGCTGGGTAAGGACAGGGGGAACAATTAGTGCTGGCTGCTGCCCCGGGAAGTTTCCTGCGTTACCGGAGGGCCGGGGGGGAACCAGGCAGCTCCGGCAGCTGCCGGCCACGCGCACCCTGGGCACTGCACCACAATTGGATTTGCAGCTGCCCTGCCTTTTACTGCATGGAAATTGAATTGTAAAATGTCAAAGACATTTCCTAACTGCGCCATATTAGCCTGGTTTTATTAAATACTGTTATCAGAGGAGATTATTAATGCAATCAAATGCAGGCAAAAAACCCCCAGAATTAACTGGCCGCCGTACAAGAGGACGCACTGGAGGGCAGGAGGCAGCCAGTGAGGTCCTACCCAGAGACCCCATGTCCCCGAGGGGTCTGGCTCCTGCCTCCCACTGCCCCCACATCCTGGAGTGCTGGCGAAGCAGCAATTCCACCTGGATTCTGCGGCTCCTCTTGCAACACAGGATGGGTCCCCATGGGATGGCAGCACTCGCGAGGGTGATGAGCCTGGGGGTGCTGTTTGAGCTGTGGGGTCCCTCCGCTGTTGCCCATGCTGCCTGCACCACACACATCCTCCAAGGATGTGGCTGGCTCCTGTCTTGGACTTTTCACCCGTAGCGGGCTTTGCCCACCCTGCATGGTCCGGAGCAAGAGCAATGTCGCCAGAGGCAGCCACAGGGCCAGTGGTGCCAGCGGGGATGGGGTCCCTACCCAGGCAGGGCAGGACACACTCCCTGTGTGTGGCAGTGAGGCCAGAACTGGCTGGGATAAGCCCCAAGACGCCAGGGCTGCTGCCAGCGACACACAGTCCAGGACACAGAGCCCCGTGCCGGTGGTGACACAGGAATGGTGCTCTCCTTCCCAAGACAGGGGCACCCTGCGAGCTGCCCCCAACTCAGCACTCACACTCCTGGGCAGTGGGGCCAGACTGGGCTGTGTTACCCAGCATAGCAGGGTGCAGGCTCCATGCCCAGCTCCTCAGCCCAGTCAGGCAGCGTGGCTCACCCAGCCCCAGGCGTCCCAGAGCAAGGTACCCAGAGGCAGTGGCACACGAGGACATGAGCCCTGACAGCAGGCTGGAGGACCAGGACAGCACCAAGAATCACAGAACGGTTAGAGTTGGAAGGGGCCTTAAGGATCATCAAGTTCCAACCCCCCTGCCATGGGCAGGGACATCTCCCACCAGAGCAGATTACTCAAAGTCCCATCCAGCCTGGCCTTGAACACTTGCAGGGATGGGGCATCCACAGCGTCTCTGGGCAACCTGTTCCAGGCACAGGGCAGGCAACAGCCCCACAGGACACAGCCTGGGCTGGCACCCACACAGCCAGCCTCTGCCACCCCGGGTGCTCACCCTGGCACTAGGGGCACATGTGCTGGGACATCCTCTTTGCTGCACAAAGCAGTCATGCGTGGAAGCTCTTCACAAATCCTCACAACCCATCAGGAGGAGAAGCTAGAGTAGAGGGGCTCAGACCTCAGCTCCAGGTCCCTCCCGTGGCACTGGAGGGTGCCACACAGAAGCCATTTCCAAAGCGGACAAGCCACAGGCAGCACTGGCCTCAGAGGGAAGGAGACCACTCACTCCATCCATCACACCACAGCCAGGGAACCGCACGTCCCCTGTGTGAAACATCACAGCCCTGTCTCCCACTGCCTGGAGCTCTGGGTGCCCGGATGGGGATGGCGCAGTGGGCACAGACACTGCTGGGGATGCCCCAGGGCCCCGTCCCATCCCACGGTGCCCAGGAGGGGGAAGCCGAGGGGAAAACGCCAAGTCACTACAATTCTTCGAGGTAGCACTGGGGAGGAGGGGACAGGGAGGGAAACAGTTTGCTGCCAAATCCCTGCATCTGATTTGCGTAACTTTCAGACAACCTTATCAATTATGGATGCCCGGGAAGCGAGTGCGGTGCGCGCTGCGGCCGGCCCGGGCCCCACAAACTCATACTCCACACACTAAATTGGGCCCCACGTCGCCATAGCAACCCATGTTAATTCACGCAGGGATTTTTAAAATCTCATTTATTAAAACCCCACATGAATAGGATATTATCCAGATAACAGAGCTAAGTTACAAATCTTCCCGGTGCCGTGCAGTGCAGGGAGCACCCGAGGCACGCGTGGGACAGGGATGTGGAGGGGGACTGGGGATGGTGCAGCGTGGGGACTGCCCCCTGGCCAGCGCTCTCCCACCCTGTGCTGTGCACCGCTCCTCCAGCCCCGCTGTCAGAGGTGCTTGAGCACCCCAGGACATGGTACCCATGGCCCTGACACCGGGCAGGAGAGTCAAATCCCATGGGAAAACGGTGCCAGAGCAGCCCGGCATCAGCACAGGTGAGATGGGCAGAGCTAGAGACATGGAGCCCAGCCAGGGCATGGAGCAAGGGAATCCAGGCACACAGTGGGAGGCCACAGCTTGGCCTTGTTGGGTGTCCCTTGTCCCTCACTCAGGAGCCCAGCACCGGGAGCACTGCTGTGTGCCGTGCCCATCCCACCCGGCACTGCCCGGCAGCGGGAGAGTGGCCGGTGTGGGAGATGCAGTAGAGCAGGGCTGGGAAGGAGAGGGATGTGGGAGGAGGTGGTGGCACTCCGGCACAGCTGGCCGTTGCCACAGCAACACCAGCTGTGCACTGGGTCCAGCAGGAACTGGAAAGGGGTGTGGGGTGGGGACAGCATGGGGCACAGGCCAGGTGTTGTCCCGGTCCCTGCATGCTGTTTCAAGAGGCCACGGAAGCAGCAACACCTGGAGCAGGTTTGGATGAAGGGGGGCTCTCAGCTGGAGCCTCTTCTCTCCCCATACAGACCCACAGCAGTGACAGAAACGATGGCACTGGGGACCTGGGGGAGACCATTCCAGCCCTGCATGGCACCAAGATATGGGGGACACCATGCCAGCTCTGAACAGCACAAGGGACCACATGCTGGCCCTGCATGGCTCTGGGGACATCAACAGCAGGGACATGGGGGATGCCATGCCAGCCCTACCTAGCACCAGGACACTGAGGATGCCACACTGGCCCCGCTTGTCCACACAGCCAAGGAATGGGGGACACCACACCAGACTTCCATGGCTCCAGGGACATAGGGGTGCCTGCATTCAGGGAGTGCTGGGCCCTGGAGGGAGGGATGTGGGGTGCAGTGGCAAAGGGGCTGTGTGCCCAGTGACCTGATGCCACACGAGAGCTCCCTGTGGTCCCTGCCTGTGCCCAGGGATGGTCCCTGGCCCCCCAGGTCGGCCCCGGGCGCACCAGGCCTGAAACCTGCGGCTGCATCAGCACCATGAATAATTCAGTCCCGGGTGGAACGCCTCGACAGAGCAGCTCCATCGTACAGAGAGCAGATACTCATGGAGCTACACACACTTACACACACAGATACACACGTACAGACACACGTATACCCCCGCAGCCTCACACCTGGGCACACACACACACACACACACACTCGGGTGTGCACGCACAGAGTCGTCGTGCAAAGCCAGCCGCAGAGATGCACACGGGGAGATACCCGCGGAGCCACATCCAAACACCCCCACACGGAGAAACACCAACACAGCCACATCCAAACACACATATGCCAGGGTACACACCGCTACACAAACACAGACACGCACCCAAACACAGACACGCATGCACACCCAGCACGCACGTACACACGCACCGACACGGGCAAGGGGTGCGGGCACCGGCAGCCCCGCTGCACACACGCACGGTCCCCGCACACTCCCGCACACACAGATGCCCCCAGCTCTACCCT
>VXBW01005200.1:393452-419415 GCA_013400375.1 Thinocorus orbignyianus | reverse complement strand
AGGAGGGGGCGCACCGGCAGCGCTGGGGGAGGATGAGGAGGAGAAGGAGGAGGCGGAGGCAGCCCCGGTGCCTGCGGGCGGGGCGCGGGGATCCCCCTCCCCGGTGCGGGGGAAGGTGCCAGGGCCCGGGGGACACCCGGTGGGGTGTAATGAGCTGGCGGGTCTCAGCGGCCCCGGGAGAGCGGAGAGCAAGGCTGATCCGGGCCTCTGGTTCCTCCGGGAGGATGCCGGGGGAGGGGTACGGGGGTACGGGGGCAATGTCCCCCGGGAGAGAGGAGCCGGGGGCTGGCGGGCCGAGCAGCCCCGGCCCCGGGGCACCCCGTGGTCCCCAGCCCCGCTCCGGGATGCCCTTCACCGGTACCCGTCCCGCCGCTCTGCCTGGCTGATGCAGTCACCGAGCGTCAGCCTGTGGTGGCTGATAATGGGAACCAGGCTGGAGCAGCCTTTCAATTTCTCTAAATAAAGCCATTATTACTGCCTAATTTTCCACTTTTGTAGATACAATGGCCAGTGACATTCATCCCCTTCCACTTTTTTTATGGCTTAAATGACTGAGACATTAAAGGTGCAGAGGGTGCCTGGTTGTGCTGAGGGCTGAGGATGCTGATGAACCAGATAGGAAATGGGGCCAGTGGTGGACGAGACATTAATGTGCTAACGGTGCCCAGTCAATGCAGAGCACGGCCATTGCCCGCACAAAATCATGCCCAAATTTCTGCTCTCCCAGACCAGTTACTAACTAAAAGCCTTGCAGATGTCCCAGCTGCAGCAAACCAACGTTGAGAGGTGTTTGTCCAAAAGGCTGGTACCAAACTGGCCCCTAAACGCACTGGTCACCACAGGACAGTGAGGTAGGCAGCTTTGTGGGGACCAGCGGGTGCAGATCTGGGTGAGTGCCTGTGGCAGAGAGAAAGATGGAACCAAGCAAACTCTAGACAAATGTGAACAAAGCTCCTCCCTGATGCCCCCTGCCCACTCTATACTTGCCCATACACCCTAAACTGGAGCCCAAGGATGACTTTTCTGGCCCCTGACTCCCTCTGCAGCCCCCAGCTCCAGGCTGATCCCACCCTCAGGGACGGCAGGGTCTGTCTCCTCTCCCCACCCCCACTTTCCAATCCAGGACATTTGGGTTGGCAGCGCAAAACGCCGTCTAATCTGTCCTCTAATCCCACAGCCTGGCTGCGTGTGGCTGCACAGGGTGCCTGAGCTGCTGTGGGTCTCCCTGGGCTGGGGGCTGGGGCTCCCCATTCACCCAGGCAGGTCAGGGGCTTCCCTCACATCTGCCACGACTTGATAACAAGCGAAACTCCTCAACAAAGGTTCCTTTGTGCCCCACAGCTCTCCTGCTCTTGGGCTCCTGCACCCAGCACCCGGGGACCCAGCACAGACATGGGATGAGGTAGCCCCTGCCCTGATGGCCTTACTGACCACTGGGACCTTTGTGACCAAGGCAGGACATAGGGCAGCAGGGCTGTGTGGGGCTGAGTGGGGTGCATAGATTCGTCCTGTCCCTCCTCCCCTGACTGAGCCAGGCTTTTGCAGGAGGACCTCTGAACCGCCTAGAGTTTCTGTGGCTCCCTCCGGGCTCTTGCCAAGTCGGGTTGGTCTTTACAGAGCAGAAAAATGTGCAGTGAAATGTCTCTGTTGCTGCCTTGCAGACGCTGAGCCAAAAACAGCGCCCTGAACCGGGGAGAGCCATGGGCATGGGGAGTTTTGGCTTTGCCTCCTCCCTGCTGCAGGGATGGGCACCGTGGAGGAGCAGCAGGCACAGGGAAACTCTTGCTTGCAGGAGCTGAAGGTATTACCATCAGGAGGGCTCGCTCCAGGCAAGGGTCCCCCCGCTGCCCCCCACTTTTCCGATGGCTGTCGGCAAGGAGCACGGTGGAGGCCCCTGCCCGGGCGCAGGAGGCTGGACAGGCCTGGGAGTGTGCGGGGGCCCCAGGCGCTGGATTAAAGGAGAGGAAGGAGGAGATGAAAGCAGCGTGTGGAGGATGGCTCTGCTCCGTGCAGGAAGCGAGCGCCACCGTGCTCACCCCCCTCCCAGCAATCAAGGGCTCATGGTGGCAGCCGCTGCTGGAAGCAGCCGCGGGGCTGAGGATGATGCTGGTGGGAGCCTGGCAGGGCACCCAGGCACCCCCGGCCCTGCCCCACGCTGGCTGCCAGCCCTTGCCCGGTGGCATGCAGCACCCAGTGGCCGCAACAGGCTGGATCCTATCCCGCAGGGAGGTCATGGCTGCCCTCCAGGCCAGCACAAAGTACACGGGCATCCTGTGGGCTGCCCTCTCCCTGCCCTCTCTCATGGCTCTGCCAAACCCTCCCACTCCAGCAGAGCAGGAGCGAGGGGCTCAGGAACCAAGGGCAGACCTCAGCACCCCCTCACCCCCTCCCCGAGCCCACCCCAGCTCCCCATTGCCTGCATGGGGTGGGGACAGAGCCATGGTCCCCTCCAGCACCCAGCAGCATCTACGAAAATATTTTATTGTGGAAGTGGGATGTGCAGGAGCTCTCTGTAGAGGACAAGCCAGCGGCAGCAACGCAGTCACCAGCACACAGACACACAACGGCAGCACCCGAAGCCCACTCGAGGGGGGCACGGGGAGCTAGGGCATGGCCCCTATGTCGCTTTGGGCCTGGCATTGAGGCGGATGATGGCCCGGTAGTCCCGCACCAGGTCACGCAGTTGGTCCATGTAGGGGTTGATGTTCTCCTCCATCCATTCCTCCACCATGTCGGGGAAGTACACTCTCTCCAGGTGGGCGCGCAGGTCATGGACAAAGCTCTCCCAGTCCTCATGGAGCCTGGTGGGGGTAGAGCAGGGGGTCCAGCTCCCTCCTGTGAGGGACTCCAGACCCCAGCCTGGGACCTAGCCCAGCCCCACACAGGCCCCCCACGTACTTCAGCACCTTGCTGCCAAAGCTCTCCATGTTGCGGGGGTTGCCAAACTGGTGCTTCCTGTGGTAGGGGCTGAACCAGCCCTTGATGGCACTGAGAAGGCACAAGAGGAGTGCAAGGGCCACCCAGGGATGTGGAGCTACACTCCAGGGAGGTCCCCTCCCCTGCCAAAGCTCTTGTGCTCTGGCCCCATGGCCAGAGCCAGCCAACTCCGCTGCCTCCTACCACCCATTACCTCTCTTCTTCCAGGGCTTTAAGGATGCTCTCCTTCAGGTGGCCATTAACCTGCTCGACCATGTGGTAGATCTCTGCCCCAGGGAATGCTCCCCTGCCCTCACTGGGAAAAGGGAGGAGGAGATGAGAGTCCAACAAATGGGGTGCACCAGTTGTGCCAGAGCTCTGGTCTGGATGAACCCCAGCATTGTGCACGGCTATAAGACACCCGTCCTTGCCCCAGCTGGGTTTGAGGTTGGGGCAATTGGGTAAGCAAACCCCCTGTTACCCTCCAGTACATCCCTCCTGACATAACCAAGGAGGCAGTGGCACCCACCAAGTGCTCTGCTCCAGCTGCATGCTCTGGAAGCCAAGTGCATCCAGGACCTTCCTCTTTGTCTCTTCTGTGAAGCCCCCTGGGAAGGGCAAGGAGAGGGGCAGAGGTGCCTGGGCCACCCCACTGCCAGGCATCCCCCAAGGCTGGGGGAGCTAAAGTTCTCCATCCCCTGCCTCCCACCACCCTCCCAGCATCCTTCCCTGCCTGTGAGACAGGGCCTCTGGGTTCAGGGAGATGGGGGATGGTCTGGTACCGGCAGCATGGGGTTGTCTCACCGTTCACCAGAGTCTGGAGGCAGATGGCCAGGGAGGGGATGCCGACAGGCAGCAGCTCACACAGCACTGAATAGTGGTCGTACCTGCAGAGTGGGACCAGCAGCACCATCACCTCCTGTGCCGCTGCTGGTGGGGCTGCACAGGTGCCAGGGAGGGTGGGGGTCCCGCCGCCCCTCACCTCTGCCAGCCAGTGAGGACGATGCCCTGGAAGTGCAGCGGGGCCAGCCGCGGCAGGGCTTGCATCACTTTCAGCCAGCTCAGGTGGTTTTTGAGGTGGTAGCTCAGGGGGGGCCAGGTCTGCGCTGGTCCTGTGGTCCCCTTGAAGGCGCTGGCGAACCACACTGCTTCGAAGCCGCTCTCCGCGTACTTAGTGAGGAATGGCCCTGCAGCAGGATAGATGTGACAGACTGGTGCCACCACCCACGGTGGGGGCTGTCCTCCCCACCAGCCCTTGGAGCCCAGCATGCTGCTTTACCAATCTGCTCAGCCTCGAAGTCGGGTGCGTAGAACCACACCACGGGCGAGACGTGCTTCGCGATGCCAGACTCTGTAGGGGGAGCAGGGACAGGGATGTGGGCATCGGTGCCCATGGCAGGAGGATGCCAGGGGCTCCTCATGCTCCCCTGAGACCTGAGTCCCCACAGGGCCAGGCGTGGGCTCCTGCCAGGCACTGGGCACTACACTTGCCAGGGTGGCCACATGGACAAGTGTCTCAGGTGCCACCATTTCTGTCCCCACCCTCTCACCCCGCAGGGCTCCCACGCTGATCTTCCTCAGCATGTCATCCCACATGAGCGCTCGCAGCCCCCCGTACTGTGTGGTGATGAAAGCCAGCACCTCCTTGATGTGCTTCAGGTACATGGTTCCCGTGTCACCCCTGTTGTGGCTCATCCAGTTCTTGGAATCCATGCCCTCCCCGAGATGGAAGACCTGGATTTGGGTGGAAAGCGAGATGCTCAGCAGCTTTGGAAGCACAACTGGAGCCTGGCGTGAGTTCTGAGGTCCCTGCATGGCTCATTGCCCACCTCATCAGCACCAATGTGGATCCAGGCGGAGCGCCTGTGCTTGTCTATCACCTGTGACAAGATGCTCTTGAGCAGGGCCAGGGTGTCGGGGACATGAGGGTTGAAGCTGTTGGGGAAGCGCTCGACCTCCCGCAGGTGGTGGTACTTCTCATGCTTCAGGATGAACTGCACAGGAGGAGCCATCACAGGGGGTTCCGGACCGTGGTCCAAAGGGATGTGGGATGAAGAGTGGGAACGGGACCCCCTACCTCCACATGTCCAAAGGTCTGCACCAGGGGAACCACCTCCAGCTTGTGGAGCTCTGCCAGCTGCTGAATCTGCTCGATGTCCTCCTCACTGGGAGGGCAGGGACAGGCTCACCAGGGGATGCCGGGGGCAGAGTGTGAGGGCACTCCCTCTTCCTCCTCCTCCTCCGGCACCCTGCCTGTGGAGCCCTGGCCACCCCATGCCTGTGTGGACTTTCTATGGGGACACAAATATTGGCACGGCAGGGCAGGAAGCTGGTTTGCTGCTCCAGGGAACTGGAGCAGAGTGCAGTGGTACAGCCCAGAACTCTGACCTCCCTTATCACAGGCACGGGTCCAGATGGGTCACACCCAGCCTCTGGCACACCGGGATCTGCCAGGGCCACACCGAATCAGTAGCCCCCGGCCAGCTCAGCATGCAGCCCTGGCTCACCTGTAAGCGTACGGGGACTTGAGGATTTCCAACTCCCCCTTGAAGGGGAACATGTCCTCGTACTCAATGAGGATGCCGTTGGCTCCCAGCTGGGTGAGGAGGGGGAACACCTGTGGGACAGGCAGGGTGGGCTCAGCCAGTGGGGACGGCACAGTCCCCGGAGGCCAGCAGGGACAGCCGGCAGATTGAGCCTTGCTCTGCCTCTGCTGGTCCCTCCTCGTCACCTCCTGCCAGTCCCCAGGCATCCTCACCTGCTCTAGGTAGGACACCCTGGGCGCAGCTCCTTTGAGGTCCAGGTGGACCAGCCTCATCTCGGTGGCACTGACATCCCTTGGGACCTGCTGCCCAGGCTCTTGCCTCGGGGCCATTATCTTTGCCACAGGGATCTTCACAGCCTGGCTCTCAGGGCCGGTGTCACCCACGTCCCCCCAGAACCCACTGTCCTTGCTGACATGCTTGTGCAGCTCCAGGGTAAAGCTGGAGGGGGGCAGATGAGGGCTGGGGGTGCCGCAGGGCACGGGGGCACCAGCTGTCCCCCAGTACCAGGCCTCCATGTGGGCATGAGCCATTGGCACCCCACAGACCCCAGCCCTGCTTAGGGCCACCCACCTACACCTGCTGTCACCTCACCTGTCACGGAAGAGGAACTTGATGCCAGCCAAGGCCACAAGAAGCAGCACGACAAGGCGCAGCAGGTTCAGCCTGTGGCTCCGCTGGAAGGCCATCTCTGCAGGACACACACAGGGGTCTGGCCACGCGGCAGCACCCCCAAGGGACCCTGAGCACAGGGGACCCTCTGCAGCCCCATGCGCTGTGCCCCGCTGCCCTGACCAGGGCAGTAGAAGACCCAGAGAAAGGGGATGTGAGGGAGACCCCTCCTGCCACCCTGGTCCCTGTCAGGGACAAGTCCCACATGCACCCATGTCCCTCTTACCTCATGTGCCTCAGCACAGGGGCCCGTGGCCAGACCCGCCTCTGCCTGAAAGGGCACAGCCTCCTTGAGGTCTGCCAGCACAGGAGCAATCAAGGCGGTGGCTGCAGGGCAGGTCCCCACTGGGGGCTCCCCTCGAGCTTCGGTGTCACCTCCAAGAGGAGGGCTGTGTCACGGGGCGGCTGGGTGGGGTGGCATCACAGGGTGGGCACGGTGCAGCTGGGACCCAGCCAGGCACAGGAGGAAACACCCCTGTGAATAGAGGAGAGATGATCAGGGACCACTGGGACACACTGGGATGCTCCAAGGATGGGCACTGGCATGGGCTGTGCCAGCATGAGGGCAGCATCCTGGACCCCCCAGCCCACAGCATCTTCTCAGGGAGGTAAATCCCACCCGGCACCATGGATAGGAAGGGGCACGAACTGCTTCACTTGCCAGAAAACAACCCCAGAGCAGGGCAGGAGCCCAACGGGGTCCAATGAGAGGAGCTGCCGTTTTATCCACAGAGGAGAAGGGATGAGGGCAGGACTGGCCATGCTGCTGCTGCTGCTGGGGGCTGTGGGACATGACACTGCACAGGGGGAGGCTGGGCTGGCTGAACTGAATCCCTCATGGGACACAGAGACCACATGAGTGCAGGAAAGAGCTTGTGTTAACGAGCTGTCACCCTTAAGGTTAATAAAATTCATATGAAATCTTTTTTTTTTTGTTTCTAAACCAATTTTGAGAACTGAGATGAGGAAGAAAGTGAGCCCAAACCAAAGGCAGTCTCCAGGGGGCATGTGGAAGCAGGAACAGGTGCCCCTTCCCTGGTTCCCCCTAAGTCACAGCTCAAGGGATTGTGCAGATATTTGTACCTGCTGGTGCGTGACCAGCCCCAACACCAAGACCCGCAGCAGCAGCATCCCGTGTCCTGTGCTGCACAGGGCTGTGGTGGGAGGTGCTCAACCCTGTTGAGTAACAGCATCAGGGGCACTGCCATGGCTGGGGGCACCGCTCCTGGGAGCCCGGTGACCTCTGCAGCCCCAGCACAACCCCCTGGGAAAGCACTGCAGTGGAGAATGCCAAACACGCCCTGTGTCCCCTGCTCCTGCAGCCCCCTTGGGGCTCCCCCTTGCCCAAAGGACAAATGGCCAGCGGTGACACCTGCTCCCACCCCAGGAGCCCAGCGTCACCCTGTGGGCAGTATATTTTCCATGGCTTCTACAACAGGCAGAAGGTAGCACAAATTCTGCTGGAAGCTGCACTTAAGCAGTGCTAACATCATTTCTGTCCTTTTCCCTCCTTTTTTTTGGCTAACTCTGGCGTGTGCAAGGAGGCAGGGATGAGGCAACACATCAGCACCCATGGGCAGCCACTGCAAGCACTGGGGCAACTGCCACCAGCCCTTTCGGTGAGTTGCCACACACACATTCCGAAGTTTAGGGTTAAATTCAGAGTCGCCAGATTTGGGAAGCGAAAAGCAGATTTTGGCTGCTGCCGGCGCAGAAGCGGCTCAGCTGATCGCGAGGGTTTTGTTTGCATTGCCAGAGCGGTGGCACCAGGGGAGAGCCGCACTGAGCCACCCCGTGCCCCTGGCTCTGAATGAGCCCTTTTTCTAAACACAGCCCTAATTCCCCCCAACACGCTCCTCCCGCACGCTGCCACAGGGCACGGGGCGGGCGCCACGGCTGGGACCCCTGGTTTGTCCTGCAGAGCCAGCGCAGGACGTGCTGTCCCCAGAACACAAGGCCACGCTGTGGGGCATGGTGGCACTGTGCAGAAGGAAGCTGGAGCATCCCTGCTCCATCCCCATCACCTGGTACCTGTGGGTACCCAGTCCCCCGGTGGTCACACGCAGGATTCAGGGCAATAGCCTGTTTTTAGGGCACTAAAACCCTGTCCCCTGTGCCCATACCCCTGCATGAAAAACATGCCTCACGCTCCGTGCTGCACCTCCTGGGCTGCAGGGATGGACACAGCACCCACTCCCTGCCCTGCTCGTCCCCGCTGCTTTTCAGTCCTGCCTGGCCCTGGATGCTCCTAGCAACTCCAGCACAGCCCAGCAGGGATGTGCCAGGCTGGGGATGGCTGCCAGCCCGGGGCTCACCTCTGCTGAATGCACGGGAAGAGAGGGCAGATTCGAGGCTCCAGGGCAGGGGGCAGGGGGGCACAGGGAGCCCAGCACCCAGGAAGGCTATAAATATGCAAAGTGCTAATCGCGCTGTCATGGGAGCACAGCGCCTGATCGGAACAGGGCTAAATATTTAGACAGATGCTGTCAGCTCGCCAAGATTTGGCATTTTTAATATATGTTATCTTATTTAAGTAGAGAGCAGGTTTCCAAGGTTTGAGCCACCCTGGCACAGCCCAGGCGAGGGCAGGCGGGATGGAGGCATGCCGGCAGTGAGGCACAGCACTGAGGGATGATGGGGGTGGCCACGATTCTGTGCCCCTGTGCCGACGGGAGATTCCTTCGCAGCAAGGGCTCAGCTGATTGATGATGCTGCTCTAGCCCAGCATCTCGCCGCCAGCACCTGCTATATTTATTAATTTGACATCTTCTGCTGCCAACCCTTTGGGGACAGGGCTGGCACGGTCCCTTGGAGGCTGGGAAGAGCCTGTGGCTCCTCACAACAGGACAGCTTGACTCAACCTTCTCAGCAGCCACTCTGCAAGGAGAGGGCTGGGACTTTGCCCCCCTCCCCTGCCTCCGTGCAGTCCACGTGGGTCTTACTCCCAGACCCCCAAAACCAGCCCAGCTCCAAGCTTACCTTCCTGAGCCCAGAGGAGAGGAGAATGGAAGCAAACTGAAACACGAGCCTGGAGAGAGCAGGGCCATGGGGAGGATGGAGCTCGGGTGGCAGGTGCTGACCTCAGCCCACGGGCTGGTACCGAGGGTTTCAGGTGCCGCCGCGGGGTTTGGATGCCACCCAGCTGCCCACCGCCCCTCTCCAGCATTCCCCAGCCGTTGCTATGCCAAACCCTCTCTCCTGCCGGCATGCACGGCGGCATGGCTGTGGGAAGAGCGATGCTGCTCCATGCACACTCGTGTGCACGCTCACATCCACATTCACACATTTCCAGAGCATTCCTTGGTCAGCCCAGCTGAGACCATCCCTGTCCCTTGCACCAGACTGGGTCTCCCTCCACAGGATGAGCTGCCCCTCACCAGGGACCACATAAGGGCAGCCCCACGGTTCCTGTGTGGGGAGGCTGTGGAACCCCCAACGGGGCTACAACCTGCAGGGCAGCAGGAGAGGGCTGCGCCTGGTCCTTTGGCAGAGGTGGCCTTTGTCCCCGCCCGGGGACACCGGTGCACAGACGGGGTAGCCCTTGGGCAGGGGGAGGAGGGGGCTCTCCGCACCCCATCCAGCCCACCGTGCTACCGGGTCACCGCCACCCTGGGGCAGCCTGCATCCCCCCGCTCCCCGGGTACCCTTTGGGCATCCCTGCAGCCTGCAGGGTCTGCTGGGCATCCCTGCGGCACCGCTCCCCACTGCGGCACTGGGCATCCCTGCATCCCTCCCCGGGCTGCATCCCCCGTTTCCTCCGCGGCCCTGAGCATCCCCGGCTCCCCCGGCCCTTACCGGCAGGTGCGGGGCCGCCGCGGGCACAGCCGGGTGCGGGAGCGGGTGTGGGCACGGACCGGTGCCGCCGCTCCGCTCTGAAAGGGCTCGGGCGGCGCCGGTGCGGTGGGTACTGCGGCGGTGCGGGGCGGTGCGGGACCGAGAGGAGGGATGCTCCGGTACCCGCTACCTGGGGGCGGCACCGGCAGGGCGGGGACGGTGCCACAAGCCCCGGGAACACCGGCACGGATGCCGCTCACCCTGCCCGAGGGTGTCACCCGCCCAAGAGGGTCACCTGTGCCCGTAGTGTGTCCTCCCGGTGTGCCCGGTACCCGGTATGTGCCCGGTGTGTGCCCGGTATGTGCCCAGTATGTGCCCGGTGCCCACAGTGCGCCCCCTGGCGGCGCGGCTGCAACGGGGCTCCTTCCCACCCTCCTGCCCTGCTGCCTAATGGTCTCGCCTCACACTCCCTCCTCCCCCGCAGCGTGTTAGTATCGCCCACCGCCGCGCTGCTGCGCATGCACCCCCTGGCGGAAGGCAGCCCTGGGAGGTTGCGCGCATGCGCAGTTTGCAGCGCCGCGCCGCTCCCGCGCATGCGCAGAGCGATCCGCACCCCCTGCGCCGGCCGCCGTTACCGGTTACCGGGGGGAAACGAGGCGTGAACAGTGGGCTCCAGGCTTCCCCGTGGCAGCCGTGCACAGGGCCGAGCGGGGACAGGCCGCGGCGGGCCGGAAGCGGGAAGGGGCGGAGGGTTGTGCGTCCGAAAGGGCCCCCGGTGGCGGCGGCAGCATGAACGCCGCGCAGGGCACGGTGGGCAGCGACCCCGTTATCCTGGCCACGGCCGGCTACGACCACACGGTGCGGTTCTGGCAGNTGGTCACCCCCTGCCTGCCACGTGTCCGCAGGCTACCAGCACATCCGTATGTACGACCTCAACTCCAACAACCCCAACCCTGTTATCAACTACGATGGCGTGAGCAAGAACATCACCTCGGTGGGCTTCCATGAGGACGGGCGGTGGATGTACACAGGCGGGGGGGACTGCATGGCCAGGAGCCTGGGCCTTAGGGGNTGCACAGGGCCGAGCGGGGACAGGCCGCGGCGGGCCGGAAGCGGGAAGGGGCGGAGGGTTGTGCGTCCGAAAGGGCCCCCGGTGGCGGCGGCAGCATGAACGCCGCGCAGGGCACGGTGGGCAGCGACCCCGTTATCCTGGCCACGGCCGGCTACGACCACACGGTGCGGTTCTGGCAGGCGCACAGCGGCATCTGCACCCGCACCGTGCAGCACCAGGACTCTGTATCCTTCCCCGGGCGCCCGGAGGGGCCGCTCACCCCTGTACCCCACCCCGTCCCACCGGCGCCGTTAGCTCGGTGTCACCGGTCCCGGTGAATGCTGCTGCTTCTTACCGACCTTAACGGGGCTCCTGAAGCAGGTGAACGCACTGGAGATCACGCCGGACCGCAGCATGATCGCGGCTNGCATGGCCAGGATCTGGGACCTTAGGTGGGCAGGGGCCATGGCGTCCCCCTCCAGCAGCACCCCACGGCGGCTGGAGCCAGTTGCATGCTCTTAAAACACTCTTCTTGCTCACCGTTCCGTTGCAGGTCTCGTAACCTTCAGTGTCAGCGGATTTTCCAGGTGAATGCTCCCATCAACTGTGTCTGCCTGCACCCCAACCAGGTGAGCACCGGCTCCTCTGGGATTCCCTGGCTCGTGCTTTGCCCTGGCTCCTCCAGGTAGAAAGGTCTAGCAGCCTTTCAGTGTCTGAAGGGAGCTACAGGAGAGCTGGAGAGGGACTCTTGGTCAGGAAGTGTAGTGACAGGACAAGGTGTAACGGTTTTAAATTGGAAGAGGGGAGATTTAGATTAGATATTTAGGAAGAAGTTCTTTCCTGTGAGGGTGGTGAGGCACTGGAACAGGTTGCCCAGAGAAGCTGTGGCTGCCCCATCCCTGAAGGTGTTCAAGGCCAGGCTGGATGGGGCTTGGAGCAACCTGCTCTGGTTGGAGGTGTCCCTGCCCATGGCAGGGGGGTTGGAACTTGATGATCTTTAAGGTCCCCCGCAACTCTAACCATTCTATGGTAAACCTGAGGGGCTGCAGGGTTTTATACCAGCAGTCACAAGCAAAAAATCTGAGGGCTGGGGGGGAAGGGTGGCCTTCCTGGTGGCACAGACCCCCAGGCTCTCAGTGGCATTGCTGGACAAGCAGTGGCCAGCTTTCCACACCCGGGCTTCCCGTTTGCCTGCTCCCTTGCCAGGCCCAGAAGCTTTGAATCAGTGTGGGAACACAGCCCACATGTCACAGAAGCCACCAAGACAGACATCAGTGTCACTTTGTGCAGTGGAGAACACCTCCCCGAGTAGTGATGCTGGAAGCCAGCAGGTCCCGCAGGCTCACGTTGTGCCTGTGGCAGGCGTCTGTGTCCACTGGACTCATTTGCCAGCAAATGAGTTGTTGTGCTAATTACTTAGTGGCTGTTGCAAAGACAGAGTGCAGGAGCTGCGCTGAGCCTCTCGTCCCGTAGGAGGGGACAATCCTTTGGGGCCACCTCTCTCAAGAACATAACCAAGGAGATGTGATGGGAGCGGAACTGGTGACACAGGACGGGCTGGGGGGCCCGTGGCACCCATTACCCTCAGGACTTGAGCCAGATTTGCTCGAGATTCAGCAGTGGGTTCAGAAGCTGTTGATCCACAGGGATGGTTTGGGCTGGGGAGATGAGGCTGAAGGGGAGTGCGGTGCATTAGAGGGGACGCAGTGCCAATCAATAGGTATCATTGCAGAGTTAATAACCCCTCTGGTCCGTTGTGCACTCGCAGTGCTGCAGGGTTTGAGTGCAGACAGGGCAGTGCCAACCTTGTAAAAAGCTGAGTAATAGAAATGTTTCTTTGTGCATTTGATTTTGCAAGTCCAAGCATCTCAGACCAGATTTGAGATCAATTTCTGGACCAGCCTTTCCCAAATGCTGCTGGTGCTCCCATAGCATGATGATGCTCCCACGCTGATGCTGCTGATGCCAGTGCTGTGAGAATTAATTACGTTAAAACAAATCCTGTCACACATACATCTTACGTGGGACACAATCACTAACCGAGTTGCAGGAGAAGTGTTGGTTTGTGTGCAGAACACAGGGAATGAGTCCAAAGGTGGCAATACTTGTTCAGAGAGCTCCATGCCTCTGCTGCGGGAACGCTCATCCAGTTATCCGAGAGATTTCTCATGGCCTGGGTAAAGCCGTGATGGCTTCAGCAACTGCACTTAGACCTGCTAAGAGGGGGCAAAGGATTGAGGCGTCCAGAAGACACTGCTGCACTGTGCAGTCAGCTAAACATATCGAGCGATGATTCTCTTCCTCAGAAACAAGCCTTTGATCACAGGTACAGGATTAGCTGTGCCCGATGACCTGATCTCCTCTAGGGATTCTGCTAAAAATATGGGCAGCGCAAGACTGTCGATAAAAGCCGTGGTTTTAGTGGAGAGCAGCCAGCATTATCTTCTGCTCTGAGCACAGGATCGGAGCCAGAACTCCTGCCCTTCAGCTGGCTCTTGTCCTTCCCCTGAGAAGGGGAGAGAGAGAGAGAGAAAAACCCATTTAGGATTGTGTTTTTCAGGTATCTGTACACTCTTGAGTGCTTCAGTTGTTCACTGGCCAACTCGCATCTTAATGCCTGCTTCTCAGACGTGCTGAAAATAATTTGGCTTCTGTGGAGGTTGTTTGGAGCTGTAGCTGTGCATCAGGTCTGGAAATCAAGCAGCCGCTGTCTGCTCTGGGGCTTATAAAATTAGCAAACATTTCTGTAAAGGTAAACAGCCTTTTTGCAGAGAGTAATGTGAGATTAGTACTCTGCTTGCTCTCAGAGTACAGGAGCGGTTAGCAGGCTGCTGGAGCTCTGAAGCAGCCCCGTGCTGGGGAATAATTAGGCAGAACGGGACCTTGATGCCCTTAAGGCTCCACGTGGTGCTACATGGGCACAACCTGGGCATTGGTGTGGGGCTGCTGCTTGTGGGGTTCACCCCAGAGAGACAAGGCTGCTGTTTTCTTGCAGGCAGAGCTAATTGTGGGCGATCAGAGTGGTGCCATTCACATCTGGGACCTGAAGACAGACCACAACGAGCAGCTGATTCCAGAGCCTGAAGTTTCTGTGAATTCAGTTCACATCGACCCCGATGCCAGTTACATGGCAGCTGTCAACAGCTCGGTGAGCTCTGGTGGCCTCAAACGTGGAGTGGGATTTATGGTGCTCCAGCAGCTGCTGGGCCATGCCTTCCATGGGCAGAGGCAGACTGTTCACACGTACCAGCTTCATCCACAGCTTTGTTGTGCTGTGGTCAGACGTGGACAGTCCGGGCTGCTTTTGGGTGGGTGACCACCAGCGCAGCCATAGATCCCCCTGTCTTGTCACAGGGAAATTGCTACGTGTGGAACCTGACGGGTGGCATTGGAGAGGAGGTGACCCAGCTGATCCCCAAGACCAAGATCCCAGCACACAACCGCTACGCCCTTCAGTGCAAGTTCAGCCCAGACTCCACGTGAGTGCATGCCAACCCCTCACCTGCCATTCTGGGCAAGTGGAGACCAGCTGTGCCTCCAGCTGTTGGCTGATGCTGGTTCCATGCAGGCCTTCCAGGAAGGAGTGAGACAGGAGAGACACTGGGACTGGGTTGTTATCAGTGGCATCCCAGCTTCGAGCTCTGTGATTTCAGCAAGATTTGTAGCCACGAGCTGTTCTTAGGTCAAATTGTTGATCTCTGGGAGCAAAGTGGTGAACTCGTACTTCTTCATTGAGTCTGTTCTGCTTGAATCTCATAGGACAGATGATAAAGGCATAAAGAAATCTGATTACAATGAAGGCAGGTCTCCAGTTGATTACTGTTCCAGGCCCTCATTAATGAGGGGCCCCTTAGGCTTACAGCGTGACTAATAAGGTTGCCCTCACAACCTTATTCTCATTCAAGTCTCTTCCTCGCAGGCTCTTGGCTACATGTTCTGCAGACCAGACATGTAAGATCTGGAGGACTTCAAACTTCTCTCTGATGACAGAGCTGAGCATTAAGAGCAATAACCCAGGGGAAACATCCCGGGGCTGGATGTGGGACTGCGCGTTTTCTGGGGATTCCCAGTACATCGTCACAGGTGAGGCACTGCTACTTTCCTTCCCCCGGCCCACTGCTCCTTCTGGGCTATGCATTAGCACAGGACTTAGTGGTTTCTGTAACTGGGACATTGCCAAACCCTCATGCACCAGTGTGTGCGAGGAGAGAGCACCTGGCCTCATGCCCTGCAGTGCAGTCTACTAACTCCCTGGAGCATTTAGCCTCTGCTGCAATAGAGCATCTCTTTAAACTGGGGAGATGATCTTCTTGTCTGCAGTTGCATTCACCTGGCAGCAGCGCTGCCTACAGTACGCAGCATGTTAGTCCCTTCAAAACATACATGCTGTGATTTCCACGGTAGCTTATCTCTGAAATAATAAAAACCTCACATACTGGAGAAATGCACTAAGCTTCTTGCTCTGCTCTTAATCTGTCAGCCCTAATAATGGTGTTGAATGAAGCAAGAGGAAAGTCTTTCTTACAATAATAAAACACAAGTTTAAAGGGTAATACAATATATCCTGCTCCTCTTTTCCCTTTCTGTTTCAGCCTCCTCTGACAATTTGGCCAGACTTTGGTGTGTGGAGACGGGAGAGATCAAGAGGGAATACAGTGGACACCAGAAGGCGGTCGTCTGCCTTGCTTTCAATGACAGCGTGTTGGGATAACAGTCACGTGTGGAAAGGAAAGGACCTCTGCTTGTTTTCCCTTGTCTTACTGTGGCAAGGACCCTCTCTGGAGCCCTTGTAACGATCCTTCCTCTGATGGAGAGGGCTTGTTCTCTGGCAGAAGCAAATGCATCTGCTTGGGGTGAGACCAGGCTTCAAGGTCCGAGCAGATCATCACCGAAACGCATGTGACCTCTAAAGGAGGCCACTTGGACAAAAGGGAAGGGGAGAGGGAGGCACGATCCCACTGAAGGGAGCTGGGTATGGTTCGGCTGGAGGAATCCTTGTGGCATCAGCTGCTGACAGCTTTGTGGTGTTCTTGTACCCCAAAGTGGAAAAAAAAAAAAAAAAGGCTTTCTAAATGGTGGAATTGGCTGAGCAAAGAGAGCAGAGGCAGCTGGTGTCTTGTTTTGCAATCCCTTTATTCAAAGTGTATTTCACAGACTGACTTGGAGAGCTGCAGTCTTACAAAGCCAAGCACCCCAACAAATTTAATAACCTTGTGTTGGACAGGGCGTGTAGCCATGAAACACTAGCTACTCCTCGTGATTCCTCTAGGTCCTGGATCTCCTAATACCTATGAACAAGATGCAGCCCTGCAGCACAGCTGCAAATAAAGTGTCTGTACTGACAGTGCTGAACAGAGTCCTGTTATTTTTCTAAACTCTCCTGAACTGCAGCATGAAATCAGCAGGAAGCTCTTTTTTGGGGGGGGAGGAGGGTGATGTTGTAGATGTTACCTTCCTTGTTGAAATCAGAGGCTTTTCAGGAATCCAGTTCAAGTATGTAGGGCAGTGAGAGGGCATCCGCAGCTGCCAGACTTACTCAGGGAGGTAATAGAAGCAGATTGACACACAAATGTTGCTGGGAAAACAGATGTCAATGCAAAGGTAGATCAGCCGCTGCTTCCCTGGACCTGCCAAATGAGCAAGGACAGAAGCAGGATGAGAGGAATGCTTCGCAGTCCTGCAAAGATATGAGTCCCTGGGGAGCCAAACAAATGGAAAGCCTCAGGGAATGGCCTTTCTCATTAAAGCTTGAGTAATACAGAACAGAGCGAGAGCTCGGCAGGCTGCTTTTGCTGAAGATGAAGGGGACAAGTATTAAGCCAAGAGCATTGCAGGGGACAGCTCTGTGTTGTGGTGCTGTGCAAGGGGGCTGTGCTGCCTGGGGAAGGGGTGTGGGAACCTTTCCCAGCAGGTTGTAGGTTTGACCCAGCGCTCACGGAACGATGGTTTGATTTGGAACTAGAGTTCCCCTGTCCCAGGCCTTGTCAGCCCGTCCTGGGGTGGGCACCAGTTGTGCACAGAAGAACCTGCTCCTCTTAGATGTACAATCATGCTCCCTCTTCTGCAAAGAGCTGTGTACTACTTACCTTGCCCTCTCCTGACCCAGAAGATGGATGTCTGCTCACATAGGGCTTGGACAGCCTCCCCCAGGCTTTTGGGGTCCACTTGTTCCCCTGCCAGGATGCCCAGGAACTCCCGGTAGTACTTGGTCTGGTTGTTCTGATGTAACAGCTGATCGGTCTGAAAGAAACATCCCTGTTAATTCCTCCCGAGGCACTTTGACCCTCCTGGTGCTGCCCTCCGGCCCTGCAGATCTTTTGCTCTCAAGGCACCCAAGGAGCATTGTGTACCCCAACAGTAAGGGCAGGTTTCTCCCAACAGCTGCCCCATCTCATCAGGCTGTCGGGATGTCCGCTCTGGCCGGAGCAGCCTCCCAGGGGTAAGCAGGGGACACAACTCCTTCCAGGGCCCTCGGTGGGCTGCTTTGTCCCCAGGCCTGGAGCTAAAACACTCCATTGTGCCAGGTATCAACAGCCACAGCCTGCTGGCAGAGGAGCATCAGTTGTGACCTGTGCCTGCCCATCACCGCTGTCACCCCCAGGCTTTGGCTGCATCAGAGCTGTGGTGACCCACGTCAGCCCTGTCCCCTCTCCACGCACAGTGGCAGAGTCTCCAGCACCGGGTGTGACCCAAATCAGCATCCTTCAGCCCCGTGGTGGCTTGGGCAGGACATGGCTGAGCTGAGGCTTCTCAATGCCACGTCTTGTTCAATGGCCAACTGGGCTACTGGCTGCCCCAGCATCACCAACTCTTTCACTTCCATTATTGAGCCTCAGAGCAGGGCAGGTGCTTCCTTCTCCTCGCATCCCATTTGGCAGCCTGCTCTGGTGGGTGCTGTGTTCCTACACTCCTCTGGGTTAGACACTGCCCATCACTTTCCAGCTGAGTGGCAGTGACAGGTGAGGGACAAGGAGCCCCCAGGAGCCCCAAGGAAATGGAGAGCAGATGGTAGGGGCACAAAAAAATGGGGCCTTCTGTCTTTTTGAAACAGAATCTGCCCCCTGCCCATGCATCCATTAACATTTGGTTCGGAGGGTCCGTATACATGATTTACTCCAACTTTTTCCCTGGTGAATTGCTAACAAACCCCCTTTGTTTTTTTGTTCCCTGGAATTTTGAGCATGTAACAGAATCCAGTGGGAGCGGGTCCTGTGAGAGCCCTGCTATTCACCTCTCTGAGATTTATCCCCCTTCCCCAGCCCTCAACTCTGCTGTTTCTCACAAGATAAGGTATCAGTAAAATTGGGAGTCGATGCTCTGAGCTCTCAGGCTCCGAGCCCAGCACCGCAAGGCTGAGCTTTGCTCCTACACAAAACACCAACCCAGCCCTTCCCCAAGAAGACTGTCACAAAACAGGGGGCTGCCACTGCTACCTCCTGCCCAGGAGAGCCCGTACCCTCATTTAGCCACACTTGGGATGCTGATGTGCTAGAGTCACTGTTGTGAACACAAACGCAAGCAGGAAAGGGCCTTCAAAGGCTCCATGCAAAGCCCCATTCATCACCCCAGTCCCTTCTGCCACCCCAGAGAACAGTCCCAGTGGCTGCTCACCATTTGCTCAGACATGTTGAGAGATGTCTGCAGGGTCTGGAGGTCCCAGGCGTCCATCCTCCTCAGGTAGCATGTGTGCTGCTCCAGGGGTTTGTAGCACACATAGCCCTGCAAGACAGATCATGCCCTGTTACTGCAGGCAGCGACACGCAAAGCCGTCTTCAGAACCAAAAAAAGAAAAAAGAAAAAAGGACATTCCTCTTTCTCTGTGTTAACTTTCCTAACTAAAGGTGCAGAGAAAGGCACCAGTAGTAGCTGGTTGATGTTTTTCTGGGTCAACACCTCCTGCTCCCACCCCAGCAGCTCTTTTCTCAGCAGCAGACTGAGAAAGGTGAGGCAGGTTGTCATCCCAACACACGTACGTTCCTGCTGTCGTACAGAACCACGGCAGTGTGGTTACTCTGCGAGGTTATGTAGTAGGTGATGGTGCTCCTGGACTTGTCCACCAAAGCTGTCTGGTTCCTCAGCGGGTCTTGCTGGCCCTGGAGCGTTAGCCGGACGAGCTGCGAGCCGGCCTGGGCACAAAGAGAGGGAAGGCAGCAGCAAACATCATCTGTTCAGTGCTCGTGTGCAGCATCTCCCCGCTGACATCCCCATCCAGCACCTTCACTGCTGCTTGTTGCTTCTCTGAATTATTTAACAACAGAGAAGCAGGCTCTGACCCAAGGGAGGGGGCCAGATCTGAGAAGGAGACAGCTCTCTGACCCACAGGGTGCTGGTGCCCATCACCCCGAAGGCACCCACCCTGTCTGGGTGCTGGAGGACAGGAAAGGGGACTCCCCAGCCTCTGCCACAGCCACCCACTGGGGGAGACTGGGATCTGCCTCCCCGCCAGCACAGCTCACTGGCAGCAGGCACACTCCCCCCTTGTCTCGGAGGCCACAGCCTGCTTGGAAGGCATGTTGGGACGTGCCTGCTTAGCAAAATCCCAGCTTGGGGCTGTATTTACAAACATGCACTGAAGTTCCTTTAATTTGAGCACTGGTTTGAGCACCTTCCTGCCCTTCTGCCTGCAATGGGGTAACCGGCCAAACCCAGCCTTGATCTCAGCCCGTTCCCCTCTCCTGGCACAAACTAGGGCTGTGGGTAGGAGTTTTCCTGCCTGGATGGGGATCCCTTACCTGGGCAGAGCTGGGGGAGAAGCTGAGGACCCCCACAACGCTGATGCCAACAACCGCAAAAAACAAGGCAACAGACAGGATGATCCAGAAGGTCCTGGATGGAGCCGTGGAGTGTGCGGCCGTTCTCCTGTCCTGGGAGCCAAGGCAAAAGAAAGAAAGAAAGAACGGGAGTTAAACCCAGCCCTTCTGCTGCCCATTCTTCACCATAAAACACACTTCCCCCTCACGACAAATCTCTGTGCAGACTGTCAGGGTTTGGGTGCAGAACTGCCAGAACACCACAGCAACCCCAGAATAATGTCCTCCCACTTTTGTCCCACAGTGATGGAGTTCCAGACCTGCCATCCCAATTCCCCGCACTCCCACAGCCCAGCGCTTTCCTCCTGCGGCCTGAGCAGCAGGAGAATCCCGCTCCTCCGCCGAGGAAGGGCTGGAGCAGGAGGGTTTCTGCAAACAGGGGCTGCTGCTGCTGTGCTTCAGCAGCAAATTAAATTAGTTTAGTTTATAGCAGAAATCCCCAGGAGAACCAGCATTTGAAACAGGCTCCGAGCAGAGTGATCCTGTTTCCTTGCCCCTTCCACGTGTTTGCTTGTATTTTATTTTCTTCACGGGTTGTTTTCCATCCAGACCAATGCTGTTACTTGAAGCAAAAGAGATTGGCAGCTGTGTAGCACTTCTAGAGGCTCGATTAAAATTCACTTTAATTCTTGTACTGACACAATTCCATTTAACTTAATGGCACATAAACCCAGTGGTTTTTTTTACAGAGCAGAAACAATGTGCTTTCAGTAACAGAGTTTCAACCACACTTACAAAAATAATCTATTTCTCAATCTTCCAAAGCACACAGAGAAATTCAATAAGTGCCCCTGGTTAGATTTGCTACAGCCGCACAAGGAACAGGCTCTTCAAGCCTCTGGGCCAGTTACTGATTTATTTTTTTTTTGGTGATACACAACTTCCAGATATATTTCACCAGCAAAAACAAAGAGTCTTAACAAAGTTAAACCCGTGCTCAGCTGAAATCTTGTCAAATGCAATAGAGCCCCAGCCCTACAGCAACGGGCGGGTTTTCAATAGCCAGCGAAATTCCCTCGGGTGGGAAAGGTGCAAATAAAGAAATTCAGTGACTCCCGTCCCTCCAGTTCATGTGTGCTCAGGCATCCTGAGCGGCTCTGCAGGGCAGGCCGGGGCTCTTTGGCATCTCCAGCCTGACTGCGCTGCCCTGTCTCGTGACACAATTGGTTTATGCCATGTAAGTCTGGACATTTACAAGAAAATCCAGCCAACGGAGTCAGCTGCCCTACAAGGAGCTGAACTGTGGGGTGCTGAGGTCGGAGATGAACAATACTGTACCAGGATCCATGGGGACAGCAGGAGCTCAGCCCCTTCAAAAGAGGAATCAAGCAAGCTCAGAGCAGAGACTCTGGGGGGCCACTGGGGATACTCACAGCAGGGACAGCATCGCCGGTGTCATTCCCACCCTCCATCCTCCACTTCAGGCGAAGACCTCGCTCCTGCAGCTCTGCCACCTGACAGCACACAGGCTGTGCATGATCCCTGGCTCCAGGCTCGCCTGGGAAACCTAAGTGTGCATCCACCAGACGTAAATAGGTGTCCCTGGCAGCCAACGGGCTGCCCAGCCAGGAGCTCCTCAATGCAGACCTACAGGAGGGTGGGTGAAACCTTAGAGCTGCCACATGGGCAGAGGAGAAGGTAAGGGGGGGGCAAAGCCCAGGGCTGCTGATCGATGCTGTCAGTGCACAAAACCGCTCTTCCTGCTCACCTTGTGAGCTGGCTGGAGCAGGGCAGGGGGAGGACAATCCGGAGCTTTGTGTCAGCCCTCCCTGCTGGCAGGGGCAGCTAAAGTCTCATTAAGAAATACAATGAATAGAGAAAAGTGGCAGCCTGCCCTTCTCGTCAGTTATATCTTCATTTCAACATGAACTTTGTGCTGCCAGAGCTCCGTGGGCTGAAGCCAACTGTTTATCCCACTGGCTGCTGCCCTCCAAGCCTTGGCTGCACAGACGTGCTCATCTTCCACCCACGGCCCTCACCCCATCCAGAGCCTGGGGAAAAGGATCTCTCCTACAAAGTCATTGCCACAAACTGAGCTGTGCCTGTGCTACACCCATGTCCTGTGACGAGAAACACCCTGCAGGGAACACAGATCCCAGGTTGCCAGACTGGGATTCTCCTGAGCCATCCAGGAGCCCCCGTGGGAGCTCTGTTTTGAGATCTGCCAGCCAGACGTAACCAACTGAACGGAGGTGAGATAAAGCTCATCTGAATTCCCTCATGCAGTATCTATCAAGGGAAAACACAGCTTTCAGACATCTTCCTACCTAACGTGGCCTAGGATCAATCAAACTCAGCTGAGAGGGTGGCTCATCCCGGAGTTTCTCGCCATCAGAGCACTAGGAGCCCCTCTCCTCGCTCACCCTCTTTCCTTCTTTAAGTTTAAAATGAGCTATTTTGGCAGAAAATCACCATCTCATTGTAGCACAGTGCTTCTGCGGGACATGAACTCAAAACTCTGGGGAAATACACACCTGAACACTGGCCAGCGAGAGTCAACCACCCATCACCAGCACCACCCCACAGCAGCGAAACAGTCAATGGTGCTGGAAGAGCCAAACCCCCAGCCCCACTTGTGCAACCCAGTGTCAGAGCAGGCAGCACTCCTGCAGCAAGGATTAGCACAAGAAATTTGTAAACCCCACTGCCATGCAGACAGGGTCTTCTCCCCCCAGAGATTTTAACTGCCACACAGCAGGCACTTTGCTTCTTCAAGAAATTTATGCCCTGCCTGATCTCAGGCTCAGGAATGAAGCAAAACCCTCTATAAAACATTGTTTGTGAAAGGATTACTGCGAAGAGGAAAGCGTTCTGCTGTGCTGTGCTCTTACTCAAAGGGGCAAATCCCAGCCCACGCCAAGAGCCCCACGTGGCTGTGGTGTCTGAACCAAAGAACTACACTCCAGAGCTTGGATTTCTTTCCCTGATACCGCACATAAGGAGTAAAGATGATACACACAAACTGCATCCCCAATTCCCAGGATTCCCACACCATGCGGCTGCACCAAACTCACAGTGAAGAGACTACAAAACAAGACAATGCCAGAGGAAATCAAGTTTCTAAGTTTAATGTGGATTCAAGTAGAGGCTTAAGAACCGTTTGGAAGTTGATACAGAGTTTAGAAGCACGATTGACACCTTCACCAGTCCATTTCAGCACATGTGAATCGAGGTAACAGTTCCCTTGTCCAGTGCTCGGCAGGGATAGCTCACTGCTTGAACGAGGCCAAACACCTCTCCTGCCACTTACTCTGACGTATTCCGAAGTTACAAGCACCAGATACAGGAACTGAACCAAAGAACACACCATTTTTGGACGTGACCTTCAGTAATGCCATAATGTCCATCTTCATGTTACCCAGAGAAAGTGAAAGTTCTACCTCTAAGTATTTCCCTGTGACTGTGTAAGCCTTGCGGCTGGAGACAGGAACAGGGATGAGATTATCCGTGCTGCCTTACACAGCCCCCAGGTACAAAGGAAACAAGATCAGCCAATACTCTGGTAACACTAAAAGACAACAGGAACTGCATGATTATTGCTGTACAAAAAGGATGGCAAGTCTACTCGTTTTGAGTGTCCGAGTGGAAGGAAATGGCATGGACACGCTGCTAGAGCTGTTCAGCTGAACAGCAGGAGATGAAGGAAGGTCAGTGTTTAAATTTATCTGCTGATAGTGGTATCTATGGAATCAAAGCATGTTATTTGCATATATAATTTTCCCCTTAATTCTGTAATGCAAAAGCTTTCAACTGTGGCCTTTGATTCAGCCAGCATAAAAACCAACCCCAGAGCCTGAGCTGTGCACCACCGAAACCCACCCAAAGATCAAAATGAAATCATCACCTGAGCAAGCAAGCACTTCTCTGCAGGTGCCAGGCCCCTGTGCCAGGCACACGTGGAAGATATTAACCTCAGGTGTTTAAAGGAAGCACGTGCCACCGTCACATACAGCCAGCATGCTCCAAGGCTTGTTTGGGCAAAAAGCTGCACTGTGTGCTTCATCCATCCTCCACGGGCTGAGTGCTAGTTCAGATTCTGCAGCTAAAGCCAAGGCAAGTGGCTGTTTGGATGCTGAGGGAAGTACAAGAAGGGACCGGGTACTAATCCAGTTACTTCCAGGAAGCAGCAGCAGTGAAGGACATCCTATGTGGGTACAGACTTTCTGCATCACCAAATGCAGAAGCCTAGGAGAATTAAACCTACTGTGACCAGTACATTCTTCCTATCCTCCCTTCTGGGAAACAAGATATATTATCATATACTATACTTATATTTATATTTTAAATATATTCTGATATATATTTAGGATCGGGGTAGTTCTTGTATGTACATGTACTCTACACATACATCCCATGCTTGTACAAACACAGTACACAGAAGACACTGTTTGTGCTCTGTGGGTGGAACCGTTCTAATCTGCATCACAAGTGCAATTTGCAATGGTCAAATACAGGAAACAGATTTCAGTTTCTGCCACCTGATGTCACACTTGCAGTGGGCTGCACTGTTAAACAGGACCCCATCCAGAAAAGAAAATAATAACAAACAAACAAAAAAATCAACTTAAGGGCTAGTGGTAGTTCCACCAGCCACCGCGTTTCCAAACACAGCCACTAAGTTACTTCACTCCAAGAGTCTTTTCCCTGAATGAACCAGACTGAGCCACAGCCCGTCCAGGCGAGGACACATCGCAAGATGTGGGGTTCTTTTCCTCAGATCAACCAGCTCTACTCTCCTCAACTCAGTCCAGAGGATAATGTGACACTGAGCATCACAAACATTTGGATAGATGCCTTGCTTATAATTTCAAAAAAGCCCCAAGCCCACAAGACATGGTGATACCGTAATGCCCTCTCTGTTTCAAAGTGCATTTAAAGACCAAGATGTAAACAAAATCATACTGGGAGGACAGAAAGGTTAAAAAGCTAAGGGTTGCTAACTCTGGGTGGTATCCTAGTGAGTACATTACTGTCACAAGGTGATTAACAGGGGCCCTCCTCAGGGCAGTGCTGCAGAGGCTACAAGCATTTTGCTATATTAATCCCCCAGAGCGGGGAGAAGGTCAGCTATACTATCCACATAGTAATCGGGAACCAGGCTCTGCCTGGTAGGACAGTTGCTCTCCTGGTGACCTTTCACTTCATCCAGCGTGGTGACCCCAGTGAGTGTCAGCAGGGTGGTGAGGCCACAGCTATTGCCCATGAGGATATCTGTGTCCAGTCGATCTCCCACCATGATGGTACGAGCGGGGTCAATGTTGAACTCGTTCACCACACAATCAAACATGTACCGGTTGGGCTTTCCGACAATGAACGCCTCGCGCTGGGCTGCCGTCTCCACTGCTTTTACCAGGCAGCCAGTCCCTAGTGAGAGAACAGAAAACACCCATTAGAGAAGAAGACTCTTGGCATCCACATGAGTCCGTACAACAACAACCACACATCGCTTTGGAAATACGATGTCTCAGCTTAACAGACAGGACAGTCAGGGGAACAAGCTAATCCTAAGAGAGGTGGTGCATAATATCTACTAGGAGGCTGGAACACCATCCCACAAGGAGATCAAAAAGGCACTGCTATTCCCTGAGGAAAGGATCAAGAACTATCCCTCTTTCGGATGGTGCAGAGAGGAGCAGGAGAGCCCCAGGCTGCCACATTGCAATGCAACGAGTCCAGCCCGCAGGGGAGCCCCGGGGACTCGCCACAAGCGGCTCTGAATGGCCCGGGGCCACTTCCCCGCACCCGCTGGGAAAACAGGCGACGTGCCCGGCCACCCCCCGTCCCTGCATCCCCCTCCCCATCCCGCGCACCGGGGATGCCGGTGCCGCCCTCCAGCGGGAGCCGGTGGTCGCGGTTGGTGCCGACGAGGAGACAGTCGGAGCCGCCGCGCAGGAGGTAGCGCAGGGCCTGGCACAGCTTGGCGTAGCTGAAGTGCTCGTCGAAACCCACCAGGACGGCTCGCACGGCGGGGTCGAGCGGCGCCTGGGCCCAGTCGGCAGGCGAGGGGCCAGGCAGGGCGACGGGGCCGGGCCCCAAGTGCGGGATACCGCCGGCCTCCAGCTCGGCGGCGAGAGCGGGGCTGCCCAGCACGTGGGCGGCGGCATCGGCCGGCAGGGCCTGGCGGAGGTAGCGAGCGGCGCAGTAGGCCGAGCCGAAGACGTGGCGGGGCTCGGCGGGCGGGAAGCCCAGCCGCCGCA
>VXBW01005200.1:261547-393011 GCA_013400375.1 Thinocorus orbignyianus | reverse complement strand
GGGAGGGGGCGGCGGCAGCGGGCTCCGGGCCTGCCCTGCCCCCCGCCGGCCCCGCCGCTTTCCTCAGCCTCCCGGCGCCCTTCAGCGAGGAAGGTACCAGTGCCGCCGCCGTAGGGCCCCGGCCGCAGCCGAAGGGAAAGCGGGGCCTGGGGGTCGGCGGGGGCCCGGCGCTGAGTGAGGGGAGGGCCTGGCTGCGGCGGTTCGGTCAGCGGGGGTCGCTGGGGCCCGGCCGGGGGAGACATCGGCTCGCTCCACCCCAGAGCCCGCTTCGCGGAGGGAGAGAAAACACCCCTGGGCACCCCCCGCCGCTGGGTCCCGTCTCTCCGGGCACGGGGACTCACCGGGACAGAAGTTGTGGGTGTAAACGGTGCGTTGCAAACCCGGTGACTGAATTTTAACCCGTAGATGAAGATGACGTGCACAAGTGTGGTCGCTGCCAGTCGGAGTTCACCTCCCTGGAAGAATTCGTGCAGCACAAGTTACAGAAGGTCTGCCAGCGCGCTCCAGAACCTCTGGCTGCTGCATCAGCAGGTCTCCTCAACCAAGAAGTACAAAAGGTGACAGCAGGCTTCTCCTCAAGCCGTGCCTCAAAATAATTAGGATGCAACGGTCTGTTGGGTTGGAGGGGAGAGAACAGAATGCAATGTTTTTAAAGGTAATAAAACCTTTCTGCTAAAAATGTTATCTGTTGCAGCAGGTTGTTCCTTCTGTCGAGGAGTCGATAACTGTTGCTCATATAGTTGTTGAAGCATCTTCCATAGCAGAGGAAATCAGCAACGCATCAGCTATAGTAGGTGAGCTTTCAGACGCTTGCCTTTACGCCCCTGCTGGGTTAGGGATAGTTCACCTGTCTGGTGTCTGCTTCTGTTTGATTCCTGTCCTGCCTGGGTATGTGACACCTCAGTGTTACTGTAACTTGGGACTGAGCATCACCTCAAAGGTGTAAGAGAGTTATCCTCAGGCCAGCTTTGCAATTCTCTCCACATTAATACAAATGAGGTTTAAAACTCTGTTCCAGAAATGTCCATTTTAATATTTATGCTGCAAAGACCCGTGTTCTGGGTTTAAAGTAACTCTTTCTCCTTCCCACTGTGTTAAGTGCTGAAACAGTAAATTGCTCTAGTTGTGTAAAGCTCATTTCTGTCAAGAACATATCTGTCTTTGTATGCTTTTCCCAGGCAGTGGGCACATCAAAGAAGTCATTGTTGCAGGAGACCATGTTTTCGAAAACCCAAATGGTCAGGTTGATGGGGAAGTCACTGAAGAGCAAAGCAACCCTGATGATCAGGAGCAGGATATTTCCACCGAGCTGATAAAGGTTAAGCTGCTGGTTAACAAAGAAGGACGATACGTGTGTGAATTATGTCAGAAGACATTTAAAACAGTGAGTATCAGTTTGCTGTGTTTGGGGTAGTGAGTTATTTAGGGTAGCTCTTAGCCAAGATACCAAGACTCAAGCACAGTGTGCTTCTCTGCTGTGTGTTAGGCTTTGAAAAGGAAAGTTTTCATTGCAGAAGTGGTGTCGTTCTTTACAGTTGAAATGTAAAATCCTTAACCCTCTAGAATATCTTCCAAAGTAAAATTCTTTCCGTAGGCAAGCATCCTCAAGGCTCACATGATCACTCACAGCAGCAGAAAGGACTATGAATGTAAACTCTGTGGAACCTCCTTCAGGACAAAAGGGTCTCTGATTCGACACCATCGGCGTCACACTGGTAAGATAGCTCTCCAAAATAAGAGTTCCTTGTTGCTAGAATGTACCACGTGTGGTTATCCAGCTTCTGGTAGAATTTATTGCTGGTTTCCATCTTCTGTTGAGCTGAAACTGTGGAGCTTCCCGATATTTGAGGTGCTAGAAGGCAATGCGAGTTCCTGGGATGAGCACACTCTGCTTGCTGTAGAAAGCTGAAAGCATTCTTCTAGCAGTCTGTTGCGTAGAGCTTGTACTGGCCCTGGGGGATTTAATACTGTTGTTTTGATGCTTGTAATTTTCAGATGAAAGACCTTACAAATGCAAGAAATGTGGAAAAAGCTTCCGAGAGTCAGGAGCTTTGACTCGGCACCTGAAATCTCTGACCCCGTGCACTGAAAAAATACGCTTCAACATGAACAAAGAAATAGTAGTCAATAAAGATGATTTGCCAACAGGTCAGTGGTGCTGTCAACACCTACCTTGTGTTTCATAAAACCAAGCCCGCTCCTGGACAGTTGAACAAGAAATTGTTTCTCACTTATGAGAAAAAACTTATTTCTGTTTATCCTGTTTAGAACCTTTGTACGGAATAAAGTATTGTATGGAGCTGAGGTATTAACCTGAAGTGCATGTGGCCATAGGTGTTGGCTGTGAAGGCTGTTTGAGAATCTGGTACGAAGATTTCGTACCATCTTACTTTCTAATACAAGTTTTGTTTAGGGTGTGGGGAGCTGATGAGGGGTGGCAGTATGTCAAGTCATTCCTTGTGCTGCTTTTCTTGAAGGATCCTGTAGTTCAAACGCTGATACCGTTCCATCAATAGCCAGTGAATCCATTGAGGCCTCACCCGTCATTCACCTCGTGACAGATGCCAAAGGGAACGTTCTTCACGAAGTCCATGTCCAAATGCAGGAACTTCCCGTTGTAGATGCGAAATCCCTGGACCAAGATGTGAGTGTTGCTTCTCTGAAATACCCTTCGTGTGTTTTAGGCAAAGAGGTATTTGGAAGTATTTCACCTCATAAGCAAAATTTTCTTAATTGCTGAGAATAAATGCATGTGGTGGAAGTAAATGGTTAATTAGCTTCTTTTTAATCTGAGAACATAGAGTGCAAACTCTGCTGTGACCTTGTCTGGCCATCTGCCACTGCTGAGCTTAGCAGCATGAGTGTAGGGTACAGGGTTCACCATCACCTCCTGGATGATACAGAAGGTGAGAAGGTGTTTTTGTTGACTGTGGCCTGCTACAAGACTCTGGTAGGAGCAAAGGCTTATCATCCCTTGGATTTAGTTTTCAGAGTACAGAACTTGCCTCATCATCCCCCTCCGTCCAAATCATTCCCCTGTTGATCTTTGAGCCCTGTATCAAGGCATTAAGACATCCCAGAAAGAATTACTGTCATAGCAATGTTGCTGTAAAGAAAGGGCTGATTTTGTTATTTGCTGCACTAATTACTGGACTACTTATTCCTTCAGCAGTCACATCCTGAGGAGCTGCCATGTGAGGGGGAAGTGAACAGTGAGAATCTGCTTAGGCAGGCCATGAGGAATTCTGGAATTGTGATAGAGAGAGTCGCCATGGAGGAAATGCAAAAGCCGGAGGAACCTCCTGTAGCTGCTACAGAAGAATTAGGAAATGAAGTGGTGGAAGCAGCAGAGGAGCCTTGTGCGGAACAGTGTGTTGAAGCAGAGCAAGCAGAGTCTGTATGTTTGTATTCCATAAGAGGATTAAGTTTTTAATCTTGCTTGCCTGCACCTGGTTGTGGACAGCCTTACAGCCTCACCATCCTGCACGTTACCCTCAGCACATCTCTCCTTGTGCCGGGGTTTTTGTGTTCATTTCTAGTTGTTTCTCGTGCATGTTTAAATGCAGTGTTAGTGTGCATGTGAGCTCTCTCTCCTGTTAACAGTACAGATTTCTTTCTTGTCAAAGCTGGAGCACTTAATGGGAAAATTGATGAGCGACACTAAGTACTAGTATAAAAATATTTACATTTTACTTTTTTTTTTTTTCCTGATAGACAGATGCAGAAAGAACAAATGAGTACAAGAGTTACATCTGTCCTCACTGTAACGAAGCCTTCAGTGAAGCTTCTTCCCTCGAAACGCACATCAAAGGGCATTTAGGTAAAGTTCTCCTGCTTGTNGCTCCCATCCCTCTGATCATCTTGGTGGCCCTGATCCAACAGTTCGATGTCCCTTCTATGTTGAGGACTCCAGAACTGAAAATGATCTAAAACGCACTGTGTCTTACTATGTACGGCTTCGTTTCACATTCCTTGCTGTAACGTGGCCATTAGCCACGCAAAATCAATCTATGCTTAACACACAAACGTGAAAAGTTGGCTTTGGTTGAGCTGTAGGATGGAGAGTAAAAGAAAGAATTAAAAACCAATATAAATTCCTTGTTTCAGAGCCTGTACTGCATCCTTGAAAGTAGAAAGGTTGGCGGTGTGGAACAGGTTGATAGATCAGAACTACTGCTTGTAAGGCACCAGAGGCCATAATTCATTTAGGAATGAGACAAAGCTTACATGCAGTTGAAAACTGAATTTTTCTTCTTCTCCAGGTTAATTTTTTGGTAAGACTTTTGTTACAGCAAGTACATGACACTCCCTACTGCTGCTTGCCCTGTATCAACCCTGTGTTTTTTCTCTCTGTCTCTAGATTACAAGCCTTTCAAGTGTGAGGAGTGTGGCAAAGAGTTCACCAAGGGCTACCTGCTAAAGAAGCACCAAGAAGTGCATGTGAATGAACGGCGTTTCCGCTGTGGGGAGTGTGGGAAGCTCTACAAGACCATCGCTCATGTGAAAGGGCATCGAAGGGTGCATTCTGATGAGAGGCCGTACTCCTGTCCCAAGTGTGGCAAGCGGTACAAGACGAAGGTGTGCCTTCTTTTCCAGAGCCAGGGTTTGCAAGAAGTTTGAAAGCTTTGCCTCTGAGAGAACAAATGCCAGCTCCTCTGCCTCTTGTGAGAGCAGAAGTTAGAATCATAGAATGGTTAGAGTTGGAAGGGACCTTAAAGATCATCAAGTTCCAACCCCCCTGCCCTGGGCAGGGACACCTCTCCCTAGAGCAGGTTACTCAAAGCCCCATCCAACCTGGCCTTAAACACTTCCAGGGATGGGGCAGAAGTTCCAGAGGGAGCTTTTGTTTAAGTGGAGAAAAGAGGGACAGTCTTAATAAACCCTTCACATTTGTGAAGAAACTGTTCCTTCGTGCTTGGAAAAAATTACGTAATAATAATAATAGACAAGTTCTTATTAGGTCTTATGTGAGAAGAAGTCCTCAAAGATGCTGACTTTTACCCTAGAACCTAAACTACTGCTTGCTTGAGTTTGTCATTCCCTTCTCTTGCTTCTCTCTCCGCACAGAATGCCCAGCAAGTTCATTTCAGGACGCATTTGGAGGACAAGCCCTATGTCTGTCAGTACTGCAGCCGAGGCTTCAGGGAGAAGGGCTCTCTGGTCCGACACATCCGCCACCACACCGGGGAGAAGCCTTTTAAGTGCTACAAGTGTGGGCGAGGGTTTGCAGAGCACGGCACCCTCAACAGGCACTTAAAAACCAAAGGTGAGATGGCAAAGCTTGTCTGTGTTGAAGTGGGGTGTTGTTCTAGGATTGGGTTTGGACAAACTATTTTTTGGCTGAAGAGCAAATCTACTGACCTTTGTCCAAGGCTACTCAATTACCTGCATCAGAAGGAGATGCATTTGTGTTTCTTTTTAAAATTACATTAATGAATGTTTCTGTTGTGATACTCTTGTATTTGAGATGGTTATGAAAAATAATGTTTTCCTGGTATTTCTGGAAACCAGGTGGCTGCCTGCTTGCTTTGAAAGAGGTGGAAGAGGTGATGGTGTCTGAGGAGAGTCAGTCAGCTGACAACTTAGCTGCAACGGTCATTTCTGAAGATCCTCACACTGTTTTGGTAGAGTTTTCTTCAGTGGTGGCGGACACTCAGGAATATATCATCGAGGTAAGAAATGGGACAAACGGCCTTCTCATTCCGAACTCAGCACAGTATTTTGTCAGTAAAAACTGCAGTTGTCCACGTCCCTCTGCTTTTGAGAGGAGGTAAAATAGGATCTGACCAATGCTACACCTGCCTGCATGACCTGAGGAATAAGTTGAACCTCGTTCAGAAACCTTGTTCAGAAGGGGAGAGCTCTGAGAGCCTCCTTCATCACCCTCCTGAAGTCCTGCATGTAATGTAGGGAGGAAAATGAGAACGTGGTGTAGACTGAAAGTAGTTCATCAGAAGGCTGAGACTGAAAACTTCTGACCATGCTGGATTCTGTTCTCACAAATTTCCTTCAGCTCTCCCTCAACTTTTACCTACTCTTTTCTCCCATTTCTATTTAGCTTATTTAGTCTGAAATAATCTCTGTTGTTTTCACCTAGCTGTGGCTGCCAAAAGCAATGAATTAGGCATTTCGCTTTCTCCCTCTTTGTGTCAAAGAGCCAGTGCTCATCCGCGCAGAATAACACAGTTCATTTATTGAGTCCCTTTAGTGCTGCCATAGTTTTTCTCTAGTAGGAGAAAAATCTGCCAGTTGGCCGAGTCCTGCTGAGAGAGGATGTTCTCTTTCGGTTATTTGTGAGCTCTTTGCATTACTTTTAAGTAGCTCTTGATAATGGGAATTGGAGGGCATTTCAAAGAGGAGTTGTCTGAAGAGTAGCTGCTGCATGATGTGGGGAACAGAAAGACTTTTGTAAAAGATCTTAGTGTCTTATATCTTGGTAATAAAAGATTTTTTTGTAGTAATCTAAAAAGGGAATCATCATATTTTGTCTTTCAAGACTGCTACTGAAGACATGGAGACCAGCGAAGCTACTGAAATAATAGAGGGAACAAGACATGAGGTAAAGCAGCCACATAAACTGTTATGTTGGGGACTTCTGTAAATGAAATGAATCACTTTTAGTGTCCAAAAGTCAGGCTAAATAAATCCAGCTGTGTAGAATTGTACAGTGACACTCCAGCCTTGGGGAAATGATCCTCTTAAGGCATTCCTGAATGCTAAAACTAATGGTTGCTGCAAAGTCAGGCTGGCGAGGCTCTTCAGTGGTAGCATTTACTCGGGTTAAACGTCTGGGTGGGCCTTGTTAAGGTTTTTCTGCACACAGTAGTTTGATTTGCTGTGGGAAGTGCCCTGCTAGTGAAACACCTTCAGCAGCATGAGGGGTGACAAGTACTAGGAGTCCGCTGTAATTAGGCCACTGGGAATTTCAATGAACAGCAGGAGGGAATGGGAATTAAATGCTGCTCCTCCTACTGCCCTGCTGCTCATCGAGCAGGGTTTATGGTGATAATTGTCTGTACTTCTAACGGTGCAATACATTGAGAGATAACGTGGCCTCATTTCATATAGGTCGACAGCCACATTATGAAGGTTGTGCAGCAAATAGTAAATCAAGCAAACTCTGGTCACCAGATCATTGTACAGAACGTCACCGTGGCAGAAAACTCTGAAGTAAGCACAGATGCTGCAGACACCATCACCATTGCCACCCCCGAAAGCCTCACGGAACAGGTAGCTATGACGCTGGCTTCGGCCATCGGAGAAGGAGCGGTGCTGACCACGGAGGGTAGCATCGAGACAGAAGAAGCAACGGTGACAATGGTGGCATCTGAGGACATTGAGATAATGGAACATGCAGGAGAGTTTGTGATCGCCTCCCAGGAGGGGGAGGTGGAAGTGCAGACTGTGATTGTGTAATGAATGCAGGTAGTGACAGACGTTAATGTAAAGCTTACTATTTTTCTCCAGTTTGGGGAATCTGATCAGTTCCAAGTTTGCCAGTATAATTGTTCAGAGAGCAAAGGAGAGAATGCTTCTATAAGTAAGCAGCTTAACAGGATGGTACAGGACTGAGATGTTTTCTGTTTAAAATGGAAATAACCATAGTTAAAAACGTCTGCATGGTTATACTGTGGAAGTGGCTGATAAAGCATAGTTGACAGTCTGAGCATTTTGTACAGCTGCCTCAAATAAAGGAAGGTCCTCTGCAAAGCATTTACCTCTGACCACAGGACAGTAGCGGTCTGGTGTTTGAAGGGATTCAGAAAGTGAAGCAAAGATGTCAGGTCTCAAGAGACTACTTAATGTATGCATTTAAAACCAATCAAGAAAACCAAACCTAAGGAGTTCTGGTGTGCATTCACCACCACTCAAAAACTTTCACGCCTTTAACCTCACTACTTTTGTCCTCCTAAGGCATGGTACTGCAGCATTTTTCTTTTATTTTATATCCTGGACAAGTAGCCTTATTTACTGGTCTATGAAAGAATGCGATATTGTACCCCTGCAGTGCCAGACAGGCTGCTCTGAGAGCTAGGCTGCTGGTATGTAAAGCCATATTGTATATGATTTTTTTTTTTAAAAAAAAACATATATGGATTTTTAATTGCATATTGTACAGATTCGGCATGTAAATAAATACATTTTTAAAATAAAGTTATTTAAAGTTCTTACTATATTTTTCCAATTTCTGCTCTATTATCACTCAAACAGAATTTCTGGAAAGAGAACAGGGCCACTTAACACTGTGGTTAAGAAACCTTCATTATTGGGCGAGTCAAGCACGCTGTTATTCCCAAAACAAGCACAAGCATCTAAAAGCAGCCAGTACCTCTATCCTTTGGAATCTTCCACTGCTGCAAATAGTAACTCCCAGCTGAATACAACCAGTTGGGAGTTATTATTTTTCTTGCATGGAATTAAAAAAAAAAGTAAGTGGAGAGTTGCAAACACTTGCATTCAGATGTTTATCACTTCCACGTGGGTGACATCACTCTGTTCCTGTAAGTGTCCTGAAGGAAGACCTACTTAAGATGGACCAAAGTAACTTGTGAGTTTGCCCATTATCCAGCATAAAACAGCATATAAACAGTAATTGTAAAAAACACCCCTTCCTCCTGTGTGTGTTCCTTAGCTGGACCTGTCTCTAGTACAGCTTGCTTCTGTACTGCGACTGTCTGAAAAGACTGACAGGCCACTGTCACAGCCGGGAGGAGCAGTGATAGTAGGAAGAATTCCAGTTTTTTGAAGACTGGTTGGCTTTATGAAAACATAGTTTCCAATTACTTAATTGAGATACAGTAATCCTACAAAAGTTGGTTGGGGCTTCAAAGCACAGTGCTGAAATAAAGTCTTACAAAATATTCAAAAAATGTGCATATAGAGAGTAGTATCTTCACGTTTTCTTTTTTCTTTCCAACACTGTAGGAGGCTTAAAGATTTCCTTTAAATTCACCCAGACTCCTTTAGAATAGATGTTTTTGTAGACCACTTGTCTGTCAGGAGGCTGCGATGTCTGATGGTGGGAACACCCATATCTTCTGGATTTATACCATTCATTGGAAGTTTGGTTGGTTAAAGCCAAGTACAGATTGAAGCAGCAGTAAGCACCCAGTACCAGTGTGAGAAGAATAACAAAACCAAGCATGAAGACAATCCTAGGAAAAGTCAGGAAAAGGTGCTGCAAATAGAAAAAAAAAAAACAATAAAAAAATGACTTGGTCAAAAAGTTGCAGCACTAAATCCCATGGAAGCGTGAGACCACTGCAACATGCCAGCGGGAATGCAGATCCACATGCACGTGGAACCATATGGCCTTGGAGATAAGGACAGAGTCCCATCCCCAACCCAGCCCAGTGATGGTCCATTCCTGATCAAATCTTTGAGTAAAGCAGAGAGATTTCCAGAACTGTATTTCCTCACAAGCCTTGCTAATATGTGGGAGTATTTTCTACACCCATCTATCTCTGAATGTTTGTATTTCACATTGGAGTTTGGCTTGTTTGTTTTGTTGTCAGTTTTTTTAATTAAAAAAATTATTAATGCAGATCATCTGAAAACAAACTGTCAAATGAAGAGGCTACAATCTGGTACAACGTCAGGTTTTGCCAACATGATACAGTTTCAGTAGCATATTTTTCTGAGTTAAATTCCAGTGCTGGGGAGTGGTATTGGTACTGCTCAAAAAGGAGCAGACACTCCTTGACCAGGAGCCCTTTATAAGGGTCCAAAGCTGAAACATCTGCTGTGTGAGATGAGGAAATGATAAAGCATTTACTACTCATCACCTCACTGCCACACAGAAAGGGACAAGGGGATTGAAATGCAAATGACTCAAGTGCTAGAGAGACTCAAAGTCACCCTTTGCTTGTATGCGAGAGAAAAATATTCAAGTATCTAAATCCCAGGGTATTAGGGTCCTGCTTTAACATCTCCATGAAGGTACCTCACAGATTATTAGGTGCTTCCTAAACAGTACTACAGTAGATGGTCATTGGAACATAAAGTCACTCTTTATGAATCATATCTGCTGAGTGAAAGCAGCCTAGAGAGAGAAATACAAAGAATGGGAGAGCTGAATCAAGTGCTATGAGAAAAATCCTGTATTTTTCAAGTATTCTGCAATGGCCATTTTCTAAACTTAATTAGGCCTGAAAGCTGGTAAAAACTGCAGCCTGTCCACATTCCAGGCTGTGAGAACAGGCAGACTTAAAAGATCCTGAAAGCAAAGACTGAGACAAACCTTTCAATAGGCTAATAACCCAGGTGGCATAAACTTACCTGAACGATGAAGAGAATCTCGACAGCTCGCTCTTGTCCTTGGTCATCAATGTAAGTCCCGTGCATCATGTTGGAGAGCAGCACCACTTGGATGAGAAATGCAGCCGTGATGGTGGCAATGGTGGCAGCCATGGCAGTCAGCGTCAGGAGGTAAAGGAAGAAATACTTGGTGTTGAAGGCACCAATGCAGTTGTTGACCCACACGCAGTGGTGATCAAAACGATGTACACATGTATCGCAGAAACCTGAGGAGGAGGGAGTGATGAGACAGTTCAGTCATTTAAGTAATCAATCTGATNACTCTAACCATTCTATGATTCTATGATTTTTACACAGTTTTGATTTGGAAAAAAAAAATCTAAGAATTACAGTCGTGATTTAGCTGATAGCTTTTTAAGCATTAATTTCAATTGCATAACATCAAAAATCCCACTACTACAACCAAAGACATATCTCATTTCCTCCTTTTTTTCTTTTTTTTTTTTCCTTTTTTTCCATTAAGACTGCAGCTCAAAGACTCTGGTTTCTCTGGCAGTGCTGCCTAGCAAAGTATATGAAAGACAGAGGTTGTGGCTCTCTGCTGTATTTTAGATGAAAACAGCAAATTCTGCAGAAGAAACACAAAATCCTGAACTCTGGTCTTGACAGGTGGTAATTTTTCATTTAACCTCTAGATGCTCGAAACCTCGCCTGCTCCTGACCCAAAATGACACCCCTGAAACTGGTAATTTTTTTGAGAAGAAACAGCAGCAAAACAGTTCTGTGGATGGGCAAAGGGCAGCTGTGAACTGGGACCCCAGTAAAGCAAACACAATCCTCTGTGCATGGAGCTGGTTAACAGAAGTAGCATGAACTGCAGTTATTGATGAAGAATTCACCCAGGACAGTATTACTGTTACGGTTATCAAGGAAGTTAAGGCTCTTACTGCAGTGTTTGGATCTGGCTGGCTTCTCCAAGTCGCATGTAGGACACACGACGCCTTTCTGAAATAACACACCATTGTATGCATAAATCTTAACCAATACTGCATGATTTGATTTTGTTATTATACCTGTGAAAGACACAAGGAAAACAGTAAAAGCAATGGTATTTGTAACACTTTTTTTTTTTTAGGTTCTGTTTACAAACATCTCCAGGTCACCATCAGCAGGAGCTTACCAGGATTGGCCCTGGAGCAGAGAATGAAGCAGCCCATGTTCCCAGCCAGCAGCAGGTAGGGCAGCAGGAGGAGGAGGAGGTGGAACTGCAGCTCCCAGCAGTAAACAAACACTTCCCATGTGTATTCCACATACACAGCAGCCTGCAAGGCTATGTGCAGGACAACAAACAAACAGCTTCTGTAACAGAAAGGGGACAGTCTATTTAATACTCAGCATCTTGATTAACAGGTCAAGTACACTCAGAGGTGATCAGCAAAGACTTTCCAAATGCAAGGAGACACCTCTTTTAGGTTTTCAGGCCAGCATGGATTACATATTAATAGTGTTTTCGCCATCCAGTGGCTTCTCCTTCTCTTCTTCCCATATACACTCTTTTAAATATGCCAGCTAAGTTCACTTCCATTGCTGTCATGTCCTTGGGATTTTTTTCCCCAACAGCAGAGTCAAGTACAAAGCACCCTCAGTGCTGACAAAATACGCCACAGCAATTGACAACAAAACATTCTGCCAAACATTCTGCTGCAAAGAAAACCCCTGTAAAAAGTAATGTTAAAAACACTGTAATAATATAAGCAGCTGCTATGAAATGAGCGTGGTGGGAGGTTAGCAACGGCAAACACCATTTCCAACCTGTTGGCAGACCTTCTTCCAGGTAAGTTGCACAACTGTTTGGCAATAAATGCAGGTTTGCTCGGGATGCATCATACTGAGCAACAACTTCCAGCAGCTTGGCAAACAGATGCTCGGATAAGCCACACATTAGGAAAGCAACGCTCATTCATTACAGTTCCCTGCACTATACATCAGTTTGCTGGACCATTATTATGAGTTTTAACTAGTAATGTTTATTTTACTACAGCAAGAAGTCCATTGTAGACAAGCTCTCCTCTACTGCTCTCTCCTACACCATTTCTGTCTGCAATCCAGCAGGATCCTGCAGTCTCCTCCCAACTGCAGGGTTACAACACGATACCCTGCAGTGCCATGCCTTGCTGGACTTCTGCATGATCTGAAAAAATCTCTTGAATGAGATGACACAGTGGAAGGGTGTGCATGGAGGATCAAAGCACCTCCAGTGCACAGCATAATCTGGCAACGACAGCTACACCAGGCTCATCAGATAATTGCTCTGTTGCTGACTGCACATTTGACAGCGTCACCACTCTCTTGGGCTGTGTTAACAGCAGAGAATCGGCACAGCAGGCAACAAAACCACTGCAGCACACATTCCACAGCTGTAGATGTTACAGCCCTGAAGTGTCTGTCACACTGGAGTTGCTGCCCTGAGATGAAAAGTATTTAAATCATTCCTGAAGCAGATCCTAAAGCACTAAAGTTTACAGGAAACTACAAAATTCCCCTTAATACAGCAGGCTGCACGTTGGCAGCTGCGCAGCTTCCCCTTGAGCCACCTGGACATCCAAGCTGCTGGACTAAGACTAATGGGATTTGAGGGAGAGGATGGGGATCACTAGCTTTGCCTAAACTCGTTCTGCAGCTGCGAGAGAATCTGTTGTAATTCTCTTGTGGATGCAGTCTCCCACCAGCGTGACCAACATCTGTTACACTGGAAGCTACTGAGCCACATTATCTTTATTTGTCAATATGTTCAACCATTTCAGGGTACCATCTTCTCAACAAGCAAGGAATAGAAAGACAACAGCGTGGCAAACCTTAAAGAGAATCTGTAATCCCCAACAAGCACCTCTAATGAAGACAGAGTATCTAAGGATAATACTGAAAGCTCTGATGGTGGCAGAAGGTCACCAATAGTGGCCAGAAACACTAGTAAAAAATAATGTCAAAAGCATAAACCAGAAGTGCAATACCTTGTGTGGAAGAGCCTGTGAAGTACCCTCTGTATCACCCTCTGGAGCTGTGTGGGGATTATAAATGACAGTACCTGAAGCAATGAAATGAAAACTCTGTGTTATCTGAATTGCACACTGCTTCTGGCTTGTGGAACGTTCAAACAAAAGCATAAGCCATTTAATTCCTCAGCTATATATCACTGTAGCCATATCACTGGGGAGGAAGCTCATTTTCAGGAGTATTTGAGCTCCTAAGAACACATGCAGGCATGTTGCTGATGTTTTCAAAATGGGAGTGAGGTTCCATATTTTTGGGAGCCCAGAAGGCACAAACAAATATATCTGGGTTAATGTGTGAAAGTTGTAAGGAGCTTATATCAGGTTATAGACTGGGAAACTGGTTAAGCAGGGGATAGAACTGAGTAATTTCTCAACTACAATATGCTTCATGAGGACATCTGACAGATGCAAGCGAAGATAAGCAAAGGGATAAAGCCTGCTATCCTCCACAAAAAGGAAAAAAAACAAAAACAATCAAACCAAACAGAATCCAAACAAATCAACCTCCCCCCAGTTTCTTCAACTACAGCTATGATCCAGTCTGGTAACTCCATGTCTATCTAACTGCTGTTTCAAAACCATCTAGATACAATGAAGAAGGAAACTGCCTGTCTTCGTTCAGTGAAGTTCTCAGAAATCATCTGCGACTGAGGAATCGTTTGACTCTGCTGTTCAGAAGATGACAGATCTCTATAGCAACATGCTGCTCCATCAGCGGTGGAGGAACTAGAGCAGCTGAGCCTATTTCTAGCTGACATGGAAAGAAAATATGCAGTGAGAGCTTCTTGTCTCAGATGTGAAAGACCAGAAGGCAAAAAGCATATGTAGAGTCGAGAAGATGTTAAATATTTTTCTTTTAACTGCTAGGCCTCATATCAGCCGTTCAAGTGACAAGCCTTTTCTAAAAGAGGCTGTGTACTGCACTAGGAAACACACCAGACTACCAGACAGAAAAGCAGTCTGCATGCAATCTCAAAATTCAAATTTAAATTACCTGTATGGGTGTTGGCATGGTCTAACATCACATTCAACATGGATTATTCCCCCACAAACAGTATCGCAATACCCTGTATTTCAGTCATTCCCCACACCAAAGCAAAAGGCTCTTACAAGAACTCTTTGTGATTGCAGTGATGACAAAAGCAGGAGAGAATGAGAAGACCTGTAAATGAATACAAGCCTCTTGCACAACTGAACCGCTGGCAGCAAGGAAAACAGACTGGGGGGTGGGAGCTGACTTGCCACAGAGCTACAAACAGCTGTGCCCCGAGCAAGTTATTTATTTCATGCTGCTCACAATGAATACTTTACGAGATCTTACAGGAGTGCAGTCAAACCATTTCAACAAACTTCCAGGCTTATAAGCTTCATTAATTACAGGCAGAAATGAATTTAAAATACAGTGTCTACAGAAACTACTTGGCATTATGTATATTTATTTAATGCGTAGAAGTATTGATTACATTTCTCCAGACTGTGACTCTGTATCACAGTAGTATTTAAATCGCTGATTGTTGCAGGTTTCATAGAAGTAGCTATTGAGGAACGTGGGGAAACAATAATCTTTTCTGCACAATGATTTGTGTGTCTATAAAGCAAAATAAAGTACGATACTAGTAATAAAAAACAAAGTCTGCTAAGGCTCATGTCAAAAGCATTAAGTATTATTTACAATTTAAATTATAATTATCTTTCCCTTCCACCTTTTTTTCCTTCTTCATTCAGACACAGTCCAATAGACAGAAAAATAAACTAGCGCCATTTCAATTCATTCTCTGATTTTACAATAAAATGGCAATTCTTAATCCTCTTTTAAAGCTCTTCATTCCTCTCTCTTTCTTAGGCAACAACATCCTGCAGCATTATTACAGACTCAATTAAAGAGCTTCCCCTAAAATATTCGCTACCAGTTATAATTTTCTCCCTATTTTAATCCTCAAACTCCCTTTTCCTCAGCAAACACCATAAAATTACAAATACTTGGGGCCTCATTATTAATTTCTCAAAGCTGATGTGTTACGGTGTCACTGATCAATGTACTTTTAGGGTCATGGGAAGTTCCACCCTTACTATTACCCTGTGGTGACTGCAGCTGACTGGCACATGCAGAAACAAGAGCTGAAAGACACAAATATTTTTTTAATACCTACTTGGACAGGACTTCATCATCTGAAATGAAGCATGTTTCTGTTTTCAATCCCAATCAGCACTTGCTTGAGAGCAATTGTCAAAACAGGATGAAATATACTGTATCATCGCTCTAACCACATATACTAACAGTTTTACGGAGGAGGAATACAGCAGCGGCACTAATTTTAGCCCAATAAACTAGTGCAGACACCATCATCGCTCTGAAAGCTCAGCTCTTTACCTGGCTTGCACTGTTGACACTTCTTGCAAGGAAACTCTCCTTCCTTCCTGAACAAATGCAGAGCAGAGCAACAGAGGCGAGCACAAAACACACATAAATCAAGAAGAGTGTCAGAAAGTCCATCCTGAGCCCTGCAATACAACAGAAGCAGGTCATTAGTGGCCCTCGGTGCCTGTTCTCTGTAGCAGTGCCTGGGCCTAGCCGTGCTTCACACTGTTTGGTGTACCACTAAAACCCAGGAATCATAAAATTGTCTAGGTTGGAAGGGACCTTTAAGATTGTCGAGTCCAACCATCAGCCTAACACTGCCCGAACCACCACTAAACCATGTCCCTCAGTAGCACATCTACTTGTCTTTTAAATACCTCCAGGGATGGTGATTCAACCGCTTCCCTGGGCAGCCTGTCCCACTGTTTGATAACCCTTTCTGTGAAATTTTTCTGAATATCCATCCTAAACAGCCCCTGGTGCAACTTGTGGCCATTTCCCCTTGTCCCAGTGCTTGTTACTTGGGAGAAGAGGCCGACCCCCACCTGGCGACACCCTCCTCTCAGGTCTTTTGCAGAGCAATAAGGTAACTCTGCAGCCTCCTCCCCTCCAGGCTAAGCCCAGCCAGCGCACCCCATCCCTTCTGCGAGAGCAGAGGATTTCTCTCAATCTTTTATGTATTTCCACAGGGCAGCTTATGGACGGAGAAGCCGTGCGCCTGCTAAGCCTCGGGGCTCCGCGCCGGGCCTGCGGCCTGCCGAGAAAGCCCCGGTCCCGCCAGGCCTACAGCCCCCCCCCGGAGAGCCAGGAGTGCNCCAGGAGTGCTAGAGTGCCTTGGGGACACGGGACCTGCAGGGGGTCGAGGTCACCAGTGCCCGGTCCCAGAGGAACGGGGGCGGGAAGGCGCTGACCCCGGGGACACCGCGCTCCCCTCACAGCCCGCCACCACCCACAGGCCGCCTAATCCATCCCCGATCCCGCCCGCTCGGCGATCCGCGGAAAGGCCTGTCGCACCCGGAAGTGTCCCTCAGCCGGCGGCCGCCCCCGAGGATCGGCCCGACCGACTCTGCTCCGCCTAAAGTTCCTTCAGAAGGTTTATCAAGGATGGCAGCTCTCCGGACGGTGTCCGGCACCCTCCCCCCTCCCCGGGCAGGGCCTGGCGGTTCCCGGGAGGGGGCCTGTCCCCCTGTTGAAAGCAGAGGGTTGGCGGCGTCGGGACGGGGCGGCCACTGGGCCGCACACCGGGAGCTGGCTCCAAACCGGGCGGCAGAGCAGCCGGTGCCTCCTGAAGGTGCTGAGACAGTCGGGGAGAGTCGCTGGTTCTTGTCTTCTTCCGTTGGCTGCGGCAGAACACGAAGATTAAAGCAGAAATAAAAGTTCAATCGTTTTTATAAATCCCGGAGTTGTGTGTAGGGTTCCCACGGTCCCGGGCAGCCCATTGCTGTGTGCAGCTGATGTGCCCTTTCCTTCTGTCTAACACTGCCAGCTGGCATAGCACATCCCATGTAATTCCTTAGCAATCTGAGAAAACTTCTTCAGATTTGTTGCCTTTGGTGAAATCTCCTTTAAAGCGAAATCATTTTATCTTCCAGTGCAGCTCTGAGCATTACATTCCCTTTCAATAGGCAGCCCCTGTTCACACCACCGTGTCCCATGTGCTGTGAAAAGTCAGGGGTGAGTTTGTTCAGAGTCCCAACAGGGATCTCGTCTCGGACGGCTGAAGTGCAGAAGATAAATGTCCTGTGCTGGTTCCTTACACGGTGGCTGTCAACTGAAACCGTCCCCGCAGCCAGCATGGTCTGCGCTCTCTGGAGCACCGCTAATGAGCGGCTGATTGGGTTACGTGGTGCCTGGGTAGAATTTGCCATAGAGACTCAGACGGTTGCTGCCGCTGGGTAGCTGATCCAAAAGCTTTGAAGCTTCTGTGATGATTTTGCCAGCTCTGTGTCCCACTCTGCTCCTGGCTGGATTTTGGGCAAAACAGGTAAGCCCTCCGAGGGGTGCTTGGGCTGCTTTGACACTGAGAGGAAATTAATTGGCTTGGACAGGAGAGACAGTGGCAGAAGATGAGGTTGGGTTTCAGGAAGGGGATCTTTTTTCCTATGGTAAGTTCTTGGCCCACATCGAACCAAACCTGAGAGAGAGAATTGCAGCCAAAATACTGCCTGGGCACAGTTCTCCTGGAGTGCAGCCTGAAGCAGTTGGCTCCTGAAATAGGATTTGAAAACTCCATTTTTGCTCTCCCTTACTGATTTCTGTATGGCTCCAGGTGCATCTGTAGGTTTGTGTGGGACATGGGGTGTAACCTGACAAGTTTGGTAGCATAGAAGGGGCCCTGGGGTTGGTGGCAGTGTGGGGATGAGGTGCTTTATTTGCTTGTGGGCAGATGAGCAGGGTTTGTGCCCTGCACACAGTGCGGGGCTACCGGTGCTGCTGGCAGGAGCTGGAGCCAGTGCCACCGAGCAGGGCCCGGCAGCAGCACCAGCACGGAGCTCCATCCACCCTCAGTGACCGTACAGGCTCTGCTCAAGGACAGAACAGCCAGAAGGTACTTTAATAGTAGGTTGAGTCTAAGATAAGTGAAGCTGGTTCAATCCAAGTGCTGTGCAAACGAGTGAAAAGTCTTGCCTGATCAAAATCTAGCAGAAGTTCGTCAAGGAAACAATCTTTTCATTAGCATGGAATCCCATAACAAATTTCTTGCAGGGATTAAAATTTACTGCCAGTGTTTTAAAGTGTGAAAGTCACTTAAAAATGGAGGGAGAAGAAGCAATTGCTTCACTTGCTGAAAAAATAAAAGAAAAAAGAATAACCCTTGCAGGTTTTTTGTATGCCTTTTCGGGCTGTGAGTAGTGGAGAAGATCCCCGGGTGTTTTCTAGGAAGGCACGTGCATTTCTGTGTCAACAGGGGAAGGCAGTGCACACTCCCCCCACCGCACCCCAGTGGCCTCAGCTGCTGAGAGGGGAGACTGGTGTTTGAGCAGAACCTACAAGAAAGAAGCCATGTCCTGTCTCTAGCAGAGCATCACTGATGCTGGAGTGGGAGAGGACAGGAGGAGGAGGGTGTCTCAAGTCGCTCACAGCAGTGACATGTACGAATGTGAAGGGCATGAGCAAGAGGAAGAACTTTCACTGCATTGTGTGGTGAATGTTGGGCAGAGCAGGTTTCTGCAGCTCTCCTCCATAAGGCTTTACCCCATCCCATGTCAAGTCCCCCAGGTTTCCTGGGTAGGTTGTTTCCCATCCAGCCCAACGCTGCCCACCCTGAGCCTGCACCAGTTCCAGGGGAAGATGGGATTGCTGTGTGGTCTGTGGTGGGATGCAGACGGCCTCTCCTGCTGGTGTCACAGCAGGACGTGTAATACCCTAAAACCTCTTAGTGTGCTAAGCCCTGGGATCTCTAAGTGCTGAGAAAGCAGAGGAGAAAATCAGAAATAGCAGCTTAACGAACAGTCGGTGCCAGCGCGGGGGTCTCTGCCGCAGGATTCTCTCAACTGCTCCCCACTGTGACGAGCAGCCTGGCTGGGGATAGCTCTCCTGCTGAGCCCCACAGAAGTTGGTCCAGGCCCCCAAATCTCTGCAAACCACCCTTAGTTTGGCAGACACATACTCCCAAAATCTCTAGTTTCCCACCCAAATCACCAGTGAGGTCTCAGCACGCCCAGCTGCTGTTTGGGAGCAGTGACAGTGGGCTGTGTTTCTGCTGCTTTGCAGAGCCCCATCTCTTTGCGTTTGCCTGTGGGGATGAGGGATTTCCCTCCATGGGAGTTAATCTGTTTTACCTTCTTCCAGCTCCTAATTCCCCCAAGATCTGCAGGCTCAGGTCAGCACCAGACTCAGCCAGTACCAGCACGGCAATTAGTCTGTCCGTGCTTCTCTGCAACGGAAATAAAGTTAATTAAGAGAGGAAAAGGCAAGAAAGACCTTTCTGCATGCCTGGCGCTGACTCGGGCTGGAACGGTGCAGGGCTCAAGTGAGAAGCCCGTGGAGGGGCAGCCACCCCCTGCCAAAGGGGGTACCCCGGCTCTGCCCCAGCATCACGGCACAGAAGCTGTGTCACTCACCCCTGGACTGACGTTACAGGCGAGGGCTGTGTCCCCAGCATCCTGGGGACTGCAGCAAGGAAGCAGGAGCAGGAGAGATGCCCCCAGGAGCCCAGCGGGTAGGTGGGATGCACTTCCAGGGGCGATGGAGGAAAACCAAGAAAGCTTCGACCCTGTAGTGGGACAAACCCACCCCCGGTGAGAGCCCGCCAGGCTGGCTTGGATGGCTGCCGACTTCTGTAAGTGCGTGAGCCGTAGGGTGTAGAGGTGGAAGGGGGTGATGCAGCCGCCTGGAGCAAGCAATGGTTGCGGCTCTACCCAGCTTTGCCATGGAGCTCAGCCCAGAGCAGTCTCACCGGGGCTGTCCCAGTGCTTACTGGGCTCTTGCTGGAGCATTTAAAGCCTGTGCTCCGCACCCCCGGGGATGCCCTGGTGTTTCCTCGCTAGTGGATTTCTCTTGTCCCTGTGCTTTACCCTCAACACTTTCCCTCTGGTCCTTGACCTGTTAACACAGGCAATAGCTTTGTTTTGTCTTTAAGTAATAATAATAATAATAACAGTAATAATAATAATCCCTGATTTCAATGTAGTATTTTAATTAGCACTGCTGTACAAAGGAGGACAAGGTTATTGCACTTATAATGGTAGTGACAGCATATTGCTTGGTCCTTTTTAACATTTCCTTATTAAGGCAGCAGTTCTAGTGCCCTCTGTAATACAGCCTTGAGTAGCTCTTTGCAACAGCAGGGCTGGCTCAGGTTATTAACACAGATTTCTGTGGTAATGCTGTGTTTCCTGCCCAGGCTCACGATTCTGCCCTCAGAGCAAGCTGGTCCGTATTATCTGTGCTGAAAATGGACAAGGGAAGTGTTCCTTTCATCTCTCTGGCCTGTAATAGGGTATTAAACAACATTTCCAGTGCTACTGAATTTTGACCGAGATTTCCCAGGTCTCAAAGGAGCAGAATAAATGTCTTTCAGTCATTCAGATCAGAGCCGAGCCGCCCTGACGGTGGTGAGGTGGAGATGTGAAGGGATGTCTTTTTTGTGCTGGCAGGATCACAGACTGGAGTGAACTGGGACCCACTGGGCTGCCCAGACAGAGTGGGGAGCGGCCAGTTGGGGAAGGGGACACAAATCAGGAGCCAGCTTAAGGCTCTTGCTGGGCTCTGTGCTGGTGCCTGTGCTTGGCACTTTTTGATCTGAAGAGCAAAAAACTCAAGGTGCATTCATGAGGATTTTTTTTCTTTTTGAGCTGAGTCTTCGTGGTCTCTATAAGGTAATTTGCACAAGTAAAATAGTCTGTTTCGTTTTTGTAAATGCTTAATGTGTGTTCAGTAGCACAGATGGAATAAACATGGGAATAACAAGCATCTTCACAGGCAGCAAAGATCAAATGAAGAGAAAAGCTACATGCGAATAAATTTAGCAAGTGTCAGCGGACAATGCAGGCACTTACACATCAGCAGCATTGAAAGGGCATCCAAGTGAGCTGCAGAGATCAGCTGGTCTGATTTACCTTGGGCAAAGATGACTTCTGCAGATGTTTAGGGCTGATGTGCCCGATTTCTCCTTGAGCATCCTTAGAGCCAGTCCCAGCCCTCCAAATGAATCATACACAAGTCCTTTTGAAAGTCCTCATCTTTGTATTTCAGGATGCTGCGATCAGATTAATACTATACAAGGGGCAGGGAGGACACAGAGAAATAGTCACTTGAGAGCTGAGAAGATCTGGCAAATTCTAATGAATTTGCAGTAATTTTGTGGTTGCAAGCTGCTTAAATATTGAGTATTGAGAAGAGCAGGCTACAACAAGGCTGCCTTAAGCAATACATTGGACGATCTGTTCATTAACATGACATGATAGGGAAATTAAATTATTTTGCTAGACAAATAAATACAAGTGACCAAATGCACCTTTCTGGGAGGTGGGGGTTAGGCAGGTGCCACCGATGGGTGAGACAAGGGCTGTGTGAGGCCACAGACAGGTGGCCCTGGTTTCCTCACTGCTAGTGATCTGATGATAGAAAATAAAAGCTATTTTTTTAGGGAAATACAGAGGAAAAGTGTCACTGTTGCAGCATCTCTTCCCACAGTGGGCAAGTGCAGCACAGACTAGAGCCTCCATGCCCAACAGGATCCATGTGGCATCTACAGAAGCTACTGTTTGGGATGGAAAACACACCATAACTCCTTTTTCCACCCCTTTCTTTTCCAGTCGCAGCCATGCCAGCAACCAACCAGGGTTGGCCCGAGTCCTTTGGGTTCAAGATAAGCGGGACCGGTCCGTGCTACATCCTCTGGGTGCAGGAGGGCAGCAGCGCAGCGGTGGCGGGGCTGCGGCCAGGCGACGAGGTCCTGGAGATCGAGGGGCAACCCGTCACCTCCCTGGGCTGTGAGGCACTGCTGGGGCTGGCCAGGTGCTGCAGCAACGTACCCCCCAGCATCGGGGTGGTCTCCCGTCTACAGCACGTTGACATCCTTCCTGGGCCCCGGGGATACTTTGGCTTTGAGCTGGTAAACGGCAGCCCCCTACAAGTGGCCAGTGTCAGCCCGGACTCACCTGCTGCTACCTGTGGGATCGAGCCGGGGGATTATGTGTTGGAAGTCAACGGGATGCCGGTGATGCTGCAGGAGGCGGTGGCCACCTTGGTGGGGTCCTGCCACGGGCAGTCCCTGCAGCTGGGACTGCTGCGGCCACAGTGCAGGGCCAGCATTCGAGACTCCGTGCCCAACGCTGATGCCGTGCACCAAGAGAGGAAGCAGAAAGCACAGGAATTCAGCAAAAAGGTAAGGCTGGGATGTGAAGTGAGCGTACAGGGCTCTCGCATCCCCTGCCCTGAGCAGTTTGGAGAACGCTGCATTCAGCATTTGCGGTACTCCTGGATGGGAGATGCTTCTGGGTTGGTCACAGGGCTGAGGTGCAAGTTTAGGGCTTCAGTGTTCGACAAAAGAGTCTATCAGACCAGCATCTATCTCCCAGTAATTATCAATTACAGGGAGAATAGGTAGATGCTGCAAAGAGCTTGGAGATCCAGTGGAGGATGTCCCAAGGTACTTGTTCCTTTGCACTACAAGAGTGTGTGGAAACCCACTGGGGCAGCTCCCTCCCTCCTGTGCATCTGGGTGTCCCTTCAAAGTTTGAGCATGTTGTCCTGCAGATATTTTAGCTCCTATTTCGCTGCAAAGGGAAAACATCGATGTGATTATATTTTCATTGTGTTCCCGAAGGCTGCCTAGTGGGTAGTTTACCAAACACATTGCCTTGTGCTAATTATAAATTTGATCATGGTTGTTTTTTTAATCTTTCTAATTTCCATTTCAAAGTAGCCTTTTAAAATACTGTTATGAAAATAACCAGGCTTGTGGTTTTTTTGATCCCGAGCTAATAAAGGAGCAAGACCTTCATAAAGAGATTCATGGGTATCAGCCGAATCCCCTCAGTCAGCTTCTACATTGAAGATTCACAAATATGCACTGAGGTCTGGATTCATAATGCAGAGCATCACGTGTGAAACGGATACCTGCTGATTACAGGAGATTAACAAGAGGATGAGAGGTTGTTCCACACTGCCTCCATCTCGTGAAGTCACATTAAACCATGTAAACGTTTCCTGGATGATCACAGGAGAGCACTTTTGAAGTGAGCAAGCTGGTTGTGATGCCACGAGAATCTGCAGCAGCACCTTTGCCACCTCCCTTCCCTGCCCAGCAAAACCACCCACCACAGCCCTGGCAGAAGCAGGTTTGCAGGGCAGGAGTGCCACTGGCTCCTGGGTGATAGAGCACAGCTTGGCTGGCAAACACCTCGAGAGAGAGAGTTAACAGCGCTGATGTTTTAAGTGGCTTCATTTTTTTTACATGATGCAGAAAAAGTCTAGCAAGATACTTTACCCCCTTGTTTATCCAGTAGCTTGGCTCTGGTAGGCACTGCTGATGCTGTAACCACCTAGACACTCCTGCCCACCCACCACAAGGCTGGAAGGTCAGAGGGTGACGGTGTCTTGTATTTCATGTGTGCACTGCCTGCTGGATGCTCACAAGCCTGAGGTATGGAGGTTTTCCCCACCCTCATTCATTTGGCAAAGCCAAATCTCTGTTGGAATCCCACTTGCCTGGAAGACAGGCCAGTAGCAGCCAGGTCAGGGCTGGAGCCAGAATGTACGAGTCAAGAATCCTGGCAGTCCAGGACAACGTGCTGGGGACTGCACTGACACGAGAGGTGGCAACACCCCCCTACTCTCACCCAACAAACCATTCACTCTCAGCACAGGCAAAAATTTAACAGTGATGTGCTGGGATTCAGCTCACCAGGAACACAATGGTCTTTGTCATTCCCGTGCTGGACCTCGGGACTAAAAAGCATGCGAACCTGCCCCGGGGGATGCAGCTGCCTCGGCTGCCCCAGATTCAGTAACCTTGAAGCGCTGCTGCTGCCCGGAGCCCGTGCAGCGCTGGCAGGGCAGCTGTGCAAACCCAGCAGCACCTGGAGGGTTGTGTTGGGGGTCTCAGCGCCAGTGACAGCCCTCCCTGCAGAGCTGCCAAGTGGGACAAGCACTTGGAAGAAACAGCTTTTCCCTTTTCCTCGAAGGGGAAGCTCTTCCCCTTTCCCAGGCTGGGAAATGCCTGCCAGCTCCCTCACAGTGCTGCCGCAGGGGTGCAAGGACACAACCCTGCATGCATCCCCCATGCACCAGGGAAAAGGCAAGGGGCTTCACACACTGCTGCTTCCTCCTGCACCCACAGAGCTGGAGGGAAGCAGTTAAACCTGCTGTCAGCACAAAATCATCACCTTGCAGGAAAAGCTAACACACACAGGGACTGCAGGGTGGCCACGAGGAGTTTTCTGCATCCCACTTACCTTTGCTGCACCCACTGCCCAGCACAGCCCCAGAGCAAGGGACAGTGGGTGGGAGCTGTTGATGCTGTTTCTAGGGCTGGAGCTCATGTTTGTGCTCCCTCTCCCCACTTCCCTGCAGCCTCCTGGAATTACTGGCAGGACAGTACTGCCTGGCAGGATCTTAACCACCTCCGAAAGCCCATCATGGTGTCCTCTGCCAGGTAGACTCCAGCTCCCCACCCAGCTGTGCCAGAGCCTCTCCCACAGGGACACTTGTGACCTGGTGGAGTTTTGGGTTTGCTGTCAAACCTCTGTTTCCAGTGCAATGTTTATGACACGCAGAACAGCGATACCGGGGATGTGTGTGAGTGCAGTGTGATGTGCTGATGACTGAAGTTTCACTTTTGTCCTCATGTGGGTTCCCTGCTCCTTGGCTGACCAGGTGCTGCAACAAGATGGACATGTTTTCTGCACCACCAGTGCCTCTGTCTGCACAGATAACTGCTCTGCTGCTCAATGCCCCTTCCCTCTTCTCTCCTGTCTCCTGTGCTGCAGGTGGATGACATCCTTGGTGACCAGCCAGAGGTGAAAGAGAAGGTGTTCACCGTCCTGAAGCAGTATGCAGCAGAGCGGAAAGTGGAGTACTTGGCTTACGCCCTCTGCATGGTCCTCACTCAGGAGTCCCACCAGCATCTGATTGACAACATCAGGTACAGGGTGCCACCAACCTCCACGCTGCCGTGCTAGCCATTAAACCATGGGCATCCACCTGCCTGGTGGTGATGATCGTGCAGAGCAGAGAGGTGCAGGAGGGTCAGGAGGTTCCTGCTGGGAAGATGCCAGCACAACTAGACCCCCTTTCCAAGGGGCAGCTGAGCGGAGCTTGGTGGGATCTCAGACAGACATCCCCGTGTGGCTGTCCTTCCCAGGGTGAGACACAGGGATCTGCAGCTGCCCGGCAGCCAGCACTGCACCAACACCCAGACATCCCTGTCCCTGTAGGGTGATCAGCATTGGTCACCAGCCCCATGGAGCCATTACCTCTGCCTGCAGGATGTGGTTCCTGTTTCTAACTGACGTTTAAAGGGAGATGTGATTAGCTGCACAATGGCTGTCAATTCTCTAAGAGCCTGGTCAGAAGATAAACTGAACTCTGCAAGGCAAGACTTGGGGGTGGGCAAGGAGTTGACCAGGGCTGCCAGCACCTCCATCATCAGGGGCTGCTGGGGTAGTATCTCTATCTGGTCCATGGGTTTCCTCCAGGCCAGCACTGCCTGCAGCATCCTCGGCTGCCAGGGCTGTGGCCCCAGGTCCCGGGATGCTTTGGCAATGCTCCTCTTGGGCTCAGGGTCCCCAGCACCTCCTGAGCCCCCAGCAGAGTGGCCATGCTGCGGGTGTGCAGTTGGTGCAGCTGGTCCACTGCTCTTCTTGCAGTACAGGCTGGCACTGATGGCCAGTGCCAGTGCTGGTGCATGGACACGTGGTGGGGATTACAGCCAGGCTGAGACTATGGCCATTAGGGAATCAGGTCTCCATCTGGCCCCTGCTTCGGGCCCGGCTTTCCGATTCCTACTTTAATCAGTGGAATTGCAAGATATTACAGTTACCATAACAACGTCCCTGTGCCGGGGTCTCCGCCGCACAGATCCAGCAGTGGGGAAGGCGGGGAGAGCGGGTCAGTGGTCCTTGCCATGCCGCGTCCCCCTGCTTTGCCACGGAGGCACATGAGCCACCCAGGGCCCCCCACACCTGAGTGGGGACAGACACAGACCCCTGCAGAGCTGGGATGAGGAGGGGACCAGTGCCTCCCCAGCAGCCACCTTCTTCGAGTACCCACATCCAGGCTTTGCAGTGGTCCTGTCCCCCCTGAATGTCCTGGGGATCTTGACAGGCAAATGTCTGGGACTCAGGGCAGAGGCAGACAGCACTGAGCTCTGCCTGAGCTATCACCCAAAACTAGTCCACCCACAATTCAGGAAAAATCTTTTCCTCAGAAAGATCCATGAGAACAGCTAGAAAGCCTCAGAGACACCCTTTGTCTTCATCCCTGGGGAATTATAGGGGATATTCCCCCGCAGAGGGGATTTGAGTAAGTAAGTGTCTAAATTCTCCTCTATGCCCAAGCCCCTCTGCGGGGGGCACAGCAGGTTCCCCCTAGGGTGTCCCTATCCCCATGGAGGACAGTGTGGCTGGACCTGGTGCTGCTGTGCTCCCCGTGTGGTGCAGAGCTCACCCCATACCCAGCTCCGTGATGCTGTGGGGCAGTGCTGTGTTACAGCCCCCCTGATGCTGCAGCCAAACATGTGCCCCCATGTGAAAGGTTTACAGTGGGGCTGGGGCAAGAGGCACCGGAAATCAGGCAGCTAATCTCGGTTTAATGGAAATGAAATATTTAGCTTAGGGAAAAGATTTACCCTCTAATCTTAATGAAATGGAGTCAAGAAAATATATTTAAAAAAAAAAGCAATACCAAGGTGCTTTGGAGACCAGGTTTCCCAGCTGCAGGGGTGCTGGGGAGCTGGGGGCAGCTCTGTGTGTGCTGCTGTGCGTGATACGAGGTCCTTACCCCGAGGTCTCTCGTCTGATGGGTTTACTGCTGAGCAAGAGCTTTAACGCTTTTAATAACGCGCTGGAATGTGGTGAGCAGCTCCTGGGTGCTGTGAATCCGTGTGGGTGATTTCCACACAGCTCGAGCTGGTTTGGTCTGTCGCTGGCTGAGGAGGGGTCTGGGGTCTGCAACCTGACCGGCACTTGGGGAAGGGCTGTGCAAGGGATTCGTGCAAGGAGGGGTCCCAGCTCCAGTACTGGCTCTGGGGATGCTGGTATGGCTGTCTCATCACCCTTGGGGTGTGGGACAGCCACCCCTGGGCAGCAGCATGTGTTGGTACAATTTGGAGGAGCAAATCTAAGCTGCCTCAGTGAGTATCCTGGGGCTTGTCCTGTGGGACCACCCCTGCAGGCACATGAAGCCATGCAAGGTCGGGCTCAGGACCATGCGGGTACCCATCAGCTAGCCCAGGCATCCTGGCAAGGCCATGCCCGAGTCCCCTGTCCCTGAGGGCTCATTCCGCATGAGATGAGGCAGGCAGTCCTGCAGATCCTGAGCGGAGGGATGCTGAGGGTTAAGGTTGGGGGCGAGGCAGACGAGGGTCCCTGATGCTCACCTTGCTGATAGCCCTGGGTCCCAGCAAGCTGGCCAAGCCCTTGCACAGGGTCTGTTGGCAGTGGCCTGCTGTGAGTGACTGCATGGCCCCTGCCACGCAGAGCCAGGCAGCTGGTATGTCCCCGTCTGCCGCTGACCCTCATGCTGGCCTGGTTGGATCTTCCCTCTGCACCAGCTGTATTTATTTTCGGGCCGTGGCTGCTGCTGACTGTCCTCCCTCCCCTGCCTGTCCCCTCCCTGGGCTTCCCCCGGGCTTTAACGTGCTCCCTGCAAGGTGCCGCGGTGCAGCGTAACCCAAGACCCCCCCGACTCAGCACACAGAGCGACCCTGGGCTGCGGACACCTCTCCTCCTCCCGTCTGTCCTCAGGCTGAGCTTTTTCCAATGCTGGTGGTTTTTTTTTGTTTGTTTATTTGTTTGTTTGTTTGGGGTTCTGTTGGTGTTTTTGGTGTTTTTTTTTTTTAGCTCAAGTGGATTTCATCCCATTTGCCCAGAATTAAGCTCCTGCAGATTTTAATTTGCTGACATTTTCTTCATCCGTTTGGTTGTGGATAGCAGGGATAACGCACGTGCTGTGCCGGTTCCTCCCCGCTCCCATCCCCTGCCCATATGGCTGGTATGTGTAGTAAAGTGCACAATTGTAGTTCTGCTCAAGAATGATGAAATACGGCAGTGAGGGGGAAAGATGAGCTGTCTCGGGTGAGTAACAAACGGACCTTTCCTGGGAGCCGAGGGAACTGGGAGGGGAATGGGTTCAAAGCAGCTTAATTCTTGAATCGAGCAACCTCCGGCACCACAAAAATGAGATGCGCTAAAAGTTAATTAACTCTTAGCATCTGTATTGAATTGGAGCTGCCCGAGTCAGGGGCTCCATGGGCACCACAGCTCTGCCGGGGGAGAGGGAAATCTCTTATTTTGTGTAACTCCATCACCTGCAAACGCAAAGTCTGGGTCTATCCTGGGGAGCTGCAGGGTTTAACTCCTCTGCTCCCCTTGGCTGTGCCGAGCACCTGTGCAGGGGCTGTGCACACCTCGCACTGGCGTGGGAAGGGGAGCAGGTTATTTTGGGCAGGTTGGGGTCCCAGGGGCGTGATTCTCAGCACTGCTCTTATTTCTGAGCTGTTTCCAAACCAGGGCACAGCTGCGGTTCCAGCAGAGGAATGGTGCCGGCTCCGCATTTGAGTGCAGTGGCCGCTGGCATTTCCCCAGACTTGGGGGACCAAAGTCACCCTCCGACCCGAGCGGTGGAGGGGGCATCCTCACCTGTGTTGCATGGGGGGGTTGGCACTTGCCATGCTGGTTGCCATCTCCCTTTGCCCCATGCATTTCCCCAGAGCTGTGGGGTGCCCTTGCGAGCATCGTACCATCAGTGGCGTTTAGCTTGGAGACATCTGTTTGGAGTAGAATTGGGGATCGATGGAAATGTAGATCCTCTCCTCCTCACTGACCTACGGTGTTCCAAAAGCTGGTGCAGAAAACACCGGCATTGATGCTTACAGGGACATCATCCCATTAACCTGGATTTAAATAGCAGGATGCGAGTGTGCTCCAGAGCGCATCCACGCTCTCATCCTGGCCGCGTTAATTCATTAGATGATAACTCTTGGGCTGTTTTGAGTGCTGTGTGTTGTCATGGATCTCCTCTAAGTCGTGTTGTGCTTCACTCTGCTGCAGGGAGAATAGTTAGGAGTAGTTTGTTACTTGGCTGCTTTGGTTATGGTCTGTTTGCTTCCAAACCAGCCTCTGCTCCAGGGGGAAAACCAAAGCAAGCAGCAGAAGCCGCCAGCCCGTGGTGGCTGGGCCGATGCGAGTGCCGCTCTGATTGCAGTCACTTTTGATCCCTGACAAAGATAAAATCGCTGCCCATCAGGGGTTCCCTTATTACGGGAGAAATTCCACTGAGTTCATTTTAATAATGCTCCAAACGCAATCTATTTGTCTCAGCTTGTTTTTCATGACAATAAAATTGCTTGGCATGTTCCCATATTAAAATACTCCAGCCATCTGTGACTGTCCCTGGATAAGAAATTTCATTTTAGCCATCAGGATTTAATGTTATGGATTCTGCTGCTTCCCTGCTTGTTCTCTGTGCCCTCCCCCTGCCGTGTACCCACTCCTCCAAGGCTGGGGGGTGCTCTCTAGCTCTCTCATGTACTGATGCATCTTGCAGGATGGGTGACCCCCCTGAACCTGCATCATTCCTGCTGCTGCCTGATGCAGCGCTTCAAACTGCAGGCAGACACCATCCTGCCGCCCAAGGTCCGGACAGACCCGCTCTCAAACCATCCGGACATCAGGATGATAATGGAGGGAAAGCAGCTCTTCTTTGCTTCCGTTTAAAAAAAAAAAATCCCTAATCTGATAGCCAGACATATGGTCAACTGCCCAAAAAAAAAGGGAATTAGGGCAGCAGGAAAAAAACGTGCCAGCGGTGAAAAGAATTGGGAGCGGAGTTCCTTTATTATCAGCTGAGTTCAAATAGGTCATGGCCAAAATGTCTCAGTGCAAAATCTCCTGTTAGGAGATTAATTTCTTTTGACAAATGAAACTACTGCTATAATGCAGATTATATTGGCCTGGCCCAATTCCACACCATCACTGACTGGTAACTTTTATTTTGGGAAGTGGCTACTCGGTCCCAGTGTTTTCTAGTGTCTTAAAGAAAAGACGTAAAGCTGCATTTTTCCTGGTATTCCCAGCAGGAAACAGGTTGGGGGCAGCCACTTGGCTGAGCTGACTGCTGTCTGAGGCTGTGAAGAGCAGGAGTTGACACAAGTCTCCACACCCCAGGGCTGGTGTGGGGAGCTGGTGTGGGGCACCGGGAGCTTCTGGTTGCCTGTGTCTCCCCAGCACAGAGGCGGGCAGGGTCCCATGGTGTCCCAGGGGGTCTAGGGGTCTGTCTGTGACACCCTTTGCACCCATCGACCTGGCCGCCATCCCCGATACCCACCAGGTGATGCTGGGCAGGATGGAAGAAGCAGAGAAAGCCTCTCTGGGGGTTTATCTGAAGCTCCCCTGCATCTGACGCTGGGTTCAGGAGAGGCAAGAGCCCCAGAGGCCCCGGCGCTTGGTTGCTGATGGGGAAGGTGACCCCCAGCTGGGCACTGTCTGCGGCGCTGCTCCGAGGAGGATCTTACCAGCAGATAACACATCCATTGTTACTTACTGGAGCCAGTGCAGGGATGTGTCATGAGAAGGTGACCCTCCTCAAGAGCTTCTGGGGGGGGGTTGCAGCTGTCCCCAGGGGTGGGTGGGGTGGCCTGGTAAGGGCTTCAAGGTGCTCCTGGCCCCAGCGTATGGCCATTGCATCCCACCATGGTGGAAAAGGGCCTTCATTCCTATTTAACCTTTAACAGCAATCACATCTGCAAAATATCTGCTGCCAGAGGAGTGATTATGGACCCTCCCAGTACTGGGGATAACAGGATAACAGCTCCGGTGAAGTTCACAGGTCCATGCTTGCTGTGGGGGGTTTGGAGGCACCGTGTCCCCCCCGGTGGCTGCCAGGCTGGAGGACAGCACAGGGCTGCTGCCACCCCTACCCATGCATGCAGGGGAATGGGGTTTGAGAATAATCTGTACCAGTTCATAAACAGAAGTCCTCTCATATGGGTGAAGTCATACAAGAGTTTTCTTTCCCAGAAGTGTGTAAATTTTACCATAGTGGCACACTGTTGGGGCAGAAGTGCTTTTCCAGACTGGTAGCTGTTTGCACAGAACAGTTCAGACATAATCCAAGTGTTGCTCAGTGTTTTTATCCACCCTGGGACGTGTTTTTCTGCACAACTGACAGACTCAAGGTCAGATGTTTGCTAGCTGTTTTGGGGCTAAACCATACATTTTTCATATTTCCTTCCTTTGCTACTTGGAGATTGTATCTGATGTTGGCAGCTCTGGGAAGCTTCACATCCTCTTCATCAAACGCAAGCGCTGTGCTTAAAGATGGCGTTATTTAAATTAAAGATGGGTTTTTTATCTTCTATCCCTAATGCAAAGCGCTGCTGTGTTACCCTGTGGGTAAATGATGCTCTGTGGCACAGGGTGGGGGCATTTGGGCCCATGTCTCTGGTCCTGGTCCTGGTCCAGCCCGGGTGGCTCCACCTGCATGTCCAGCAGCCGCACACCCACCGCCGATGCCATTTGCCTTTAAGGTTTCTCACCCATTACAGTGGCATGTAATTTAAACAGAAGCACTTTAGAAGTCAACTAATTAGCACCAGGGAGGCATCCCCCCGGAGTTCGGCGCGGAGCCGTGCCCTCCTTTCTGTTACGAGATTGTTCCAGCTGGAAATTACAGAGACTGCAGTTTTTAGGGAAAGCGAGAGGCTTCGTGGCTGGGAGCCAGGACAGAGCCGGAGCAGGGAGGGCAGAGCAGGCGCTAAAGCCTAATTGATAAAAAAAAAAGAGGCATTCGGTAGATGGTAAACGTCTGCCTGGGACTGAGAGTGTGTTGGGGAGGTGAGGGCGAAAGGAGGCAGGGACTCAGCCCAGGTAGAGTTTGCCGGCCCATCTGGCCGTGGTCCCTGCACACCGCGGGGGTGCCAAGTGGCAGGGGGTCACCGGCTGGCGTGCGGTTTGGTTGTTGGATCCGGCCGCGTCGTGGGCGTGAGCCGAGGCTGAGACTCAGCTGCATGAGGATCTGAAGCATCTCCCTTTTGTTCCCACCGCACCCCGACAAATGGGAAAGGACCGGAGTTTCTCTCGGCATTTTCGGTATGTCTCTCTGCTCCGTTCCTCCGCGTGGCGTGCATGCCGTTGGATGTGCTGGGAACATCCCCGCGATGTCTCTCCTGCCCCTCTGAGCTGTGGGGACCCTGCCACCTGATACCAGTGCAGCCCTGCCACCGACCTGCACCCACCGCAGCAGTGGCGTGAGCTGTTGGGGGGGAGCTGAGCAAAGCTCAGATGAAAAGTTGGGAGGTGGGTGGCTGGGGAGAGGCAGGAAGAGCACATCTGGATTTGCTTTGTCTCTGTGATGATAGCCCACCAAAGGGGTGGGTGGTGAGAATGAGGGTTTGGGGCTGTTGCGTAGCGAAGGGTTGTGATGGTGTGGGGACCTGGGACTCCTTGCTTCTGTTCCCAGCTGAGCATGTGCTCTGAGAAAACTTGGGGCTGCTTTCCCCTGCTCTTGCTGGGGCTGGAGCCACTGCCCTGCTCGAGGGGACACATCCTGCACGGGACGGGAGAATGTCAGCATCCTTCTTGGGGTAGGACCATCCGGGTGAGCTTAGCGCTTATTGCAGGACATGCACCCTCATGAAAGGTGGTTCTCCAAGGTGCTGGGCTGGTGAGGGAGGCAGCTCCCAGTGAGTGCAGAAGTGGGACTGTCTGTCCAGAGGTGAGCTGCAGGTGACTGAGTGTGACAAAGACTGAGATGTGTTAAACATCCTCTGCAGAAGTGAGCCCTAGAGACGAGATGAGGGGCTGGGTGCGCTGGCAGACAGGGTCCTGCTGGGGGGTCTGCCACCATGGTGGTGGTCCTGGCCAGGCTGCTTCAGAGAGGGAGAGAAGGTGAAACAGCTTGCAGCTTCTGGGGCTTCTCCTGGCCTGGAAAATGCCCTGAATTTACATTTTTTTGTGTTAGAGCAGACTGAGCTCTCCTGAAGAGCGTGTGCTGACACCGCTGCAGAGGAGGGATAGTGCCCTGGGACTGAGGATTGGGCACAGGGCTGCAGGGCATGCAGCTGGAGATGCTTTTCCTGACCCCTCTCTAGCAGAGGAAGAACCAGGGTTGACCTGGAGCATGAGAGGAGGAGGAGGAAGCTGAAGGCACAAGGTCAGCACTGTGTGGCTCCCAAGCCCTCCCATGGGTACATGTGTCCAGCAGGTCTGTTCCTGGTCCCAGGCCAACCTCGCAAACAGGGTGGGAGCATCCATGCTCCCTGACAACAGGCAAAGCCCAGCTTGTCCCACAGGACAGCAGGGCACTGCAGAAATAGCTACAGATTCCTGCTAAGCACTGGGCACCCTGTGTTCGTGCTGGTACGTGTTGCACAAGCGGCATTGTGCTGGAGCAGAGAACAGGTTGAGGCATCAATGCTGTCTAATGACACCCCATGTCATTACTGGGAATGTTTAGTTTGGAGAAGAGCAGGCTGAGGGGAGACCTCATTGCCCTCTACAGCTACCTGAAAGGAGGTTGTAGAGAGGTGGGTGTTGGGCTCTTCTCACAAGGCAATAATGACAGGACCAGAGGAAATGGTAAAAAGCTGTGGCAGGGAAGGTTCAGATTAGATATTAAGAAGAGTTACTTGACTGAGAGGGCGGTCAGGCACTGGAACGGCCTTCCCAGGGAGGTGGTGGAGTCACCATCCCTGGCGGTATTTAAGAAACGTGTGGATGTGGCACTTCAGGGCATGCTCTAGTGGGCAAGATTGTTGGGGTGGTGTATGGATGGACTTGGTGATCCCAGAGGCCCCTTCCAACCATGAAGATTCTGTGATTCTGTGATTCTCTGTGCTGCCATTGGTGGGTCCCTCATTAAAGACCAGCCTTGAGCAGATACAGCTTGAAGGCTGGCACCCACTGAACCTCAGGGTGTCGGGACGCTCAGGAGATCCAGCCCACAGCACTGCGGCACGGGAACATCCCAGCCTTCCCAAGGCCACACTGCCAATTCTCCCAAAGGGTTTTGCAGAAGGAAACTATCTTGCATGCTTTAATAAGGTTGTTTTTACCAGTCACGTAGGTCCCCTCCCTGCTAAGATACCGTTTTACGTCTAGCACAGAGTCAATTCAGGGTGAAACCCTTCAAGCCTGTCCTTGTACCTGGTTATTGAGCTGGTTTACTTTGTTCCTCAACCCTGATGTTTGAGAGCCTGCAGGTGAAGCAGCAGTCAGTGCAAAGTGGGACAGCTTTGCTGGAACAAGCAGGGCCAATTTATTTTGGCCAACTTAAATGGGAGTGTGCTCGTTTTGTCTGCAAGGAACCCAGACTTGTCCCAGGGCAGCGGCGTGTGGTCCTGCTGGGACTCACTGCTGTCACACCGTGTCCTCCCCTGCTATGGGGCTGTGGCAGCCTGCATTCTCACAGGAGCTTCCTTACAGCTGGCTGAACTATTTATTAGCATGATTTCACTCTTCTCTAGTTGCCATTTAATCACAAATTGACTGTGAATTGTACCAGTGTGTTACTTATTTAATATTATCACCAAACGCTTTGTGTGAGCATATGTCAGCCTTGGGATGGCTTGTGATCTGTCTGCTCCAGCTTAGCGTGAGCATCAGCTCTCTTTTTGCGTTCTGCCTTTTGCTGGGGGGAAATAGAGATGTCCTGGTCCAGGCAGATTTGGGATTTGAAGCCTCTCTTTCCTATTCCTTTGGCTTCACCCAGGTCTCTGGGTTCATTTGGCAAAGCTGCTTGAGGGGTTGAGAAGACCTGAGGGACCCCCTTGCCAGCCCCAGCTTTGCCATCCACGCTTCGTTAGCAGCCAGCCATTGTCACACCATGTCACTCTGGCAGCAGGAAGGTGCAGCCCCCCAGGGCAAGTTGCTCTGGGTCCTCTGACACCAGCTCCCAGTTTGGCCCTGTTAGTGCCCCCCCGCCTGCCCCAGGAGATGTGCTCCCTGGAGGGTTTGGAGGTGATGTTCGCATCCTTCCTCCACCCTAGGTGTTGGAGTTTGTGTTAATGTAGGGAGCGTGTTCTCATGTGCCACGAGGTGAAGAGCACTAATGAACCTCACAAGTCGGTATTGTCTAACAAGCAAAGGCAGCTGCGACAGGCAGCCCGGTATGGGTGCAGGGAGGAGTTGCTATAGAAACACACAGAGATAACAGCTCCTCCACAAGCCCCTAAATGTGCAAATGGGAGGGCAGCAGTAGGTGAGTGCGGTGTAAGCGTCTCAGTGATGGCAAAAGGAAAAGGAAAAGAAAAAGTGTTTCCTGGTGCTACAAGGGTGAACCCCAGCCAAGGCAGGAGTGGTGCAGATGCATCCTCCTCGCTCGCTCCCGGGATCCCACTTTGCACTTGTTCTGCATTTCCTGAGGGCCCTGGAGGGTCCTTGTGTGGGGCGCAAAGGCCATTTGGCTGCTGGCAAAGCAGGGGGTAGGTGACCTGAAATGGAGCAAGTTCCCAGTGGTGTCCCCTTGCCTGCAGCACCACTGTGCCCATCCTCGTCCCTGCAGCACCAGCGTCTTCCGAAGGATGTGAGGTTGTGGCAGGAGCTGGAGGGTGGCAAAAGCCAAGGCTTGAGCCCAGGAGAGCAGAGTCCAGGGCTTCCAGCAGAGGGACTGGGGCAGGAGATGGGGAGCAACGCTCTGGGGGTTCCCAGAATGTGCTGGTGAATATGTGGGTCTGGAGGGGGTAGTTTGGCACCAATAACATGGGGAGCACTTGGACATTGGGACTCCTGGCTGTGGATACCATGCAGTGAGGAGTAGGGTCACAAGAGGACAGGCACCATCGGGGCAAGCGTCCTCCCCTTCCTCGCTGGGTCCCTGGCTGTCACAAGGGGGGAAGCAATTAATATGAGACTCTAGCTGAACCTCATCATCAGCACACTGGGGCCAACAGCAAAGGGGTCCAGGATGGGGTACATGAGGAGAAACCAGGCTGTTTCAGTCAGTTTGTGAGCACTGCACTGTGCAGGGGTCTGACATCCTTGGCATGGGACAGCGCAGGAGATGCAGCTTGTGGCCTCAGCAGCCCCAGCCCCAGCATTTGCAGCTCCAGGGAGGACCAAGGCCAAGAGTGAACGAGGAGCTGGGGCTGCTTTGACCTTTCCTTTCCCAGGTAGGGCTGGATACAGAGCTCTGGGCCACAGCCGCCCGAGCTCCACTCCTCATTTCCCTTCCTCATTTCATTTTTCCAGGATTTTCATCCCCAAGAAACACCGGCAGCGTTTTGACGAGGTGGTATCTCAGAGCCTGATCAGCAAGCTCTGCCGCTCCAAAAGTGAGCAGCACAGCAACCGGCTGCGCCGCAGCCGCAGCGAGGACCACCAGGAGCGGCTCCTCGTCTCCACCCGCGCCAGCTCCGTGCCCCGCTGCCACGAGGAGACCAGCAAGAGCCTACGGAAAACCACTTCGCTCATCACCAGCAATGTGGCCTCAGGGGCTGCCCGCAGGTAACACCTCTCCGGGACACCCCGGAGTTCAGTAGCATCTGATTTGGCAAGGATGGCAGAATGGGATGGAGATGCCAGGGAATGGGGAGAGGCACTGGGAAAGGAGATATCTTCAGTGTGCACAGTGGGTGAAATCCCCCTAGGATAAGGATGAACTTGATTATCTTAAGAGTCTTTTACAACCTAAATGATTCTATGAACAAAGACCTCTCCCTCCTGAAGGCTGGGCATGTTTCACCCCTAGTCCAGGCTCTGGACCACCCTCTCTGCCCCCTCGCTGTCGCAGGTACAAGCCATGTGAGGCACTGAGATGGCAGTTGCAGGCTACAAGGGGAGTCTTGCAGGCTCTTGTGCTGGGTGGGCTGCAGGGTACCCAGCTGTGCCAGAGGGATGCAGAGTGCCTGGGGACAGAGCAGTCTGCATCATCCTGCCCTGCCCTGCCGGGTGTCTGCCTGCAAGACCGTGCGAGGAAGGACAGACAATCCCTTGTGCACAGGGGATTAACCCATTTCCCGCTGTCCATATGGCCAGATCTCAGCAGCCCCGGAGAGTTTAGGAGCCCTGCAACGCTGGCAGTGGCTCCTGCTCCATTCCCAGCCCTGACTCATGGACAAGAGAGCAGGATTTGGTCTGCCAGCACAGCCGGGGAATCCTCTCAGGAAGGACTGTGCTGCCACAGGCACATGCCGATCTATTCCCCTGTCTCCAGCTGATATCTCCAAGGTGCTGAGCTGCAGCACACCTTCCCATCAGGAAAATTTTTGGTGTGACTTATCCAAAACCCAGTTCTGGCACAGTCTCCCTTCCCGCCAGAGCAGGATCAGTCCCTGCCACAGGCTTTCTGGTTGTAAATTAAATTAGTGATGTTACCTTCCCCCAGCTCCCTGTGGGGAACAACTTCCAGCCCCAATCAGCCTCTCAGCAGGGAGATTTCCTAATACTCCTTCCAAAGTTCCCTAGCAGAATTTAATTTCTCTCTCATCAGCCTACAAGACCTTTGCCCCTTAAAACACATTGTCTCTTATTCTGTGTAATAGGCTATATCCCATCTTCTACTTTAAAAACACATTGGATTTTAAGGACTGGATGGTGGATTTATGAATTCAGTATTTAATGCACAGTAAGAGTCTGTGCTCAGGGGATCTGCCCCTGAAGCATCACTGTCCCCCTCTGCCACCAGAGTCCCCATCTGCCCTGTGCTGAAGCCTTGGTGTTCGTGGATGTTAAGCTTTAGTTGGCAGAAAGCCCTAACTGGGTCTAAAGGAGCCACCCCATAGCCCCAGCATGGGTGGCTCTGGTCCCACTGGGGACTGTGTCTTCTCTGGGCCAGTGGTGACAACGCATTGAGGTGGTACCCACATCCCCCCAGCCCTCCCCGAGGCTTTGTCTGGGCCATTTCTAGCACCCCTGGATCATTCCCCATCCCATCACTCCACGCTGGGTCTGCACTGTGGGGTCCCTCTGCTCTCAAATGTGGGCAGGAAACTATCTTGGTACTGGCAGGAGAGGCAGCTGCATTGTGGCAGCTGCATTGTGGCCATCTGGGGCCACCAAACCCACACACACCTTGCCTCCAGCCCCTCTCCCTGTGGGCAGTGCATATCTGGGGGCTCCTGTTTGAAAGACACTTTGGAATCAAAGGAACTTCGCAGGGATACAAGGAGTGTTGAGGGCTTGGGCACTTAGGAGACACCCAGGCTAACAGGGCTTCGGAGGGGCTGGGAAAGGAAACAAGAACTAAATATTGGGCTCTCATTTGCTTTTTTTCACACGCAGAACCGTGCGAGTTTATAAAGGCAATAGAAGCTTTGGCTTCACACTACGTGGCCATGCTCCAGTGTGGATTGAGTCTGTTCTGCCAGGTATGAAAACCTCCAACCACAAGATTCAAAGACGCTTATTTATCTTGGGTCTGAACTTGAAATTTTAAGTGCCTGCTGTTTGCTAGAAGATAGCAAAGGGAACTTTCACAAGACTCAGTGATGGAGTTTCCCAAATTGAGCAACTAGTGTCTTTGGTACAATTTAGTTTGGCTTCACACACTCCCTGTTTTGAAGGGTGAAAAGTGTCTGTGTTTAGTGAATAGCCCAAAATCACACCTGTGTTTCCAATGCAAGCTGGGTAGTGGTGTCTCTCTGTCTGATGAAATGCTCCAGCCCACACAAATAATCCAGCTGCAGTGGATACCCTGCCCTGGAGGGTGTCCCTGGGCACAGAGCAGCCAGAGAGCTGGGGCCCCATCCCTGTCAGCAGGGGTCCACCAGCTAAAGCCCCTCTCATTCCCTGTGCATTTAGGGAGCCCAGCTGAGAAGGCTGCTCTCAAAGCTGGAGACCGGATCCTGTTCCTCAACGGTCTGGACATGAGGTAAAAGGCTCTTTAAAAAGGGTCCGGGGGGCTGGTAGGTGGTCAAGCACATGGGTGTTCACTTGTTCAACAGAGACAAGAGCTGGTGGTCCTTGAGAGCTGTCTACTGAGGTGTATGAGGGATTTTGCTCCTTACAGACATTCCCTGTGATGTACTTTTACAAAAACTGGCTCTAAGTAGTCTTTAATCTCCATCCCTGCTCCTCCTTTCTCTGGCAATTGCATTTCCACCCAGAAGTTAATTCTTCTTTACATTATTTGAGCACAAAGGCTATCAAGCCAGAGCTGAGTGTGCACCTTGCTGGGCAGTGGCAGCCGCCTGTATTTACTCAGCTCGGTCTTTCCACACAAAAAGCAAGAGCAAAGGGTTAGAAGAGGCTACACGATAAGAGAGAGTGATGAATATTTAAAGGTTAAACATCTGATGCTGCTTCTCTGAGTGCTCAGGTTCTCATATTTCAGCTGAACCAGCAAACTGTTGGCTGATGCAGCATTGCCAGAAAATAGAGGAAACCGAGATGGAGATTGTCCTCTGAGCCCTCATTTTAGCAGGTATTGTCCCAGGCCAGCCTGTACCCTTCTCCAAGGACACTCCAAGATTTTTCCTGTCTATAAAAATGCATTTTACCTCCACCTTGCATTTTCTTTTCATGTAGAATTAGGACAGGCAAGGAGAGACCCACAGCACGGTATCATTTAAACTGAAAGTTCATTTTCTGGGTCTGGAACCAGTGTTACTTTAAGCTACATTCGTTTGCCATAGTAGTTCCTGAGGGTGCTCACAGACATGCCCTGCAGTTATTCCTCACTCCAGGTGCAGCCCAGAGCCCAGGGTGCGATTCACCCTCTCCCTCAGGGAGGCTCTTTTCTGAGCAGTACGGCTAAAACCGAGCAAAGATTGAGAGTCTGGGGGAATGGTGGTGAGGACCAACACTGCCTGGCTCTGAGCAGCAAGATATGGCTTTTTGCAAGATAAAAGCAGGTGGCTGAAAACTCCATTTCACTCCTGTTCCCCCTCAAGCCGCTGCCTGCAGTTCTGCCCACACAGGCAGCACTGACCGGGCTCTCCCCTGCAGGAACTGCTCCCATGACAAGGTGGTGTCGATGCTGCAGGGCAGCGGAGCCATGCCCACCTTGGTGGTGGAAGAGGGGATCGTCAACTTCTCCAACGGTAAGGATGCGGGGAGGAGAGGATCCGGAGAGGGAAAAACCCATCACCGGCTCCCAAATTCCCCACGCAGAAGGGAATTGCCAAATACCTCCCACAGGCTCTGCAGGTTTAGTGCTGCCTGAAGGGCTGCTCCTCCCGCCGCAGCACGTGACTGCCTGATTTCTGGGATCAGGCTTAATCTCAGGCTTGGCTGCTCTCCAGAAGGGTTCATCCTACTGTATGATTGTCCTTGACAGCCCTTGCCAGTGTCCTTTATGTGCAGTCTGTGCCATGTACTTGACCGAAGTAATCCAACTCTGTGCATCCATGGTTGCTGTGCAAATCCCAGGGTTGTGGATGGACTCTGCTGTTCAGGATAACTGCTGCCGTTATGAATAATTTAGCTTGCTGCTGGTGAGCGAGTCAGCAGGAGATGAGGGTATCTGGGGCGATGCAGGGTGGGTGTCAGCACAATTTCAGTGGAGGGGCAGGACTGCAGCCCAGGGCAGAGAGCAGTCACTGCTGCATTTTCAAAGCTGTGAGAAGGCAGGAGAGTCGGTGCATTATTGGGGTGCTGCTCTGCAACGCATAGACCCAGGAATTTGGGACTGGCTCTTCCCTCCAGAGCAGCAATGGACTCTCCTGAGCTTCACATTAGGAATCCTGTGAAACCAACTCATTGGCACGTGCGCTAGAAACAAAACTGAGCACCTCACTGCTTCACAGTACAGAGCCAGTGGCAATCAGACTGCTTCACTGGTCTCCAAAAGAAACCAAGAAAAGACAGAATTTTTTGCTCCCACTACCTTGGCTGTATTCCTGTGTGGATAAGCACATCCTGCAGTCTTGATCAGGCCCATTCTCCCTGCTGTACTTATTGCCCTGCACTCACTGCAGAGGCAGCGCAGGGACCAGCCCAGATAAGCATGGCAAAGCAAATGACTTTCCATGCCTCAATTCACTTAGGTAACCCTTGACTGATGCTGCTTGAAGTCTATGATTATCAGGCAGTGCTTTGAAACTTGAGCAGAGAAGAGAATACCACCCACTTGCACTCACAGAAAGCGTGGAAGCAGCATGGTTGAAGAGATAGAGTCCAGAGAGAATCTCAGTCAAAACATCCCCTCTTGGAACCAGCCACAAGCTCCAGAGCAGGTTTTTGCTGGGGTAACAGCATGTTTCTATGGAGCACCCATTATGTGTGGGTGCAGCTGCCCTGGCTGTCTCCAGGACTGACCCCTGGTTTCGGAACAAGCCTTTTAACCCATGGTTAAGACCCTTTGTCTGTTGAATTTTCTTTTTTTCTTTCTACCTGCGCCTTGCAGACTCTGACTCTGCTGACTCCCCGAGCACCTCCTCTGCCCTCACCTCCCTGCAGTGGGTCGCAGAGATACTCCCCTCTAGCATCAAGATTCAAGGAAGGACCTTCAACCAGCAGCTGGAGCACCTGCTGACTCCACCTGAGCGCTATACCATCTGCAAAGCCCTGGAAGGCTTCTTCCAACATCGGTAACTTGCTAGCGGCTCCCTTACTCTAATGCTGGCACCTGGCCTGGTATCAATGCCCATGTCAGAGTTGGTCTCCAGGCAGAAGACAGACCTTGACTTTGAGGCTGTCAGCACTGAGTTCTACCATGATCACATTCTCTGGTTTCCCCAGCCGCGTATTTCCCTGTGCATGTCTGCAGCGCACAAGCCCGTCTCTCACCAGGTGCCCTGCCTGAGGACCGGGCAGACCCTTTAGCTTTTGAGGTTAATTCAGTCACCCCTGAATACCCCATAAAGTGACCTTGGTCCCCTACACCTTGGGTTCTCTTGCTTTCTGGCCATCTCCGACAGCTGCAGATCCTGCTCCGTCTCTTTCAGTAAACCTCACCCTGTTTCATCCTTATCATCTCACTCCTCTCGGTATCTTGGCTGCAGCACTCCCTTGGCAGCAGCACAGGGACAACCGTGGCTGGCAGAGCCCTCGTCCTGCCGTGGAGCACATCCTCCCCACCTTGCTGCAAGGGTCAAAAATCAATCTCCCTGGCAGACTAGACTTTCAATAGTGACTTTGTTTTCTGCCCTTAATCTTTAATCTTTCCACACCATGATGAAGACATCCCACTGGGCTATGCTTGCTGCCTCTTTCCGCAGCTGCTGAGCTGACTGAGCCAGGTTCCCCGGCTGCTCCTGGGTAGCTCAGGTCCCACAGGAGCTGTGGACGCACCAGCCAGGGCCAGGCAGGCTCCTCCTGCAAAGGCGCAAGCAGCCTGCTGGTGTAAAGGCTGAAGGGTCAGAGGATCCAAATCCTCAGTTTGTGAAGGGAACACAGGAAAACCGCCAGTATTTGGGTTACTAATGGTAAGAGAGAACAGAAACTACTGAGTACAATGCCGTGGCACTGCTTCTGTGCACCGTAGCGGGGGCTGCAGCATCGCCTTGCCTGCAGGGAAACTGGGCTGCCTCTGTATCTGCAGGTGCTGGGGCAGTCCCAGCTACATAACCCCCACCAGCACCAGCTGAGTGAACCCTCTTGAGGCCCCGTGATCACTAACACTGCCCAGATAAAGCAGAAATCATTGCTTTGTGCTCTCCTGGGACCATGCTGCTCCTATGGGATTCCCCAGCTGGGCATTTCTCCCCAAGGAGCAGTGGCTGTGGGAGCAGATCCAGTCCTTGGGGTCTGCAGCTGGGAAATGCAGAGTCAGTCCCAGCGGGCAATTTGCTTTTACTCTGTGGCACAAGGACAGGAACTCAGGTATACCATGAATTAAGTCCCCAGGTTCCCCTCCCAGTGCAGGGCTGCCCACGTTGCTTGGTCTTCCAGCAGTGCTTGATCGAGGGCACCACCATGCCCATCTTCTCCTCCGACCAGCTCATTTTGCCTGTAGCCACCCCAGATGGCTCGATGCAGAAGCCACTGCTCCATTTAACAATAATTCAGCATGACCTAATTGCATGCCTGTCCCAGACAAGCAGTTGCAACCTCTAACTGCTCCAATGAGGAAGGAAATCCCCAAACACTGAGGTTTTATTGCTTGCCACCACAGCATGCAGATACCAGCATTTCCCAGCAGGAAACACAGGAGACCAAGTCAGGACACCCCTGTTCTGGGCTTTGACCCTCCAAGCAGTTTGCAGATGACAAGCCAGCTGGCCCTGGTCACTGGCAGAGAGGAGCAGTGTCTGTGCAGAGCAGAGTGGCCACCTGCCTCAGCAGCTCTTCTACAATACCTGAATGGAAAATAGGCTTCTGACAGCAGAGCTGTGCCCAGCTCCACAGAAAAGGAAAGTTAGCTGCAAACTAGGGAGAAACATAGCAGATGACTTTTAGCTGGGGAGTTCTGGCAGGCTCTAGGTGGCTCCTGCCAGTTCTCATCCTTGCTGGCCTCTGAGGAACCCCTCAAGACACTTCATTAATGAAGTCCTTGCCATATCTGAGCCTCTTCGTCCTTCAGCTTTCCCCTACATGCCTGGTCCCTGCTCCTTGGAAAGCAGTGGTGGGCCATTCAATTTACATCAAGATAACAGATTTATTCCTACATATGCAATCTCCTTCCAGCTCTTTATAAGAAGTTATTACTGTTACTTCTCCATTAAGAACACAATCACTGCAGTGAGCTCTAACACATCATCTCTGCCTCAATTTCTCAGTAGAAAAGCAGCCTGACTTTAGCTCCTTGGCCCAGGACAATCCCCCTTCTCCAGGCTGCTTTATCCTTCTTATTGAATTGGGTTCTCAACAGCTATTTCACTATCTCTGCCACCACAGAGCCAAGTTGAGACTGAGCCTTCAGCCCAGTGAGGCTGCCAGACCAGCTACTCTTTCCAGTGCATTCCTCCCCTAGCCTGCTTACCTGCTACTGGCTAAAATCCAGTTTCTTCCAGAGTTTCTCTCTGATTTCCAACATTCCACCACTCCTCTTACCCCCTCCCACATCCTGGCTGACTCATGAGCCAGGTTTTATACCTGGCTATCAGGTGCAGCCGGTCCCTGGGGAATATGGTCTCCTTGTTAGCACCAGCTGCCCAACTCCTCTTCCCCAAGGGCTGGTCTCTTGCTGGCATCTCTGCTTGGAAATGATCTGTTTGTGCCAAAGCCTGGGAGCCAAGGCTGGCACCTGAGAGCTGGCTGGAGGCAGGCTGGGAAGCGATGTGGTGGGTCTGTGCCGCAGGGATGCGCTCACTGCCCAGCCCTCTCTTTCCGATTTTGCAGGAACATTGACACTCTCATTGTGGATGTGTACCCGGTGCTGGACACACCGGCCAAGCAAGTCATTTGGCAGTTTATCTACCAGCTGCTGACGTATGAAGAGCAGGAGCACTGCCAGCAAAAGATTGCCAGGTTTCTTGGTTACAAGTCCTCGGCAGGTGAGAGGAAAGCCCCTGCACTATGGCCCACACCCGCCGTGTCCCACCGGGGACCTCGGTCCATCACGCTGGGAGCAGGCTGGGGTGGTGAGGGAGCAGCCAGCTCTCCCCGGGGGCAGAGGCTGCAGCTCTGCCCTGCCTGGCTCCTGCCCACACGCTGCCTGCATGGAGGCAGGGGGTTTCCAGCTCCTGTTACCCATGAGGATGATTAGTCAGGCACCTTTTCTGCCCTGTGGAGCTGTGTAGTTTTGGAAGGAAACTCTGCACTGAGAGGAGAGGTGGCACCTGGTTCAGTAGTAGAGGTTGTCTCTTGGAGCAGAGGAGTTCAGAAGCTGCTTGGGTCATTAGAGGTTAGGAAGTCCTGAAAGGAAATAGCAGGTTTCAGTGCAGCGTTCACATCAGAGAGGCAAGATAAACGGTGGTGATAGTGTCCCTTAGGATGTCTCCAGCAGTCAGATGTGCACAGGTATCCGTGGTTAGAGGAGGTGGGAGCATAGCTCCTCTGGCAGTGAATCAACTGCCCAGGAGCGCTGGTCTCCCAGACTCAGAAGGCAGCTGGTGATTCTCCTCTTCCCTGCTCCTCCTCTCCCCTCACCATCACCTGGGGCTGCGGCAGCTCAAAACCCAGCTGTGGTTTGCTGAGGATTAAGGGCTTTGCAGTTGGACAGCAGAAAAGTGTGGGCAAATTTGGAGTGAAATGTTTTAATCTTTGGATTTGGGCTTCATAACTGCTTTCAAATTATTCTATTCCAACACATTTATGTTGTGTTGATGTGCTTATTTTAAAGTCTATGTAGGTAAAAAGAGGTGTTGCTTAAAAAGAGACTTTTGGAGGAACACAGTTATTTTAGCACAGCCTTTCCCCTCACAGGGAGAAACAGCTCCAGGTCCTGGTGCAAACTCTCCCTGCTGAGCATGGAAACCTGTTGGGTATTTGCTCACCTAAATTGCACTCTCAATTACCACTGCTTTTGTGTATGCAGAATCATGGCCCAAACTACCTAATGTGTAATATATTCCCAAGAAATTAGACACTAAAATTAGTTTATAAATTTTAGAAGACCTCTCAGGGAGCTGGTACATTTGCAGCTATATTTCAGGAATACAAGGTGGGTGTTCACAGTCACTGGCAGAGGGCGAAAGCACGGGAGTAAATCTCCCAGGACCAGGCTGTTTCAGGCTGTTCCCTGGTTCCTTCCAGCTTCTAAGATGAAAGGGGCAACCTCTGACCATGTGAAGTTCTGGTTGTTCTGGTGCATTATGTGTATGTCCAGGTGTGGAAGTGTGATGGCCAGAGATCTTTGAATTTGGGTTAGTCCTTCATCTGGGCTTCTTTCCAAACTCGGTGGCGATCTCTGCTGTTAGTTTGTATGAGAGCATTGGTCTGTCAGGTACCACAGAGACTGATGCTCTGCTATCTTCATCCTGCTGTAAATCTGAGCCTCTCTGAGCTGTCACACTGAACTGCACGTGGACCAATCCATGAAACAACATGGTTCTTCCGGGCAGCATTTCAGTGCTGACTCCCACTCCTGTCTTGCCCCTTGAGGACAGGAAGGAGGTAGCTGGATCCCATTGGACCAGCCTGGCTCAGGGCTGGAGTTTCATGTGCACCATAAGCTGGTGGATGCCAATCCTGCTGGAAAATGCAATTGCATGTCCCATCTCTGGGCATTCAGCTACTGCCCTGTGCTGGCAGGAGCATTTGTAACCTGCTCCGCTCCCTGGGACCAGTGTGAGGATGGGGTGACCTGGGGGGATGGGCAGCAGCAGTGCCAGCAAGGCTGTGCATGAGATCACAGTCAAGTGCAGGGCTCAGAGAGCTGCTGTGAGTCCGATGGGCTTGGGGGACCCCCATGTCATGGTGATGAGGAGTGGGGGTGCTGTGGGGGTCTGACATGCAGCGGCTGTGCCTTACAAAGGGTGTTTTTTGCTGCAGCTGAGCCAGAAGCAGAGGATCGGTACCGCAGCTCCATTCGAGGGGCATCCTTGTGTCGGGGAAGCCTTCGAACCCCCTGCCCCCAGGAAGGGGGGGCAGCAGGTGGGTGATTGAGGGTCGTGCAGAGGAGGGAGCTGGGTCCTGGTGGCTGTGACTGCACAGTACCTCTGCTCTGCCCAAGATAAAATCCTGAGCAGGAATGGTGGGAAAAGGTGCTAGTTGGCATAGAGACAGCACAGAGGCTTCCAGTGGAAATTTGTGTCTTCATAAACAGTTGAAATCACCAGTTCCAATAAGAGGCCACTGGGGCTGAGGCTGAGTGTTGTTTCCAAACCCTTCCATGGCTTCCATGTGAACTGAACCTGCTGGTCTGAGCCCTCCATTCTGGGGTGCACAGTTTCTAGCTTTGCTGTGAGCTTTCTTGGACACCGTCAAATTCACAAGAAAAGCACCATTTGTGGAATCCGTAGGAGGGTGATGATCATGGTTCAGTGCCACTTTGAGACTCTTGATGAACTACACTGACAGCACAAACACTCTCTCTTTTCAGAGAGAAGTTACATATCTCCCCATTCCTCTGAAAATCCCATCCTGATACTGCTGCAGGGCCCTCCACAGACCCCAGATCTCTAACCCTCTCCTGAGCAGCACCTCAGATTGCTGGATATGTGTTTTCAGACCTTCTGGTCTTTGCCTTTCTCTCTCAGATGGCAGGACAAGGCATCCTGCCTATCCCTCCATCGCCCTTAGCTTATTGTGAAGGGCACTCAACCTGTGCGTACAACTTCTGACCATGACCTCCACACCACAACATCCCCACCAGGACCAGCCACTGTCCTCCAGAACTCTGGCTGTGTGCCTTCCTCCCAGCAGCCCTCACCGGGACCACAGTGCTCCTCGGCTGTTGGGAGGGATGCTGCTGGAGCAGTGAACTCTAAGACATTTCCCTGGGGAGGATGCTTTAACCTGCCTCTGAGGAGCATTCCTGGTTGTGATTGCAGCACGGAGAGTGGCCGACAGCTGTGTACGCTGGAGGGAAGCCTCTTGCCCAGCCAGATGCTCGCCAGCTGCAGAGGAGCAGCCTTGCCTTCAGCTGCCCTTCAGAAAGAGTGGAGCAGCCCGTGACCTGCCGTGCCAGCCTTACCCAAGCCTGAGCAGGCTGCCCCAGATGCTCCTAGTTCACCCCTCTGCAGAAACCATTTATTTATAAAAAACAGACAACGTTCCTCAGTCCTGGAGAGGGAGGTGATGCCCTACTCCAGAGCCCTTTCTCATCACAGCCAGTTTATGTTCATCCTGGGCTCTTCTTTCTTTGTTGCCATTAAAGGCTGGGCTCTGAGCACATGGGCCCAGTCTGGCACTGGTGTGAGCAGAGCTGCTCCACTGGGCTTTCCAGAGCTCTGCCTGCCTATCCCAGTATTCAGCTTGGACCCGACCACTAGGTAGAAATATTGTGGCTGAAAAGGAATGTGAATCCATTCGACATGACCTTCAGCAGCTTGGGAAAGGCAGGAATTGTAGACTGTTTTATCCCTTCACACACCCTTGGAGATAAATCAAGGATCTGGATGCATCTCAGAGCTCAGTCAGCCTCCAGCCTTTAGCCTTGAGCAGAAACTCTCCATGGATGTAACTGGAAAAACAGGGGTTTGTTTGGAGCTGGTCAAATCAACCTCTCTCCAAGTGAGCTCCCTTGTGCCTTTGCAAGGGTTCAGATCTCCCTCCTTCCTCGTATCCCCTGTGGAGCCCCCTCTCAGGGGACACTGCTGGGGAGCAGACAGCCAGCACTGCCCAGGTGTCTGCAACCAAAAGGACCAGATTTTGGAAACTGTGACCTCAGCTGCCTTGTGTAGTGATCCTGATTGTCCTGATGTCCAGCACCTACCCAAGAGACTGAAGGAAAAGAAGCCAAGAAAAAGGAAACACCAATGGCACTGCAGTGTCTCAATATCTGGAGAGTTCTTGATGCAGTGCAAACTCCTGCATGTGCCCTGGATAATGTATCTTCCCCTGGAACACCGTGATGGAAACTCCTTGCTTGGCACTGTCACCTCTGCACATTTGGGCAGGGAGGATGACGCCAGGTCCCAGCAGGAGATGGAGGGAACCTTGATGGGTCAGGGCCATTGGGATCCCTGGGGGGCAGAGGCAGAAGGAGGGAGTCCTGACTGGTTTGTCTCTTCCTTCCCTGGCAGGCCAGAGCGATACCGTGGAGGTCCCAGTTCGCTTGATTCCTGGAGAGAGACAGGCTGGTGATGGTACATCCCTCCCGGAGACCCCCAACCCCAAAATGGTGCGACTTCATGGGGCAGGATGGGGGGACACCTCTGGAAAGTGCTTTGCTGACGTGTGTGGAACCGTGGCATTCGTGGGGAGGGTCGACAGTTTGACTCCTTTCATGTTAATGCAGGAAAGCAGGAAAAAAGGGAGCAGGGAAAGGATATGTCTGCATGTAAATACCTGCTGGGGGCTGGCAACATCCCTGCCTCAGCGATGGTCTCCAAGATCACTTCCCTGGGCAATTAGTCAGCTTTAATAAGGCCAGTGTCTGTCAGCATCTTCCTGCAGCCTTGTGAGCGAGGGGCTCGGGGGAACTTGAGAGAAGGCAGAGTATCTTTGGGTTGGGGTGAAGCACTCCTTTACAGAGTAAGAGACTGGGGGATGGTGGGACTGTGGTGGGTGTCCTGTTCCCAGGACATCACAGGTCTCTGGGTTCTCCACGAGTCCTGTCTCTATTTGGGCAGTGACCACAGCTGTGTCCTTTCTTTTCAGATGTCGGCTGTCTATGCAGAATTAGAAAACCGCCTGATTGGCAGCTTTGCCAGCAAGATGGGCAATGCTGCTCGGAACAGAGCATCGCCCCCTGCCCCAGAGCGGGCATGCGCTGCAGGTAGTGCCCAGGTTCCCACAGCACCACAGGGGAAGTTTTTTTGGGGGGGTCTCGGGCAATTGTGGATGATGCTGGCCATGCAGGCGCAGGAGAAGGCATCTTTCTCTTACTGTCATTTAATAACGAAGCAGTGACAGTGCCACGTGTGGCCCCAGCGATGGCTCCTGCAAAGCTGCATCTGCAGGAGGGCAACGGGGTGCATGGAATGGTGAATCCTTGTGGAGCACAGGGCACTGCCCGGGGGACCTCTCCTCTCTGCAGGCTGCACCATTATTTCATGTCACATTCAGGGTGGTGACAAGCTGGGGCTTGTCACAGCCTGAGGGTTGGGGGGTCCAGGGAGCAGCCGGTGCAGGACCCCCTCGGCAGCGCTGTGTCTTGCAGGTGCTCGCAAGTCAGGAATGACGATCTCATGGCCAAGCGACCCTCTGGCCTCCCAGCAGTGCTACTACCGCCTGCACAGCAGCGTGGCCTCCCCAACCAGCACCGAGTCCAACCCCTATGTCAGCCTTGACAGCAGCCCAGCCCCGTCCCCCAAGCACCGGGATTACCCGCTCAGCCCTCTGTCACGACGGAAGAAGCTCTTCACCTTCTCGAGGCCCCCCCGCAGCCGTGACACTGACCGATTCCTGGATGCACTCAGTGAGCAGCTGGGACATCGGGTCACCATCGTGGATGATTTCCTCACCCCTGAGAATGACTACGAGGAGGTGAGTGTGGTGTTGGGGTGGCTTGGTGCATACTTTTTGTCTGTCCTGGCCATGGAGCATTCATCAGGCAGCCTACACTGAACTGGGAAGGGTGCAGATGTTCTGGGGACACATCCTGGAGCTCTGTGGGTGGTGGAATGGGGCAAGGGCTGCCCTATTCTCAGAAGAATCCTCCTGAGGGCTGGGTGGGTGGAGGATGAGGTGCCACTTTCAGTGTTTCCTCTTTCTCTCACCCAGATGAGCTTCCACGATGACCAGGGCAGCTATGTCACCAACGATGTCAGCAGCAGCGAGTACATCAGCAGCAGCGATGAGGGCAGCTCCCTGACCTACTCCACACTCTCGGACCACATNCGCCCCCACCCCCTCCAGTGCCCTGTGCACCCCCCCTGCACCGGGGGCTGCTGCACCGCAGGAGTGAATCCAACCACATGAGCGTCAAGAGGCTGCGGTGGGAGCAGGTGGAGAACTCGGAAGGGACCATATGGGGACAGGTATGTCTGGGGAGTGGAGTGGGGTCAAGAGTCCAAACCATGGTCTGGGGAGCAGTTGCCTTTGCCAAGGCTTTGCAGGCTGGTGGGAGCATCCATGGGCACTTCCCTCCTCCCTGCCCAGAGTGCTGGAGGGGCTGTCCCCTCCCTGGAGCATCATCTTCTAACCTCTTGGTGGGCCACACATTCAGTTCTTTGGTCAAGGGAATGAACTCTGATGATGCCATGTTACAGAAAGTCTCATATTTCTTTTCATCCTTTTAATTGTTTGAACCAAAACAACTGGGATGAGGAGAGGCTCTGGAAAGCATCTGAAATGCTGGTTTTGACTGCAGTGTCCTGGGGAGCACTTGCTGTCCTGCTCTCCATGGGTTCATGTAGTTCAGGACCTGCCTTCATATGCATTCTGCAGCTATAGGAGATTTTATCAGTAGGAAACCTTGAGGATGGTTGAAAGAGTGATAGGAAGCACACTGAGGTAGGAGAGGACGCCAGAGAGGGAAAGCAGAGGCGAGGAGTGAGACTGGATGTGATAATAGTTTGGTATCATGGGACTTGAAGGGATGCAGAGCTCTAGAGGAGGATTTCAGTCCCTGTAGGCAGAAGCTGGCCCCCCTGGAGTGTAACTTCCAGCCTCTGTGTTTCTCATGGTGATGAATGTGTTCATTTGTGCCCTGAGCACAATTCTTCATGCCCTGAGCAGCAGCAAGGGAGCTGTGGGATCATCTTCCAGTCCCACAGACATCCACAGGCAAGCACAGGTCCCTCTCCCTGGCATTCTGCAGAACAAGGTGCTTCTTCACAGTGGTTCTTTTGGGTGCAAAAAATTCCTGAAGTTTCTGGAACTGCCACTTTGTCCTTCAGCAAAGCAATTGGGCTCACGTAGCAAGTGAAGAGCAGTAGGATTCCAGCTGTGTCAGAAGATTAATGAATCCATGGGGCAGAGACGCCAGCTGCAGGGTGCAAGGAATTGCTGATAGGAAGAATCTCTGGGTTTCTTCCTTTCTTCTGAAATGAGAAGAGGTCCCACCAGATAGGGTTAGCAACTCAAGTAGAAACTGCCTCCACAGAGGTGAATGGTTTACCAGGTTCTGGTTTCTGTACAGGGTTTAGGATGGCTGAGTCTCCAGTTGCAAGACAGCGCTATCAACCTGTCCTAGTTTCTTCCGGGGATGCAGAGTTTAGCATGGGGCGGAGGGAAGGTGGCCCGGCACAGGTGGGCAGTGTTGGGTTGTCCCCTGGGCCAGCACAGCTCCTGACTCTTCCTCCTCCTGCAGCTCGGGGAAGATTCAGATTACGACAAGCTGAGTGATATGGTCAAATACCTCGACCTGGAGCTGCACTTTGGGACGCAGAAGCCTACCAGTAAGTACCTGAGCCCCAGAGCAGCTCCTGGTACTGGCCAGAGCCTGGGCACTGGGAGGAACTGGAAGTTGGCGGGCAGCAAGGTGATGCCTGGTCCTAGCATTACCCGAATTCATTCATATTCAGGATTTTGTGGCTGGTGGCACAGCAGATCATTAAGGTAGAGATGGTTTCTCTATCTCCCTTAATTTTCCTTGCTGTTGTTACCTGTTTTCTGTCCTCATTTCAGTCAATCGGGGCAGTGAAACCCCACTGGAAAGTTTTGCTCCCCGTTGTGCTCAGCGCTGCTTCCCGGCTCTCGTGGCTTTTGCCCAGTTGTCTCCGCAGCCTGGGGAACACTGGGGTGCCACCACTGCTCCCCAGAGGCACGAGCGGCCTGGTTTGCAACACAGCAGAAGCTCAGACCTCCAGCACGTGTAACGATTTGGGCACAGCCTCTGCTTGTCATGGTCTGTGCAGCGTGGACAGTCAGCTGGGCTGTTGGCATGCACGGACACCGGGTTGCACTGCAGTAGTGGTAACGGCTGCAAATTAGGATTGCAGCTCTGTCGCTTTGAGAACTCAGCCTTGAAAAAGCCGTGAAAACATTTATCTGTCCATAGAGAGCATTACAAGCAACACTTTTCTTTTTAACTATATAATAAGTTAGTTCCCACCCAAACCTACTTGTGGGGATGGCCCTACAATGGCAGCATGGGCAGAGCTAAGCTAGAGCGGGCAGACACAGATGGGACTGGCAGAGGAAGCAGAATGAGATAGGATTTTTCTCAGAGGCTGTCTTTTTGGGGGTGTTTCTGGGCAGTCTGGGATTTTCTGTGTGTTTCACCTCTTGTTTTACCTTTTTCAGCTCCAACTGAGTCCTCCATTGAGGAGATCTTTGAATCGCAGAATTCAAGGATTCCAGGAGCCATTGCTGTGTACAAAGCATCAGTTCTCCTCTCTTTCATTCATGGTTTCACTGTTTTCAGGATAGTTTTCTTCCTGCTGGAGCCGGTTGAACCTGTCCTTACCCATGATTAAATCTTTCAGTTTCTCTTCCAGAGCCAACTCTCTTGCCTGAAAACTTTAAAAAGAAAGACGTGGTTGAAATTTTGTCCCACAAAAAGGCCTACAACACATGTAAGTAAACATCATGGTGAATGTACCCCCAAAATGGGCCCAGAGATGGGACCAGGGATGTAGAGAACTGGAAAGGTAAAAGGAAGGAGGCTTCATGAGTACCATCCCATGAGTGCAATTGCAGCACAGCTCGGCTGATCTGGGCTATTCCTGCAGCCCAAAGCCCCTCAGTGCTGGGCTTAGGTCCACGCAGGGGGAAGAAGGTGGCTTTACAGGAAAGGATGGAGATGGAATGTGACTCATTGGCCTGGGGAGGGAGAGGGGAAGAGCTTGTGTGGTCCCGTGGGCCAGCGACAGTTTGTAGGGCCACTTCTCTAGGACCTGGTTCTGGTAAGAAGAAGGATGGGAGGGCTTGGTGGAACCTTGTGAGCCCCTGCTCTCTGGGCCATGGTGGACGTGGGAGAAGAGGAGGCACTTTGGGTGGTTTGCAGTGCAGCCCAGCCTGTTGCTTTCATGATGTATTTACAAAATGATGAGATAACCTGGGGGGGTCTGCAGGACCAGAGTGACTCCTTGGGGTCTCCAAGCAGCCTCTGCAGGGCCTCAGGGGAGCAGAAAGTCCTTCCTCTCTCCCAGGCAGCACAAGTACATGGACGAGTCCATGCCGTTCTCCCACTATGGACAGACTGAGCTTCCCCTCCTGGCCCTGTCCTGCCAGGCAGTCTGTTCCTGGCACAGCCAGTCCCTCCGGGGTCCCATCCTCCTCCCCTCCCAAGTGACACACCTCTCTTGCCCCCCAGCCATCCTGATAGCCCACCTCAAGCTCTCACACATCGAGCTGCGCCAGATCCTCATGACGATGGAGACAGACCGCCTGGAGCCTTCCCACATCAAGCAGCTCTTGCTGTACGCCCCGGACGGGGAGGAAGTCCAGCGCTTCCAGAGCTACAAGGAGAACCCCGGCAAACTGAGCGAGCCCGATCAGTTTGTGCTGCAGGTACCTGTTGGCAGGGATCTGCTCTGGGAGCAAGGGGGTCTGCATGTGTAGGATGTCCTGCTGAGAGCTGGAGAGGAGGAGAACATGCAGCAGAGAGGGAGCAGTCACCAGGATGCTGTTCTGCTCCTTGTGCATGCTGTGGGATGGGAAGAGCTGGTGGCACTGGTCACAGGGACCACTGGCAAGTGAGGCTCAGGCTGATGTTTGAGTTGTCTGGCAGCTGCCATGGTGGCTGGTTTACAGCCAAAGCATACCAAGGTGTTTACTCCACGGTAGAGGGACTTTTCCCCAACTCTGACTTACTTTCTGTTGATGAAGTCACTTGTAGATATTGATATGAAACCTCTTCGTCCTGTGACAGCAAACTGGCTGTGCTCTGCGCCCTACAGCAGCTACTCCATGGTGTCATCTGCACTAAACAAGTGCATACTGCTTTCATGTGCGGGGAAATATGCCAGGAAAAACACCATATAGGAGGGATTATGATAGTAGTAATTCTCTCCTTCTTTTGCTCACAGATGTTGTCAGTACCAGAATACAAGATTCGTCTGCGCAGCCTACATTTTAAGACCACTCTGCAGGAGAAGACAGAGGAGATCAAAGCTAGCTATGAGTGCATCTGCAAAGCCTCCCTAGAGCTGAAAAGCAGCAAGAAGCTGGCTAAAATCTTGGAGGTCAGAACGGTCCTTACTTCTGGTAACAGCCACCGGGGGCCCCCAGCGTCCACGGGAGCACCCGCAGGCAGCTCGGAGGCAGCTGTATTCATCCACCTAATCTAACCCACTGAGTGAACTGATAAGGTTTTATTAATGATGCTGTATGAGCACAGGTACAGGGCCCCTTAGCAGGATTCACTGGCACAAAAAAAAAAAAGGGTGCTCTACCACCATCCTATAGACCAAGGGAGGCTTTTTACCTCTGGTCCCACCACATCCTTGGCAGGTCTCAGTGACCCAAAAGCGGGTACAAGGGGAGATGGGACGCTGTAAGTGCTGGAGGTCACTGGCCAGTCATTCACTGAAGTTTCTCTTTGCAGTTTGTGCTGGCGATGGGAAACTACCTGAACAACGGGCAGCCCAAGACCAGCAAAACAACAGGCTTTAAAATCAACTTTCTCACTGAGGTAAGACGAAGCATGTTTGTTCCTGTGCAGGAAGCACCAATCCTGGGAGCTTCAAGGGCCTGGTTTTCTGTGCCTGTCCTCATACAAGCAGCTCCCAGAGCAGGGACTGGTGGGAGGGCAGGGACTGATGTGCAGGGTTGACTTTAGAGAGGCCCTAACAGTGGTCTGATGCTTCGGTGTGCCGGGAGCTGAAACCCAGGCTTTCTGGCTGCGAGGTGGAAGAAAAGGAAGGTCTTTTATTCCATGTAGGTTGCTGTGGGACTCCCAAGGGGTGGGGGACAGGGTGACAGCCCTGCCCTGTGGGAGGAAGGCATTACTTAGCATCTCAACGCCACTAATCTGGGCGTAACATGCTGTGTAAATATTAAATGTCCTATTTAAACATTAATCCATGCAGCATGGCTGGGAATTGCCACGCACGTGAGTGCAGAGGGAGCTGAGAACAGAGGAGCCCCTGTGTATTTCGGCGCTTGGCAAAACCCACTCTCTTCTGCATAGGAATCTCTTGTTTTGCTTTGCTGTAGCTGAACACAACCAAGACTGTTGATGGGAAATCCACCTTCCTGCACATTCTTGCCAAATCACTTAGCCAACATTTCCCAGAACTCCTGGGCTTTGCCAAGGATCTTCCTACAGTGCCGCTCGCTGCCAAAGGTAAGCGAACAAAAGCATCTGCAAGCTCCTTGTCTCCTTGCACTGTCTCTTGGTTTTGTATGAGTCTGGAATCAGTCGTGAGCTCCATAGCACTGGCAGGAGCAGGATGGCAGCCCAAACAAGTGAGGAATGGTCCTGGGTGAGAGGATGGGGCTAGGAAGGGATAAGGTTAAAACAGGAGGTCCTATCTTTGTCCCTGACCTGAACTTTCCTCCTGACTTGGAAAAAGTGGTTCCCAAGTTCAGAGGTATCTTGGATGTGCATGTGAGTCTGAGTAGAGGGAAGTGTTAGGGGCTGGTCTGTTCCACCCAGCCTCTGACTCCTTTCATTCCTGGTGTGCAGCCTCCCCAGAGTGGGTGCCAGTGTTATTACTGCCTGCAATAGCCTGTGGTACAGAGCGTACAACATCCTTCATGTGATGAGTTCACAGTCCAGTTGCCATCCTGCTGACTGAGGATCTTACAGCTTGATTGGCTGCAATTAAAAAAAAAAAAAAGTCACATAGATATTGGGGTTATCACCTGTCCACTTGTGTTGGTTGGACAACTGGCTGGCTGCATGCAGGGCATGTGCTGCATTCTCCTTGCACGCCATCCCCTGTTGTTCGTGAGTAATTCCCTTGGGAATTAGTGCTACAGTGGATAAATATAGGAGAAGATTCAGGCCTGGAGATGTAAATGTCCATTGGATGAAGGTCTGTACCTGTAGCTCTCCTAGCCGGATTTTGTATCTGGCCTAACAGTTAAATAACACTTCTGTCACTGAAGGCTCCCTGCTGCCCAGACTCCTGCCAGTTTATACCCAGTTTCAGAGCATGTGCCACCCAGGGCTGCCCAGTTTCACTGTCATACAGGCCACAGAGTGACACAGTTGCAGCACGTAACCCAAGCCCCCTTGACGTGCTGCAGTTCACCCTCTCCCTTGCCTGTAGAAGAGTTAAGGACCATCTGCCCAACACAGCAAGGACTCTGAACCGTTCATCACTCTCCTGGATGCTGGTGCCATGGTGAGGTGCCATGGAGGACAGGCTGGATATTACCCCTTGTTCCACCATCCTGTACACTCCCTCTGTCCCTGGCTTGTGTACCCATCACTGCCTTTGTGCCACTGAGTCCTGCACGCTCCTTGCACTTGATGTGTTCCAGGCTTCTTTTGAAGCTCTTGGCATTTCTTTGCTTGAGGAAGCAGGAAGGTCTGGTTGTCCACTACGCCCTGGACAACATGGACAGGTTGTGCAGAGCCATGTAAGCAGACATCCTGAACCACCCTGACTGATGACCCGCGCTCGTTGCCCTCTCTTTGCTGCAGGAAACAAGCCAAACCTAAGTCTCTTAACACTGTGGATGCCTCTCTTTTCATGTAGTGAATCAAAGAACACTAACGGCTGACCTAAAGGACCTGCACACCACCGTCAGTGACATACAGATGGCCTGCCACAACATGCCAGCTTCTGCAGAGGACAGATTTGCAATTGTGATGACTGTATCCTTCTGTAAAAGGGGCAAAACTTCAATGTGATCTAACTGCCTTTGAGTAAAACCATTCAGTTGTCTTTGTGCCTCCTTGGTAAGCAGCGGGGCTGGGGCTGGCTGGCAAGAAAGGACGATCTCAGCACTTGGTAAGAACGTGCTAGAAAGCTCCGCCCTCCACTCACTCTTAGCCAGCATGGGAGACAGCTCTTGTGGTGACCACTGGTTTGCATGCCTCTGCATGGCAGAAACCCAGTGCCACAAGGCCAGAAGTCTTTCTGAGCCATCTTTCCTTCCAGAGAAGTGCTGTTAGGGACAGCTGAGTGTGCCAGCAGGCTCCCTTTGCATGTGGCCACAGCCTGCATTTGCAGCAGGTCCTTTCTTAGAGCTGAGCTGAAACCCAGCCATTTGATAAGCAGAAGTGGTTATGATCTCTACCAGACCCATGATGCAGCTGTTTTCCCTTAAACCATTTCTCTCAGTCCTTTCTGGAGAGTGCCCAGCCTGCCATGCGATCCCTGGATGACCTGCAGCACAAGGCCATGGAAGAATTCAGCAAGGTGTTGTCCTTCTTTGGGGAAGACTCGAAAATGACAACTTCTGAAGCTTTCTTTGGCATTTTTGCAGAATTCATGAGCAAGTTTGAGGTGAGCTGCACTTTTCAAAGCCAACCAACAAGGGGTTTCCTGTTAGATGTCAGTGAAGCACTTCACTTACATGTGAGATATGGGAATGAGATGAGTTTTGTGTGAGCATGTGCGGGTGTCTGTAAAGTGCAATTTTTCTAACCAACCAATTTTTCTGGCCAACTTTCTAAGGTGCAAGTTGGCTGGGTGGTGCGGGAGGCTGAGGCTGGGAGTGTTGATGGTCCAAGCACCAGCCCCATGGAGAGTAAAGCAGATGTTGACATGCTCTGATGCTCTTGGTTAATGCAGGCTGGGTTGGAGCATCTCAAAAGCAGATGTGCTGACTGTCAGGACTTGTCCAGCAAGAAGCCAAGAGAGAATTACAACTGTCGTGGCCATTGCCATTGAAACATCTTCCCTGTTCACACAAGTTGCCTGATCCTCAGCTCCCACTCTTTGCTCTTTCCCTGCAGCGGGCACTCAGCGACGTGCAGGTCGGCGAGAGCCAGCGCAGCCCCAGGATGACCTCCCCCCTTGCCTGGTGAGGAGCCTGCAGCAATGCAAGGTGCAACAATTTATTGCCAACAAAGTGCAATTTGCTCCTGTTGAGTTTGGTTGTAAATATGCTGCTGTCACCTGCTACCACCAAGCAGAACCATGGACCGAGGGGTTGGGGAAATCTGGACACTGAAAAGGCACCACAGGTGGTGGTGGATGGATGCGAGGGTGAGGCACAGGGACAAGAAGGTAAACACTGTACTGGTCTTGACAACAGCTTTCTTAGCATCCTCCATTTCTAGTGTATTACCAAGTCAAGGATTTTGGACAGGTTTGGGTAAAACCCTGCTCTCCCTTGTTTCCAGAACATGTATAACTGGCACCAACAGTTGCTGGACACCTTCCCCATGTCCCCATGGCCAGTGCCTGAGCATGGCTATGCAAGGAGTCAGGACACAGCTTCCCTAGCAGGCATGTTTGGCCCCACCAGCCTCAGGAACGGGGTTAGAGCCTTGGGGAGCCAGAGCAGGTCAGGCAAGGAAGGGAGTGCAGGGAGATGAAAACTGCCACCAGTGCCTGCTCTCCCAGACCCCTGTGGAGCAACTGAGCTCCTCTCAAATCCCTCTCCAAGCCCTTCTGCCCTCGAGCTGCATGATGCGGCTGGAGCTCCAACTGAAGAGATTGTAACAGTGGAGAAGGGATTGATGGGGATAATCCCCTGTCATTGGTGGCCAGTGGCAATGGAAAGCAATATGACCTTGGAGAACCCTTCTGGTTCATCCGTATGGCTCCAAATATGGATCCAGTCTGGTTCCACCCAGCTGCACTGGAGAGGAAGGAAAGCCCAGAGTCCTTCCTGGCCACCAGCTTTGCTTAAAGGCGTGGCAGAGGCTGACAGATCTCAACATCTTCCCAAGAGTTTAACATCAACAGCGCTAGACTGATTCGAAATCACCAGGAGACATAAACCCCTGAGCATTTTGGTGCCTCCTTGGAAAGTACAGAGCCCCTGGTAGCCTAAAAATGAGAGAGAGTCCCTTGAAGCCCCGAGTACCACCTCTGAGGCATGGCAGAGACCTGTGAGAAATACACCCCCCTGCCCTCCCTTATGCTCTCCTGACGGATGGAGTCCTGAGAGTCCTTTCACTCTACGATTTGATCAGTTGTTCATGCTGAATATACCCAGGGAACTCCAGAAGCACGCACGTCCATCTTTCAACAATGTCTGATTGTTATTTAGATGACTTAACTCCCTCTGAAACATCCCCTCGGGATGAAAGGGCTAGTGGCGTCCTGTGATCAGTGCATGCCCCTCCGGGCCATACAGTGCCCCTAGAGCTTTATGGCAGCAAACCTACAGTGCGTTAATGTTGTGAGGCATCACTCTGTGCAAAATGCATCCGTTGCCTTTCAAACCCGACACGCTCTGACATCCTTTCCCATGGAAGCGCTCCAGCCAGGCGTAGCGTAGGTAACCTTCCTCCTGTCCGTTGCCAGAGCAAGAGCTCCCACTGCAGCCCATGCTCACGTTCGGAATCACCAACTGGTGCATTATTCATGGGAGACCTTATGACCATCAAATCTTCAGTTTTCAGTATTTTTTTTTTAAACCCTGCTGTAGAAAGCAAAGTATATTTTCACAAGTGTTCTCAGTTTATACAGCTTTAAGTGCCAGGTAGTTTTTAGCGTTGTGTTCCCAGAGGTCCAACCCTGTCTGCCTCTGCCTCTCCTCTGACAGGGCAGTGCTCACTCAGCTCCTCTTTCCATCCTGGATGTTGCACACTGCATTCAGTTGATTATTATTATTTTTTTTCTAAAAACATACTTAAACCACTAGAGGTTCTTTTGAAACCCTCATTACAAATGTGAAAATGCTGTACATAGATTTTGCTACATGTTGTAACTTTCCAAAATAGTTAGAACTCCAATCCCTTTGGTATTTTTATGTGAATATTTTCAAAGAACCAGAACTTTGACATGGTTATATTATTTGATAATGGGACTATGTATATTCTCAATTCAGTCTCTACCCACTGCCTATGTGCTATTCCTAAAATAAAGCTACTGCCTTCTGCCTCCTGACTGCATGTACCTCTGTGTTCCATCAAAAACTGCTTCTCACAACAGCCACAGGAGAAGATGTGAGGAATTCTGCATCTGGCACTTCTGTGATTGCACTTAATATTGGCCCTTTATAACTACAGGAGAGAGATACAGGATCTGACCCTGCTGGGTTTGGGCTGGTATGGGGAAAATAACCATTGTGAAAAGACCTGCTTTCGTACCAGCATTCAGGCTAGCGTGATAAATACGAGCAGCAAATTCTTAAAATAGTATGGATTTTTTTCTGCAACCTTCAGAAGAAAACATCTAGCAAGTGTATGAGCCAGTGAATTTTTTCCCTCTGGAAAGGAATTCTTGGCTGAGGTTGAGTTTATGTCCCTGGAGCAATTTATCTCCCTTTACACTAACAGCAGATAGATAGGGACCAGCTTCGTATCAGATTTCCTGGTTGTAGTTTAGCTTGTTTACAGCCGCCTGCTCAATCCCTGGGTCCTCCCTGGAGGCCACTGCACCAGCAACTGTAAAACAGCCCTGAACAGAGCTAATTAAAATGTTAAGGGTAGAAGTTCCTCGCTGGGCATGTGCATTGAAAGTGCTTGAGCCCCTCCTGATGTTTCCTTAGCTCTCCTGGCTGACCAAGCCTGGCTTTTCCACAGCCCCAGGGATCTCAAGCTGCCCAGCGTGGCTGTCAGACCTCCCACCGCACATCCCGGGCTGCAGTCCATAAATCACTACAGAAATGATGACCTGGAGCCTCCTCTGCAGCACGGTATACAACAACAACCAGCATCATCCACCTCACACATGGGCTGATTTGTTGTTTCTTGATAACTGCAAATGTTAGGTAATTTTTCCCCAGGATCAGCACACTGGCTGGACACTCTCCTTTTAGCCTTGTACAGCCCAGCCTTAACAGAATGCCTGCGTCAGCTTGGATCATGGGATCGTCTTCACAGGAAAGCCTGTCCTTGGAAAGGAAATAATAACTCAGGCAGCAGCTCGAGGTCAGTGCAGGGAATGCAGCTGCAGCGTGGCTCCTGCTCCATGGGGTGCCACTTCCATCCTCTGACACAGACAGGGAAACAGTGGCCGTGACAATCCCAGGTTACATTCCAAAGTCCAGGTTATTTAAGGATTTTCACTCTTTCCTGCAAGAAATGGGGAGGGGGGGAACATCAAAAAGAAAATGAGTAGTTATAATAAAGTCACGGTGAGGACAAGGTCACAACTCCCTGGGATAAAATCATAGCATCTGTAAGCCAAACTGGAACCACATATGAACTCTGCCTCTAAGTATCTTGATAATGATTTGAAGGTCTACAATCTGTAATTATTTTCCAGGAACCATGAAAGATGCTTATGAGACAAACAGAGGTCTCAGCTTCAGTCTGGAAGGGCTGGAAGTCAGGGAAAAGTGGCAGAGAGTGGGAGGCAGCACAAAGCACCTGGACGCTGAACTGGAAGCTCTCGAGGATCTGCATTGTTCTAACACAATTTAGGAAAATCTGGGCTTTCCAAATTCTATCAGACCAAATTAAAGTATCTCCAATTGAAGACCTTTAGTTATGTCCATAAAGATTGTGAGCTGAGTGTGAAACAACGAGATAAAACACAGATCCTACTTTTTTCCTGCTTTGCTTTCTGGTTTCTTAGACTAGAGAACTCAAAAGTGAAGGTGAGAGCTGAACTTCTGCTTCTAGCAGCTAAGATTATCAGAGAAGGGGTAAATTCCACAAAACCTTTGGTAAAAGCAATGCAGTTCGTTGCAACACTAATCTATTAGTGAGAAGGAGAGTGAAAAGCAGCACCTGCACTAAGAGATGCTGCCCATGCTTGGCTGGTGGTGCAGGACCGGTGTTCCCTGGGGGCTGCCCTGCTTTGGCTGAGACTTTCACCCAGACGTCACAGAAGAGCTGAGAACTGGCCAGTAAAACATGCCCTTAGGGGGCCACAAACTGTAAAATTTGGGTTTGTAATTCCACCATGGAGATACCCACTCCATGGGTAAAGCTTGTGTAAGGACAGTGCCCATGCTTGACCTGCCCTCCCAGTTAGCAGGTTACCTCCCCAGTAAGAGACACTGGGGTTCTCAGTAGTGCTGCTCCCCAGTTTCAGAGATACATGAGCTGCCTCCTGCCAGTTTCTCACTGTGCTGGAAGGTGTCTCTTCTGCGTCATTCTCTTTGTGTTGCTTGACCACGTTCATCAGGTTTTTCAGACAGATGATGCTGAAGCCAAAATCTCCAGCCTGGTCCCAGAAGGGAACCCAATTATGGGATTAACCTGTAGACTCAGAAGTGAGTGAACCCCAGCCTGTGGGTGAACCCTGCTCTTTGTAAGGCTTAGGCATAAACTTAGAGACAAGACAAGCTGTCAGCTCCCCCCTGCGTCACAGGCTGACAGTTTGAGGGGACCAAGCTGTCAGCTCCCCTCTGTGTCACAGACTGACAGTTTGAGGGGACATCAGCAAGGATATTTTTTTTATTGTTACTTATCCCTTTTCTAGCTGTGCAGATTGCTTAAGAGAATGGCACTCTGTGGAGTTTGACCCATGAGCCCTGATAGTGAAAATAATACACTTCTCACCAGAGCCACGGGAGACCGAAAGAGTAACTTTGGGCCATTAGTTTAACTTTGACTATAAATATTCCTTCTCATTCCTTGTGACACCGTTAACAGCTCCACTGGCAAATCCCGATTCTCTGGCAATATTTAAGCTGCCTGTCAGTTGGCAGAGGCTTGGTGGTGCCCGGTGCAGGGAGCAGAATGAGACCCAGCTGAACACAGTAAGTTCCCTTTCGGCTTCTACCTTGAGTCGGGGAGCTCCGGTTGGTGCGTGGGTTCGGGGCTGCTGCTGGGCTGCCTGTCAGCCCCTGCAAGTGGTGGTGTCTTTAGGAGGTGGATGGACCTGGGAATGCTTTAAAAAATTCCCGTTGAGGGGACATTTAGAGCAGTACAGTCCCAATGGGTTACTCAAGACCCACGTGGGCTGTGTCTCTCCCGGGACCATTGATAAAGGGCTGGCTTCAGAGGCTTCATTTCAATGCCATGGATGTTCCTTCCTCACAATCTCTGGCGAGGAAAGTGCTGCCGCCTGTGCCAGGCACCGAGGGAGACAGGGTTGTGAGCTGAATACACAAAAGGGACAAAATTTCCACTGGGCTGTGGCAGAGTTAGGATTTGAAATCAGAGCTACTGAGCCTACTGCATTTTTCCTAATGCCCAGCCCCAGCTCTGGGAGCTGCAAGAGAAGCTTTAACCGAGCACCTGGATTCAGCTTCAGGAATCGTCTCGAGAATGTATCCTGCATTTCCTCTCTTTACTGATGAGCATGACAAACACCTGCAGAGCTCTGCCCCACATCCAAACACGTTTTGGAGCGAAAGACACAACGCTGTCCTGCATATGTGGCTGAACCCTGAATGAGACCGAACGTTATGAAGCTCATAGCGCTGGCTGTTCTGCTGGTGGGTCCTGGGATGGGAAGTGTCTCGGAATGGAATGAGACAGCAAAATCAGAGCTGCGAAAGAAAAAGTAGGAGGTGTTGGAGCAGGGTTAGTGACTTCCCAAGGCTGACATACCAAACCCTATTTTTCTTTTCCTAGTTAGAGATTAAGCCTGCCAGTATAAACTTGGCAACAGCCAAGGCAAATTGCCTCTTAAAGAGGCAAGATAGCACTGATCTTCAGTCCTCAGTGCCCTGCATCCTCGCAAGGCAGAAGATCCCAGGGAATTCAGTGGGATCTGGGGACTTTACAAGGCACGGAAAAGCCTCTGCCAAGGTGCTACAAGTCCCCGGTTGCACCCCAGTGCTGCCATTCAACCAGAATGTGGCTCTGTACTGTCCTTGGCTCTTGTGCTGGAGGCTGTTGATGTCTCAGGATACAGCGTACCAGCTGTGGGACTGTATCTGCCACTGGGAAACTGCTTGCCTAACCTTTTTGTAAATGCACAAACCCAGCAGCCCTGCTCCAGGCAGAGCCCAAGCCGCCGGACTGAGTATAGTGAGAACACAGGGCAGGGTTTGCCCTCCTGAATACTGCCCAGAAGGAGAAATCACCGTATCTCCATCATCACGGTGCTCGTGATTCCAGTCCCTCTCTGTTCCTTCACTCAGCTGGGCAGGAGGTATCTGGCGGTGCCACCGGTGCAGGAGAGCAGCCACGTGCACTTCAGGCAAGTCTACAGGCTACAGGTGAGCTCAGGGCAGGTTCCAGTGTGGCTCAACACATCCACAAAGGGGTAAAGCCAGCAGAGGTTGTGAAAGACACGACTGAAGGACAGGGAGGCTGTTTCGGTCTGTGCTTTGCTGCGCGCCGGGGTGTTCAGAAGAAGAACTTGTTCGACCGCTTGTTGTCAGACCATCCACACCGGGAGCCCGGGGCTGGTGCAGGCCACCCTCCGCCCCACCTTCTTCAGCTTTTTGGCAGGGGCAAGCTTATAAGTGTTGCCCCAGCTGTGTAGGCAGGAGGATGAGGACCAGCAGACACCTGGCTCAACCGTGCCAGCAACGCCAGGGCTGGACCCGGAGCTGAGCCGGCTGCGAGGCAGCGCCGAGGCTGGGGAGTGCTGGCTCTGCCCCTCTTCAGAGGAACTATCTCAGCTCAGCGGGGTAAGAGAAATAATCCCAAACCTGCTCTGTGGTTGCAGTGTGGCAGCGCCTGGGGATCCCTGGTGACAGACAGCAGCCACTGATGAGCCAGGGACTCCCTGTGGTGGGCTTTGCCCCTGCCTTGGCCACGCCAGGGCTGCCACTCACCTCCTGTCCTGCTCCCAAAGTGGGGCTGAGCCTGGGCAAGGAGAGGAGGAGAAAACGAGGAGAAACTGCATTAATTCAGATACTCAGCCAAGCTCCCTGCATGGACTTGCTCCTGCTCCTTCCTCCAAAGGGCAGCAGCCTGTCTCCACGGGGCGCTTCGGAGGGCTCCAGAGACCCCTGGCAGGGATCCCTCAGTAGTGCCACATCTCATCAGGCATTTCTGGCAAGAAAATGAATTTTTATTCCAGCGGGAAGCACATGAGTGTCACCTGAAGGAAATGCCTCTGTGGGTGGTGTGCAGGAGGGAGCCCCCGCTCTGGCACTGGCAGGTCCCACACTGCTGCACCGTCTACTGATGGTACCTGCTGCTCATGCCCGCTGCCCTGGCTTGCTCGACCGTGGCAGAGGGTACCTTCCCTCGGGGACACACTGCCAGTCCCCATTCCCAATAAGGGATTGGAGAGGGCAGTGCCTGCTTGCCAGGAAGCCAGCCTTTCTCAGGAGGAGACCCAAACACTCTCTGCACCTGCACTCAGGCTCTCACTGTGGCAAAGGAGGGAAAATGCCACCACTGCTGCAGCAGTTCATGTGTCTTCATACTCTGGCTGCTCATCACAGGCCCTTCTGTGGCAGCAGCTTCTCACCAAGGCCAGTCCCACAGTGCTGCTGCCCTGGGACCTGTGGGCTATTATCACTGTCTGTGCCACATCCTGGTCCTTTCCTCTGGCTATTTCAGCTCTTTACACCTCCTCTGTAATGCGCCCATTTCTTGGCCAGTTAGAAAATTATCCACTGCAAAGGAAATCCAACCAACCAACGTCTGGCCTGCCTGCTGCCAGCATCTTCACATCACAGAAAGGAACTCACGGATGAAGCAAATGCCAGAGACAAGAGTCTTCTCCACAGCTCTGGCATGAGCAGCACTGCAGCCAGGCCACAGAGCTGATAACCCCTGAATTATTCAAGAAACAGTCAACACCTTCACAGTGCTGCCACATTCTCTCCTAACCATGCAACCCATTTTTTGACAGATATATGCATCAAGATAAAGAAGCACTCTGCCTGCATAAGAAACCATGGAGACCACCAGCAGCACTCCATCCTCAGTAACTCCATCATGGGATGTGTTTCCCCAGAAGAGGCTGGAGTCCATAGACATTGCTGTTCTCGTGCTGTACTTTGTATTTGTCCTCGCAGTCGGGCTGTGGGTAAGCAGATACCGTTAAAAGCTTTCACGTGTGCCCTGTTATACTGAAAAATATGGCTGTTTGGGCCTCTCAAATTATTTTACTCTGATTCAAATCTGGCCACACTTCACCGGATTTAATTTAACAAGCGGAAAGACAGAGTTTACAGGTCCTCTTCCTCACTTCAGTCTGGGGAAGTGCCCTCACTGCTCCAGAGGAGAGCTGTTCAGCTCTAGTGTTTGCCAAGATTTTGAGAACCCTTGTACGGAAGATGTCGTCTAAGTACAAAGTATTGCTAATTATAATGTTTTGTTATCCAGGAAGGAATTGCTGTCCTATAAATCACCTGTGCTTGTCTGCAGTGGTCTCGACAGCAGATTCCGTCAATTAAAAATACTGTTTATATACAATTAATGCAGAAGGACATCCTCCTGGCATGGCTTCTGTAATAGCAAAAGCACAATCTGGCTGTCATAAGGCAGAAATTAATAGTTGCTCCCTTTAAATGTGGTGCATAACTCCCAAGGCGTTGCATGAAACTGTCTGAAATCTCTGAAGAACAGAAGCCAATGAGCAATATGTGCAACACTGAGCATTTCTCCTGGCTGCACCTAATAATTAGGGAAGTCTGAAGTTCTTGTCCAAAATTGCTTATTTTCCTTGCGGATCTGCAGCGATTTAGTTTACTTATCACAGAAAACAATTAATCAGGATGCTGAGATAATAGAAAACTTTGCACAGTGCTTAAAGCATTGGCAGGTCCCCTCCTGCGTCTGCTGCTCTCTCGTCCCCCAGGATTTCCCAGCAGCAAGTGCAGCTCCTTCAAGAAACCCTTCACTTTCATCTGATGACAGTACAGAGTCTCCCGCTGGGGAAATCGCTTGGTGATGCTCTGAGCAGCAACTGAAATGATTGCTAAAAACCTCTGTTCTGCTTTTCTGCTTTCCCAGTCCATGTGGAAGACGCAGCGCAGCACTGTAAAAGGCTACTTTCTAGCTGGGGGACAGATGGTTTGGTGGCCTGTAAGTACCTTTTATCATTACACTGCTTGTGCCCCTAGGCTACAGCAAGATTGAAAAGCACTTCTGTCCAAGCAGAACTTACTTCTCCAAACACACACATGTAAGAAAATCACTTCCATGTTTTGCAAAGACCCAGTTACAATACTGGCTTTTTTTTCCCCCTGATATTGGAGACTGGGGAAATGGAGCTGCTGCTGGTCACTTATCACAACCTTGTGTTCCTGCGAGAGCCAGCCTGAGAGCTTGCAAAGCCTGGCCTGCCCTGCATGCTCTGATCTGGAGATCTCCAGCATTAACTGGCTGGTGCCCATCACAGATGCATCTTTATATTGAGCCAGTCTGCTCGGTGGGGTATTTCATTTGGGCTGGGCTAGTGAGCCAGTATGTAATATAACTATTAATATAAGGACCTGATGACCTTACATTTCTACTTGTTACATCTACCTTCTGCCCTGTTTCCCCACAAGAGACTGGACACTCTTTCGGAAGCAGGATGGTTCTAAACATGCCCAAAAATGAGTGATAGGCATCAAATGATGAAAGAAGCTTGAGAAAGGTGCCAGAGCCACTGAATGTGTAGGCAAAAGAAGAAGGTGGAATTGGCTGAGAAGGATTTCATGTCCTCCATGGCCATGAGTGGGGCAACAGCATTGCTGTGTCCTCATCAGGCTGAGAACAGCACCTTGTGCCAGGTCCAGATCCAATCTCCTATCTCTCTCCAGGTGGGCGCATCCCTGTTTGCCAGCAACGTTGGAAGTGGCCACTTCATTGGCCTGGCCGGATCGGGAGCTGCCTCGGGAATTGCCGCAACAGCCTACGAGTGGAATGTGAGTGTGGCACAGTGGCTCTGTGGCTGTCTCCCTGTTGGAGGACAACTCCAACACGAACAAGTTGCCACACAATGGTATAGGTCTGGCAGAGCCACAGGCTCAGATTCATGTCGCATGTGCTAGGAGTCACCACCAGCTACTGGGGGTTGGAGGTCCCTGATGGACAACCCAGCACCCATGTCCCCATTGATCCACCCAACCACAGCCTTGACCAGCATCGCTGACCTTCCTTTCCGTTGTTTTGCAGGGGATGTTTTCTGTGTTGGTGCTGGCCTGGCTATTCCTTCCAATTTACATAGCTGCAGGAGTAAGTAGATGGGATGTTGTGTCCATCAATGATTTGCTGGAATTTAAATCACCTGTTTGGCTCCTGGGCCTACCCATCTCCTGCCACACTTGTGCGTCTGCTGGAAGGGAGGCTGTGAGACACGGTGCACCCAGCTGCTCCGGTGGCCTGGGATAACGGGGACAAGAGCTACTGGCTGGGAGCAGCACTGAGGGGCTAGGGGGTGTGTCAGGCTGCTCCGCTGCCCCTGGAAATGGAGTAGGGTTGTTCCATCTTCCAAAGAGATGGACAGAGGTTCTCACATCACAGTTTATAGTGAGCCTTACGTCAGATATTACAGCAAAGTCAGCGCTTGCTGAGCTGCTGTGCTGGCCTAAGGAGGCAGCTGAGAACCAAACACCAGCACAGTGTGACTGGCAGGGCTGTTCTGGTCCTCTCCCAGTGTGAGCCACCCACGCCGGCTCCGTGGGTGAGCCCTCTGCCACTCACAGGTGTGACTGCATACCTGCTTCTCTGACCATACGTCTCTTGCGTAGGTAACCACCATGCCCGAGTACTTGCAAAAACGTTTTGGAGGCAAAAGAATTCAGATATTCCTGGCGATCCTCTACTTGTTCATCTATATCTTCACCAAAATATCAGTAAGTAGAAAAAACCCCATGGAAACAGACGGAATCAAATTCACTTTGGAAATGGATGCTGATCAGCAAGGCTGAGAAATGCAGCTACTGGCCCTTCCCTCTACTAGCAGAAAAGGGTGTACTATCAAAGTATTCAAGGAAGATAAACTATAGCTGTTTTGAGAATCTACACGAAAAGAATAACTTTTTTTTTTTTCCCGTGAAGGTGCTGAACACTGGCTACGGTAGGAAGGAAAGGCAGGTGTCAATGCCCTGAGCAATAGCCCATTGAAAAGTTGAGCTGTGAGTGTGGATGCATTTGTTGTTAGATTTTGTATATCTGGCAGCTCACCCAGTTTCTTCCCTTTGCATATTTATTGCCTGCGCAAGCTCCGAGCGCTGTTATGTGCAGGATGAATAAGACTGTAGGAGTTGGTATGTGTTTGGGTGAAAGGAGCTTAGTGATTTATTGCACCTGTTTGATGTAGTGCCTTGAATAAATAACTGAATCAACCCTTGCACAACATCTCACTAGCTGTTTATTAACCGTGCAGCAGTGTGTGTATCTGTGAAATCAGTTGAGTCCCTGCCGGTGTTTTTCCTGTATGTACAGGGCCAGAGTGGGATGTACTGTCTGACACACTCTGCCTGTGTCCCCTCCAAAAAGCATGCTGGCCGTGGGGTTCAGGTGGCTCTGAGAAGCTAGGCTTATATTGTCCTCTGGAAAAAAACTAACCAATTGATGCAAATCTCTGATAATATAATTCCAGAGAGAGAATGGATCGTTCAGATGCTTTTATATCCCTCTGTCATTTGCCCATCCCAAAGCTCTCCTAAAATGCAGTAATTTCACATAGCTGCGGAGCAAGTTGGTCAGGGCTGTGTCCCAGCCCCAAGGTCACACTTCCTTCTTATCTCACTGTCACCCTGAGAGCAGGGAGGAGTCTGCATTATGGAAAACTGGTGCTGGTGGCAGACCACCAGGGAGGTTTGCACCGCAGGTGCTCTGGTCCCCTGGCCAGCACAGCTCTCCTCCAACATCTCACCTGTGTTTTGGGAAAGAGATAACATCACCCCACCTAAATGCCTTTTTCATGGAGTGCTGCACATGTTCAGCATTCACCATCACCCTCCCTGTCCACCCCATGACCAGTGGCAATAAACTCCAAATGCTGAACCCAGACTCATCCTAATGCACAGAGGCAGGAGGGGAGCTGCAGAGGGATGTGCCACGTGGAGAAGATGCTGTGTGGAGCTGGGGGGTCACAAGCAGTTACAGACCAGAGTGGTCCCACTAAAGGAGACAGCTTGGTCAGCAAAATGTTCAAGCTCCCTGGCACTACAAGCTCTGAGGGGCTTGGTAGTACCATTGCAACTGTGTTCACTGTTTTTTCCCCTAGGTTGATATGTACGCTGGGGCCCTCTTCATCCAGCAAGCCTTACACTGGGATCTCTATATCGCCGTGATAGGCTTGTTGGCAGTCACAGCCGTTTACACTGTTGCAGGTATGTGGCCGAGTTTCAGATCATCCCCCAGCCCCTGTCTGGTGAGCCGGGTGGGTTTGTGCAATGCACTGTGCGTCCTTGTGCTCGTGATAGGAGTCCTGCAATACCCACACAACCTGGTTTTGCCCTGAATATGCATAACAGGGGGTGAAGGGGAAAGAATTGACAACTCATCTATTAAGAAAAAAATACCAGCTAAGAGTAAATAAGTAGCCTTTATAAGGCCCCGTCAGACGAGAATGTGTGTCAGTTCTGCTTTAAGGAGAAGCTGTGCTCCAGGCATTTGCACAATACATTTTTCCTCTGGGCTTTTTGGAGGTATGAGGGGATTTACATAACAATGAGCCGTGTAATGCGGAAACATTGTCAGTCTTGGGTGCCCTTTTGGGGTTTATGAGTGGCCAAATGGATAAAAGCCATGCACGGAGTAAGCAGAAAATTCCAAACAAATAAAGGCTGCTCCTTTCCCAGTGCTCATGCCGAGTGATGTTGCTCAAAAAGGTCTCCCCTCTTTTTTTCTTTTCTTCTCTTCCTTCTTCAGCCTGGGCTTTGTTTTGGAGCTTTTCCATGTATTTCCCGTAGAAGTACTTATACTGGACTTTGGCTTTTTAGTGACAAAATGGTGACTCATTATGATCCAAAACATGAGAAATTTCAGCCAAAGAGTCATGCACAGGAATTGGCCAAGCTGACCCGCAGCACAGCCAGGCACGGGGCTTTGCTGACGCTGCCTGTCAAAAACCTCTGCAAAGCGTGAGATGCTGTTACAGAACAGACGCAGTTTCCCACAGTTTGCTGTTTCTCTGCTCTCTCAGGTGGCCTGGCAGCTGTGATCTACACAGACGCTCTGCAAACTTTCATCATGCTGATCGGGGCTGTGACTCTCATGGTCTTCAGTGAGTGTTTCCCTGGGGTTTCATTACTAAAGCTATGATAGAAGCTTTACCAAGCGCCACAAACAAGCTGGATCATCACAACTGATTACTCAATTGATGTTCTGGGAACTGCTTTCTATATATTTCCCTGTTGGAAAACACGCTCGTACAAATCATCTTACAGTAGTTCTTTATGGGGTAAAAACATCCCTGGAACACCTCGAAAGAAATACGTTCTGAAGCAGTATTAGAGGTGAACAAGCACCTTCTCTAGCGAGCAGCTTTAGAGTTACGCTGTTCCTCACCCCAATGTTAGAGTCAATAGCTTCTGATTTTTAACAGAATACTTGGGGGGGATCACCCATTGCAAACCACAGAGACTGAAAATCAGAGTTCTGCCCCGGGAAGATGTGATAACTGCTTCTCGTGACCTATTTTAGGCTTTGTTGAAGTTGGCGGTCTTGAAGGTTTGCAGACAAAATACTTTGATGCCATTCCCAGCACCCGCAAGGAAAACAGTACCTGCGGCTTGCCAAGACAAGATGCTTTTCACATTTTCCGAGACCCTGTTAACTCTGACCTTCCCTGGCCAGGAGTTTTGGTGGGAATGACCATCCCCTCGCTGTGGTACTGGTGCACAGATCAGGTGGGTTACTGTCTATTTCTCTGCTTGTTTTCAAGAACATGCTGTGGGTTGTTTGAATCTGATTACAAACCTAGGGTCTGCAAGGTAGCCTGGACTGGTTTACTATTTCTGATGGGAGTTTAGCACAATCTGACGGTTCTAGTCCTAAAGATGCAAAATTTGATATGCACAGTTAAATCTGAGCAATCATTTCAATGTACAAAGGGGTAAGAAAGTGTTTGTGAGTTAATCCCAGGCTATAAAGAAAATTTTTGCTTTTTTTTATTTTATTTTTTTTTAATGTAAGCCTTTTACTTCTTGCGAACCACCTGTGAATTTACTCTTTCAGCTTTATAGGGCTCTGACATCCATCCCTCCTAGCGACAACATCAGAGCCAGCAAGGCTGGAGCCCTCAGCAATCTCTTGATGTTCTTGTAGTACTTTTTTATCTAACACATTTTGCTCATGCCAGACTCTGTCCTGCTTTGACAGGAGGGCTGCTGACCTGGTCAGGCTTAGCCATTGGCTCAGGGAAGTCCACCAAAAAAGAAGAAAAGAAAATTCCAAGCCTGAGTATGATTAGTTAAAGGATAGATTATGCAACATAGCATACTGCAGAAGGAAGGCTCGGATTTTATGACACAAGCAGTGCCTTTCAGGCCTATGTTTCTGTAATGTACTCAGGATCTGAAGCAAGAATTATAAAGCTACAGCCAAGCTCTGTGTTCACCCTTCTAAGATTTCAATACCTTAGAGGAAGATAAAGTATACACATGAAGGCAACTCACGTCACTTACAGCTAGTTCCTCTCTGCTGAGAGCAGACCAAACACATTTCTTAATTTCTAGGTCATCGTTCAGAGGTCCCTTGCTGCTAAAAACCTCTCTCATGCCAAAGGAGGCTCTTTGATGACCTCTTACTTGAAAATTTTGCCCCTCTTTATGATGGTAATGCCAGGCATGATCAGCCGGATTCTCTTCCCAGGTAAGTGCCGAGGGAGAGACCTGTCCCCTCTACTTATCGCTACTCGTTGTGCCTGCTCTACAGAGCTGGAACAGCCTGTACTGAGTAAGTTAAAAGGTTGCAATGCACCAAATGCCCAAAGTATGAAGAAAATTGCTTCCAGTTACAAGTGGAACAATGCACATCCTCCTACAGGATCTCAGACCCATATTGTACAACATGCCAGAGCAGCTGGCTGTTATCTGTTCTCACAGCAGTTGTGCTGCTCTTTCTGGGCTTCCTACCTGTGGCTGCTCCGTGTTTTGATCATGCTCTGAGTCCTCTCCTGCACCCAACACGTTACTCCTCCCGTAGTTTAAGTTTGAGGCACTTGGAGAAACCCTAATGTACCACCTGCAATGTGGTAAACTGCTCGCCAGGTGGGAATGTGTGGATGTGCCTGTCCCTCAGGAGCTGTGCCTTAGTCCTCAAGTGAGCAAGTGAGCAACATTCCTAGAAAAGAGTTAGACATGTAGGGCAGGTCAGCTACCCATACCAAAAAAAAAAAAAAAAAAAAGAAAAAAAAAAAGAAGAAAACAGGGAAGCTCAGTGCTGCCCTTACCTCGCTTGTTGGGATACTCCTCTGTCATTTGCTGGAAGCTTTCCAAGCTTTTCAGTATTTCACTTAGAGAGCAATTTACAACATTCAGTAGACTGACTTGTTTAGATATATTAGTTTATTGTGGCTATGGAATACTGCCTCTCACTTCCCCCTGCTTATTTCAGATCTGGTGGCTTGTGCAGATACGGAAATTTGCCGACAGATTTGTGGCAACCCGTCTGGCTGTTCCGATATTGCTTATCCTAAGCTGGTCATAGAACTTCTGCCTGTAGGTAAGGAGCTTGGCAGTGGTGCTGGCACTGATGGGTATCGCACACACCAGCCGTAAGGCACCTGTGAGAGAAGTTCAGAGAGGAAAATATCCTGCAACTATAAATTCAGTGGGGTTTATGTTAGGCTTGGTAAGGCAGTGGCAAGGATGCAACAAGAGAGATGGGTGATGTCCCGGTATCCAGAGGTCTAATTCAGTCAAATTTGATAAGAGATGAAGCACAGAGGTTTAGCAATGAGAATCAACTGTTAATACTTCCCTATCACTGCCATTTTAAAACTGGGGTTAAAAAACACTTTTTAAAGTCTGTTCTAGTTCAAAAAAGAATTTGAGGACATCCTAACAGTGGGGTTATTGGGGATTCCTCAGGGCAGCTGTACTTCTTCTGTTCCCAGGACTCAGGGGCCTGATGATGTCGGTGATGATAGCAGCTCTCATGTCCTCCCTGACGTCCATCTTTAATAGTGCCAGCACCATTTTCACCATGGATCTCTGGAAACACTTCCGTCCTCGTTGCTCTGAGTGGGAGCTCATGATCGTGGGCAGGTATGGAGAACTAGGACATGTATGTTATATGACAGCCTGAGCATTAGAGACACACATCCCGGCACTGCCTGCTGCCCTTGAACAGCTGTACCATCTTCATGTTGAAGAGGTTTGGTGAAGGACTAAAATGGGGTCCCCATGGTCACGAGAAATCTCAGTAGCAGCCTTGCACTCTGAGCAATTGGAAAAGAATGGTCTGAATTAATAGTAATGGCATTTTTTTTCTTGCACAGGGTCTTTGTGTTGCTGCTCACTGTGGTCTCCGTCCTGTGGATCCCCCTGGTACAGGCTGGCCAGGGAGGACAGCTCTTTATTTACATCCAGTCGATCAGCTCCTACCTGCAGCCCCCTGTGGCGATGGTGTTTATACTGGGTTGCTTCTGGAAAAGAGCAAATGAAAAGGTAACAGCTCCACTGTGCTCAGCACAGTCACCTCTGCAGCCTCGCTGGCCTCACCTGAGTCCTGCAGTTCAAACCATCCAGGCTGCTGTTCTGCAGGGTGTGGGAGAACGAATGCACCCAGACCTTCCTGCACAACCCAAGCAACCACCACCCACATGGGAGGGAGCAATTCCTCCTGTTTTTCAAAGACTCCACTGGCATTTTAGGAGGAGTGAGATGACCACATCACCCTGTTGCAGGGTATCCTTCCCACATCTTGAAGCCTGATCGGGGCTTATTAGTCATCAGCTTGTTTATTACATGGATTTGCATTATCTGCAAATGGGGGAGAGCTACAAAAGGCATAGTGAACCCAGAGACTGAAGGAGCCGGACCAACTGGCATCAGGAGTCCTAAACTCCAGTTTCTCCACAAAGTCTGGTGCAGGGTAAAGGGTAAATTCTTCTCAAACTGGGCTTAGGTTGCACAGAGAGCAGTTGATAGCCCTCCCAGTGTTAAGGCAACCATTGGGACACAAATATCACTCTTCAAAGTATTCTGGCATAAGATGCTATCCTTCCCCTCCCCACTGAAATTAATGACCCACAGAGGAGAGGTACCAGCCTACCATAACAGCACCGGCAGACCTTGACAGCAAAAGCAGAAAAAGGAGGAAAAGGAGCCCCCCAAAAAACCAACAAACCATCAAGGGGAAAGCCTGGTCAGCTTGTACCCTGAGAATGTGGCCCTGGGTATGTTTGCTTCTTGCCCCAGTAAAGAACATTCCTTCTTTTCCCAGGGTTCGTTCTGGGGCCTGGTGATCGGGCTGGCATTGGGCGTCGTTCGGCTGGTGCTGGACTTCATCTACCCAGAGCCCCAGTGTGGCGAGGCCGACCTCCGCCCCGGCGTGGTGAAGTACATGCACTATCTCTACTTCTCCATGGTTCTGGCTGTCATCTCCACGCTCACTGTGGTGGTCGTGAGCCTGCTCACAGAACCCCCCTCGGAAGAAATGGTGCGTCACCCCTTCAAATTTCTTTTGTTACTTTTAAATGGTTTCCAGGATGCCCCACACTACATCCATGGGAATAACGTGGGGATAAATAATCTGGAAATGTAAATTTCCATTTATGATTTCTTTATGATCACACTTGTGATATCCTATAACAGCAACCCCTCCTCTGCTCCGGCACCCTGCTGCCATTTAAGATTTTGGTCCCATAAATCCACAGTCCCACCCTGGAAACTGGTCAACAGTAGATGCTGCAAAGAGCTGTTCTTAAGTTCAAACATGTGTTTAATCCATGACAAATTAGCTTTTTCCCTCTATTTTTCCAAGAAATTCCAGCTTCTGGGTCATCTTTACCAACTCTCTTACTAATTTAGTGAGGAACCATTTTTACTCGCAGAAAAGAGAAATCAAGGGCAGAGAGCACACTTCCTCTGGAACAGGTTTGTGCCAGTTTGACTATTTTCAATAGATACACTGAGGCTACAGAAAAACAATAGCAGAAAGAAGGGTCAGAAGGGACCTTCAGAAATCATACAGCCAACGCATCCTTGTGCTTCAAGACAGGACTAACCTGATGTATTTCTGAAACTTACTCTTAGAAATCTCCAGAGGGAGAATGCCCAGGGAGGTGTGTGATCAGTTTGAGAGCTCACCTGCCCTACCAATAGCAGTTTTTCCTCATCTCCAACCTGAATCTTTCCAGCTTCGTGTTGTGCTCATCCCTTTCTGTCTGCCCTATCGTTGATACTGAGAACATTCCTCTTTAATGAGTCTTTTACATATTTGAAGAAATTTTATCATATGTCCCACCTGTCTTCTCTTCTCTCCACAACTCCAGTTCTTTGAATCATTCCTCCCTGGCCGCAATTTCCATTCTTTTGCTCCCTTCACTGACCCGTTCTCAGTCTACATCCAGTGCTGGTTCCGTGCAGAAATGCCTCCTCCTCAGTAACAGAGAGTGAAGATTGCCATCTGTACCAACAGCTATCGTGTTCCAGACGAAACCAAACCCAATGTGCCGGTGGTAGCCATCGCTTCTGTAGTCACCAGCTGAGCACTTGGCTGTTCACCTGCTCCAAAAGAGCAGGAGAACAGATTTCAGCCCCTCTAAGTATTCTCTCTGCAGGCTGCTCTACTGCTAAGGTAGTCCTTTAAACAACCATGAAAGCAGTTTTCTTTAACACCACTCTTCATGCCATCAGATAAGTCGGCTTACCTGGTTCACACGTGGGGATCTTCCAGTCAAGAAAGACCTAGCAGTCAGCCCTTCCCCTGATGCTGCAAAAGGAGTGTGTGAAGCTGAGCGCCCAGCTCTCCAGATTGATATAAGCATTGCTTCTGAAAATAGTTCAAATGATAATAAATGTAAGTGCTGCAACATCATATTCAGTAATACTTACACTTAAAAACCCTAGGCGTTATGTAGAGCCTTTGAAGACAAGAAACGTTAAAACTACTTCCTCTGGATTTCTGTAACCACAGGGCATGCTAAAAGGTTTTTACCTGACAGTGTTACCTAAGCAGAAGTTTAGTTTCTTTTCCATCTCTTGATGGCATTAGACATGCTTGAAATCAAGAAGGAACTGGATGGGATACAGAAACCCATGCCCATTATCTTGCATCAGCGACTGGTGCTGCTCGCACCCGCTGCCAGGAGAACTGGTTGGAAAAGGGGAGGGTGGAGGAAAAGCACAATTATTTTCATGAAATTCCATTTCTGTTTTTCAGTGATGTTTTCTGATCGACTCTAGCAGCAGGGAGAACCCAGAGCCCTGGGCGGAGTTCTTGACAGATCAGTGAAGGAGGATTTACATTTTTTAAAACTTGTACTTGTCGGTATTAGGTACAAACACGCACAGCAACTCATTCTGCATTTTCCAGCGATGATTATCATCACTTGTTTTTGCCAGGCTTGGGACACTGTTTATGTAACTATGCAGCTTTTGCTATGTATTCCTTTGATCTATAAAAAGCTGTTGAAAACATCAGTAAGTTAATGAATTACGGTGCAGATCTCCCAGCTGCTGGGGAGTCTCACATTTGTTGTGCATGAGCGCTGTCTTCCCAGCAGTTAGTCCTGTATGCCCTAACCCACACCCGAGCTGGGAAAATTCAATTTTACATGTGTGTGGCGTGGAGTAACCCTAAATGGACTAGAGCATGCTCTTGCAAGAGGAAGCTGATGGGCACCAAGCAGCTACAGATGAGCTTTTAGGTTTGGTCTACTGTTACTCTTCGTTAAATGTTGGGAACCGCAGAGCTTGAGCTCAGACCTCCAGGGAGGAAATGAGATTGATACTAGAGTCCCCAAAAGATGCTAATTGAAGGGATTCCTTAACCTACCTCAGTATAGCTAGAGTATTCATTCAAAGAATACTGGTGCATTTTTGCATCAAAACCCTTTGTACAGGACCACACTGATACATTCCCGGGATGTGGTTTGTTGGTGGGATTTATACCTCACTATTGACTGTCTTTTTAGGTACGACTAAAGCCAAAGGGAACTCGAAGCTGGTGACCATCCTCCTGTGGCTCTGCGGGATGGAGCGCAAACCAGAAAACACAGAGGACGTGGCGCCGACCAAACCCGAGCCGCTTCCCGTGGCTTCCCTGGAGGAGAAACCACTGGTGAAACACGTCCTGAACATCAATTTGCTATTATGTATATGTGCTGGGATCTTCCTCTGGGCTTACTTCGCATAGCAGCTGGCTATTCAATTCCAGATGACATCCACTAATTTTAATTGGTGTAAATAATAATAACTAGCAGAGGGTGAATGTAATTCATAATGCTTTCTACATTCTATTTCTTTATTTAAGAAGACAGACAGGCCCTGCTCCCTAATCCTTTCCTTATTTCTAATGGAGGCCTGCTGGTGAAAGGCGCTGAGCACTTAGCACTGTCACCGTCAGAGTCGAACACTGGGTGTAAGGAGAGCTAAGGAAGGCTGTTAGGCAGAAGAGGTTTGTTTGGTTAAATATTTAATTATGCTCTTTGGGGTTAGAGCACTCCTGGAATTCAGGAAGTCTAGATTCTTTCCCTATTTATGCCTCTGTAACCAGCTACAAGCACTTGTTTCCCTTTCAGCTCAGCTCCTCTCCCTGGGAGGGCTGAGTGCCCACAGGAGAGCCCACCCCTGCTACGGGGGCTTTGTGGGTCTGGCCTCCTCCATAGGGGCAGTGGGTGAGAACCGCCTGTGCCATTAGTGCTCACCGTCCCGCTGACATTTCTGCAAGTTTGTGCTGACTCCATGCAGCTCTGGCAGCCTCCCAGAACTACAGCCTGCGTTACAGCCCGCACCGCTCTGCCATGGTGGGGCTGACACCGACCAATGCCAGCACCCAAACTGGACACTGCCCCAAAAATGTCACCAGGGACACCTGAAGGAGCTAAACCAGCCCAGACCCACTCGGTGCTGGCAGGGAGGAGGGCAGCGCCGAGCCTGGTGGCAGTCCCTCGCCTCCTGGGGCCATTCTGGCGGCGCTTCCATGGCTCCAAGACCCTCGGCCGGGACCAAGAAGCACCAGTGGCCACCGCCGGGGCAGGGCTGCCGGTGTGATTCGGCCTGTCTCCGTCACCGGGGCTTTTCTGTAGCTGCAGATAAAACTTTATTAAAGAGCCAGAGCTGATCCGTGCCTGCCTGTGTGTGTGGGGGTGGGCGGATGGGGGTGTGCCCGAGTCCTCGGGCCCAGCGCGGGCCCTCGGGGNAAAGGTCGGACCGCGGCGGCGAGGGCTGGGCCGGGGCTCCCCGCCCAGGGCCGGGCGGTGCGAGCGGGCCCGGCCTCACATCTCCTTTGCTCCCCGCAGGGCCGGTTTCCGCTCCACAGGCTGCTGGTGGTGGCCCGGCCGGGCGAGGGGGCGGCAGCGGAGGAGGTGGCAGGTGAATGGCCCGGCCAGGAGGGGACAGTAGCCCCCCTGCAGTATCAGTAGCCCCTGGTCCCCAGCATGGTGGAGTTGCACGGCCGCCAACGGCCCCGCTCCTGTTGGGCCCTGGGGGTCGGGGACTCCCACCTCCTGTGCTGTCCCGTCATAAAACATCTTAAATGCATTGAAGTGAACGGTTGCAGTGAAGAGCACCCACAAAAGCTTACAGCAGGGCACACGCACGGTGTAACATGATGGGCACTATGGAGCAGTGATACATAAAAGCCTCGGAGTAGCCCCAGAATAAGTAAATACTATTTTGTTAAACCATATAAAGAGAAATGTCACTTGGGAATCCTTCCTAAGCAAATAAAACACAAGTGTTAGAAACCTTGAGGGGGAGCGAGGCTTTAAAATCAGATATATATGGTTTTGTAACCAGCTTGTAAGTATGACTTTCTCAGGCAACTAACGTGTACCAAATGCTTTGTCTGATGAGATGATAAAACAACACAATTGTTTTTTTAAAAACCTCTATCAGCTGGTGCCTGTGTCCAGCAGGGGACAAGGACTAAACCAGACCTGGAGGGCTCCTCAAGTGCTCTACATTTGTCTCTACAGACACAAAGGTATCTTTAAATTTGAATTTGAGACTTGGGTTACTGAAATACTGGCTTTGGTGCAGTTTTAGGAGCTAACGTGAATTCAAGAATCTCAAGAAGAGATTCGCATGGCAGCAGTGCTTTCCCATTTCTTATGAATAACAAAATCCTAATCTGTGACTGTTGTCTCGGGCAGCAGAGAGAACACAGAACAGACCACACAACACTAACCTGCAGCAACTATTGGTATAAACTGACAAACTGCCCGTTTTTCTTTTGAAACAAGGTTATCATAGAGGATTGTTTGAAAATGCATTACAAGACCACTCAAGAGAACAAGTCTCAGGTCTCCTACTGCTCTGTCCCCGCTATATTTGTCACGTAGTAGAGGTAAGTTACATAAATTCCTAGTGGGATCAAGTAACCTCGATTCATCTTTGTACAAATTTGGTTTCTAAGATCCAGTGAACTACAAATATAGAACCATCTCTCACTCCATACATAGGCTCAAAAACCTGAATAATGCTGTGGTGGGTTCAGTAGTTTACCTCTGGGATTTGCTGCACCCAGGGCTTCAGATAACTGCCCCAGAACATTATGCTGACAGAATTAGATTACGCACCGTCAGACGTAATAGGAACAACCTGCATTGTCCTCAGTGCCTGTGACTCGGTGGGGAGCCCATGTAGGCCAGCTGATGAATTATTTTTATATTGACAAATTAATTTGTAATATGCAGTTCTGTAACATCTCTGCCCCTTCCTCTGCAGTCTTGCAGTAGCACAATCCATCTCGTCATCCAAGAATTAGCTTCTCTCCAAAATCAAGGTCCAAAGTAAGTTTCCTATCACTTTGATGAAACAAAATTTTAGCAGAAGTGGTAGAATGCTTCCTCAAGGTTAAACTGAACATCAGCTACGATTATATCAAGCTTTTATTCTTCTACTTGATACCTGTGGACCACAGAGGAGGTGACATTTTCCAGCTAACACTTTTTTTTTTTTCTGGATGCAGCCCAGAAAACTTCCATAATACATGCACTTTAAATAACTAATGCTTTGCTTCTTATTCTTTCGGAATTTCTGTTAATACCATCTGTAGCAGCAGCTGCCAGCAGGCTCTTGCCCAGCCCTCTGCATTGGAGTCCATCTTCAAGATGCCAAGACTCTCAACTGTCAACAACCTTCACAGGTTTCAGAAAATGCAAAGAGTCCACCCTTAGGAATATGCTGTATGATTTCTGTACCCTGTTTTGTAGACGTTTGTAGGTGTATGTCCCGGAATTTCAAAAATTATCTTTAGGGGCATTAGTCTCTGCCATCTAGGCTGCTATTTCAACACTTACCCAGTCAGCAGTTCAGGCAACTACTGTCTTTAGCTTAATCTGGGTGTTTCTCTAGGGCCCTATATGAATTCACTGAAGTCCAGGTTCGCAAAGCTGCATCATTTTCTTTGCTGCGAATGGAGTTCTATCAAAGCAAGCTAACCAGCACACTTCTGCATTTCCTTAGTAAACATCTGCTGCTCTTTTGCTTGTTTCTTACCCTCACATCCACCCAGTCCACTCCAAACCCTCACACAGACATCAGAGTACAATTAGGAAAGGTTTCCACTGGCTGAGGTGGGAGGGATGCACTGTGCTGTGCATGCAGTGCTCTAGTACAGCTCCAGGAATGCAAACAACTCACTGCGTAGTTTATAAAACTTGACCAGCTGATAAAAACTCCTTGCTGTACTTCAGGATGGAATTCACTCTCTTTCCATGCAGTGCTTTACTCCAGGAAATTAAAGTTTTAGTGGTGGCACATAACATCCCCACCAGACTGTTCCCAGACTGGTATGTGGCAGCAGCGACGTCCCCTGCGACATGTCCACAAGGCTCCATGCAGTCAGAGTCCACGACAGAGGCAGTGGCAGAGTGCATTACCCTCCTACTCAAACTGGCAGCCTATATCCAGAGTCTGGAGGTAAACTTCAAATAACTGGGCTGTAAGAAATTCACCTAATTTACCCCCCTAAATTCTCCCAGGCCACACCAGCAGCTACACTTGTCTTTCAAGCAGAGTTTATGAGCACATAACCTGAGAGGACTCTAGAAACAGAGGTAAAGCATTGAAAAACCTCATTATTTTATTCCAAGTTTCTTTCTAGACCTCTGTGGGGTTGTTCTGTGAAGCCATCTGAACTAATCACTTGCACCAGCACAGCTTAAAGCCAGCTGAAAGTCACTTATGAAGTTGGTACCTGGCTTTGCCTCCTGCCCATTGCTGGGCACTCTTGGGAGCAGAGGATACAGTTGTGTTTGGCAAACACAGGTGTAACTCAGCTCTGCTGCTTTGGGCAGGTTTCCTCAACTTTAACTGTATCATAGCCCTGTGCTCTTACTGTTACAGCACTGAAGTGTGCTGTTTATTTCAAGGATGAGAGCGAGGATGCTGATGAGAGTGTACACACCCTTGAACCTGAGCTGCTAATCCCGGCAGAGACAATTAACTATTTGTGCAATGCTGAAGAGTGTACGAGTCCAGAAGATTTTCTGAGAATTTATTTAAGTCCTTCACAGCCTGCCCTGGATTCAGGTACACCGCATGCAGTTTGAGACATTAAATTCAGTAACAGAACTAGAATTTTTGCCTTGTAACAGTGAATTTTGAGCTACAAGAGTTAGCAGGACTTCACCCACTGACAGATCATCTCCCCTGTTAAGAGATGTCTGAACAGGAAGCAACTGGGCAGCCAGTGGGATTTCAAACTGGGGCATCAACAAGACAGGAATTAAAATATGTCTATTGTGATGCCAAGTGCAATGTGGCTCATCAAGACCTTTATGAAAAGCAGTTTTATTCTGCAGTTAAGTCTGAGGCCTAGTTTAATAAAACGTATCCTGGAGTACTAAGGAATTTACAGTTTAAGTAAATGAATTCAACTAGTTACATGAATGTTACCTCAATTGACTGGTTTCCTCTCCCTCCCTCTCCTTTGCAGAAACTGTATGGCCTGTTCCATCTCATTTGTCTGTGTGATACAGGCTGTATCCAGCGTTCCTCTTTGCAGTCAGACTCCTTCGTGTTTAACATTATCTACACATAAAGGACAGATATTCATTCCCAGTATGCTCCTGCTACAGCCCTGGAAAGAAGAACACTCTGAACAGCCAGCTATCTCAAGCCCAGGGAATGACTCTGTAAACTTCAGCGCCCATTGGAAGCAACGTTACTCACAAACCTGAATAAAGATGCCTTAAGTTGACAAAAGACAATCTTTAATTTTATAAATGTTCACCCAACCGACGAATCCAAACAGCTGTTTCAAAGTTCTTTCAAAATTCAACCATTTTCAATGAAAGCACAAAAACCATTTCCACAGTTTCATCTTGAAATAGTTCCAAGTTTCACATAAACAAAAGCAGGCTTGGTTAATACAAATAACTATGAAATAAGTATTAAGTACTGATCAGTAAAGTAGCAATGAAATGATTAAAGATACAGTAAGTTTCCTTCTACAGTATGACAGTCCTTCAAGGCACTAGAATACATCCACAGTTTTGACAAGGCAACTGATAACCAGCAGTCGCCACCAGCACTCGGGCAATTTTTGGTTCATGTTTTAAAAAGAATCTGCAGCAAATCAGTGAGGGAATGTCTCTCGCAAGGCATCTCCTTGTAATGTCTAAAAACTAGAAATAAAAGTCTAACCATGACATTAAAAAGATTATTTCCATAATACATGCACTTTAAATAACTAATGTTCTGCTTCTTATTCTTTTGGAATTTCTGCTAATACCATCTGCATTAGCAGCGATTATGCTTTCTACTCAAGTTTCTGCAGTAATTAATTCCTTCCAGCCCAAATTTTGAAAACCATTGTCGAGACACAGATCATTAAACTTCTTCTGAATGGCTAAATCACTTTTCCCATGATGCACAAAGTCAAACCTCTACACAAGTTTTGCCATATCGTCAAAAGAAGCTTTTCACTGTTAGGTCTGTTAGTTTTCCCACCAGGAGAGGAACCTTTACAAAGTCTGGGAGTTTCCGTTACAGAGCAGTGCTTTCCGTGTCATTCTCAATATCAAGCATGAGATGGTTGTGCAGTTCTTTGCTCGCTGTCTCTGTAAGGAGCTCTGGAGAAGGGTTTTGAAGTGGTTCTTGAATACTGGAATTAGAGTCTGCACAAAAAATGGAACAGCAAGTTTAGCAGCCTGGACAGTGACATCTCACTCATTAATGCATTTCTGGTGCATTTCCTTAGAAAGAAAAGGGAAAGATCAACAAAGGCTTTTGGACACAAAAAGGCTAAGCCAAACTATGTTTGAGTTGCTTCTTCCATATACCTTTTTAAAATCACATACATAATAAAGAAAAACATTTCTTTCTAAGAATGAAAGACAGCAACTATGATTTACTATCGGATTCCTCAGTGCCCCTTATGAGTGATCCCTTACCCTAGACATCCACATCAAAACTGAATGGTCACTCAGCAAAAAAATCTGGCACCTAAATCACCACCCAGGTAACAGCCACCTACAACTTCTGGAAGCAACAAGAACACATATGGTGTCAAAAGGAGGCATTGTCACAAGAAGAGGAAGAAATTATTTAAACCATATGCAGGTTAAACTCCTTTTCTGTATAACAGGGAACATCATATTCTTTGCCCTCTTCCGAGGGCAGGATAATTTTGTTCAAGCCAAGGTGTCTAAGAAGGACCTCAAAAATATTGCATTTCTGGTGACTATCTGCACTGGTAGGTAGAAGACCAGAAAAATTCGTAACAGTGCAAAAAAGGTAACTGAAATTGCTAAGTATTTTGAAAAGCTAATTTATAATATGCCTCAACATCACCCACTGCAATAGAATCTAAATAAACACCTTCCTTTTAAACATAGACAGGCAACCTCTAAATTCCTTGACTGATATCTTGAAGTCTTAAATTTAGGTCACAAGTTACCTCATAAATGTTGAAGTTGAAAGTTTCTGAGGTAAATGACAGGGAAGGCGTAAAAGCAGAGACAGAGCTGAAGTCGGAGTGGAGCCTCCCCTGCACCTCTCTTAATGCTGCAACTTTCCCAAAGACTTGATTCTAGAATTTACGTTTTCCTGCGCAGCATGAACTGTATGTTTTCTCCAAAGTCTCCTATCAGAACTTCTTGGTTAAGATAGCATTTCAGCTGGCAAATGAAATCAGCCAGAAGGTAGAGAACAAACCATCATGACTCGTTAAAACACAACTGTCTTGGGGGAATCTTTTAAATAGATTTCTTTCTCCCCAGCCCTCGTTTGCCACTTTGACGTCAGTGTTCCTGCCTACGGGGCTGTACCCAGCAAAAAGCTCCTTGTGGCACCTACAATGTGGTCGCTGTTCAGTAGAATTCTGAAGAAACAATTACTGGGGCTACTTTAAAACCCAACATTTTCCCTTAACTTCACATTCCTGTGTTTTAAATAAGTCCTCAATTCACAAAACAAAGTTTCATAACATGATAGCTCTCCTTTATCCCCACTATACTGTATAACTGCTATTTCTACAACAGATGAAAAGTAAGTACTTTTAAGATTTAAACTTTACTAAAAATGACTGAAAAAAAATCTGTTAACAAAAGCAGCAATACACAGAAGAATAACCCAAATTCTTCTTGCATTTTTCTTTTTTTCTTAAGACGTTCCACACTGAGCTCGGCCCCAGAAGAGAGGAGCACAGGACCAAGTGGTAGAGGCACCACACTCTCCCTAATTTCTGTTTCTCCCACTATTACCTTTGAACTTTCATTTACAGCAGGGCTCAACAGGTACACTTCAATTTCAGGTGCCAGCACAGAAATTCTCCCTACCACAACTGCGTATGGAAGGATGAATCCGAAAAGGAGGTAACTGGAAGTGTGAGGTGACACAGGAAAGGAGCACTTATGACAAACAACGGTTGGGCTACTTTAAATACAAAAATGAAACTCTATAGAACACATGGATTTCTAGATAGGATTTTTCTGTGTGTGAAAAAAAAGTATAATGTGAAACTGGCCAGTCAAAACATGAACAACTGTACACATTCTAGTCTCCAACACTTTTAGTATGTTAATGTAAGAGTGAGCATCCAACAGCCATTCTTTTTGCATGCCACACTAACGAAAATGCAAGCAAGCGGTGTTATTGGTGACGGGTTAGTAGCTGGCATTAGCACACGACATGATTATGAATTAGCAACATTTTTGGCCAATCATATGCCTTTTCCTTACCATTGAACTTTCCCATACAGTTCCTACTGAATGCAGGTCAAACATCTAGATTATTTAATAAAATTTTTGATTAGAATATTCTTTTCTAGGGCTTATTGCTTTAATACCATACATAGAATTTGAGGCGTTACTGAAGTCCAGTATGTGGACAAAGGAATTCCACAGTATCCTGGAAACAACTCAGAATTCCTGTTCTGATATTATGAAATTTGCTGGAACTTAATTTTGGCTTCCATTATTCCCATCTGTCTTCCCTCGCTTCACTATTTAAGGCTGAAATTAAAAGTAGCTATTTCGCATTGTGAATTAGATAAGTCAGTCTATAACAAGTGCTTTTATGTGCACGTGTACATGTTACAGCAGATGCTCTGATGTAATATGCAGTGGTGTTAATTCAGAACAAATATTAATCCTTTAAAAAAATAAAAAAAGATTAATGTGGAAAAGGTGGATGATCCTGCACTGAGTGTTCTGCTGCAGGTAAGCCTGAATAGCACAACAACCATTCCCCAGGTGGGTTTTTTTAGCAAAACACACTAGGTTTTCTATGTTCCTTTATCAGTTTTGCTAAAAAAATCCTTCAGCAGCAGCTTTTTTTACTGCCTTTCCTGCATGGCAGCTTTCATACTATTGTTTACTGTACACAACTTACATGGCCAATTTGCTACAGTTTGCACTTAAAAGGAATATTAAGTCTCTCCAGTTCTAACAGTTTAATTTCAATTGTTGATTTCAGTGTTTTTGTGTATTTACCCAGACTACAGAACAGTTTTGCACCTTATGCTTTGAAGTTGGCTGAAAAAGAGTCAGCACTAAGTTGTAGTTCAGACTCTGTAGTCAGCCTCTCCCCTATGGCGGATGCTTCGTTTGTGTAACCTCAACTCCCCCCCTAACGAAGCAGCCCTCTCCATAGCAGCTGGATATTATTTAGAAGGCAAGTATTTCTCCAGCTACGTTGGGGTAAAACAAATCCTGCTTGTCATTAAAGCAATCTCCTCAGAACCAGAAAAATGCCAAAATGAAAACAAACACGGTCAACTTAGAAATTAAGGTTAAGTCTTTCCATGACGTTTGACTCATCAGCACTGTTCCCATTCTTAACTTATTTGTCAGTGCTGTAAAGATCCAGGCCTCAGGCTTATTTCTGAATTCAGTTTTGAAATAAATTGCCCAAGTATTTTACAGATACTGACAAAAAGAACAGAACTAAAGTCAGGAAAAGTCTGTTATTTTAAAAAGCAAAGCTACTTTTTAGTTGCTTAAGCAGCTCGTTTACTGCTAGTTTCTCCAATTAAAAAAAACCAAACAAAACCAAGATCAACAAACCAAACTATTTCCAACTTTAATTCTCAATCCAGTACCTTTCAGTATCTTTCCTGTAAACGGTCAAATCTTGAGATAATTGAGGAATGCAGCCTCAACTTTTTAGGCCTGGCATGCAGTTGTTACCTTACAGAAGGTAGCATCTCTAATAATAAGATTATTAATGTGTCACTTGGCAGCTGTGATTAAAGGGAGCAGTACTATTAGTGAGGCTGGAGCTGACAGAATGCAAATGCAAACATGCCAGAATGCTGCTGGGTACTGTGCTGCGAAGGGGTTTAGTCACATGAACATGAATTTGGCCAAATAAAATTCCAAGTAGTTAAAAATAACTGAAAACCTAAATTGAAAGCTACATTAAAAATTGTAGGAAAACCCCACTAGTTTCAGTATTTGCCTGCACTGATGAGAACAAACCTGTTTTAAATGGGTCACTGCTTCACATTTGACTTGTGAACTAGCACTTCTGGTGACTGTGTGAAGCATTACTCACCTCATTATAGTTATTCTTACAATTTGTTTTAACAACTAACTTAATATTCACAGGACTATTAAACTTAAGCAGCATAGGTCTTACAGTCTCTTACAAACAGAATGATATGTAGTGATGAGATAACACAGAGTTGACAGAGAGCACATATTCCAAAGCGCATATACAAAATAAAGCTACAAATAAAATATTGCTGTGCCAGGAGCATTTTAGCTGATATTGCATGTTTCTTGTAAGTACAAACCTTATTCGCAGTAACCATCCCCACCTGTGAAGGCATCATGGGGTAAAGCTGTTAGGCAACAGAATTTATACTTCGCATTCCAATACATTAGTCTTATTCTAGAGAAGCTGCAGTGTCATTGGAAAGTTTTAACCACTATTAAAATTATAAGTAGATTTAAAAGCATTAGTCTCACGTATTCTTTATCTCTTCCTTCAGAACTTCCTAAAATAAGCAGAGACTCAGCAGGAAAATATTTCAAGATGTGCTGGTTTTGATTGTCCTTGGCAGTTACCTTCCCCCCGCCTCCAGACTCAAATTAACGGTACCCCTATCAAACTGGTAACTACAACCTTCATGAAGTTCCTGGGAGAAGACAAAAAGTTTCTCTTTACTTCACAAAAGTCTCAAAACAGAAAAAGGTACTTCCATTTAAAATAGGATCTACCTAGAAATTAAGCTACACAATTTAGTGTATGTGATTCTTCAGCTTCTGGATGTCCAACTTAAAAGCACATCAGAAAACTTAATTCTCAAAGTAAAACATTCACTGTGTTAGTATCTTGTCTACTGGAACATGTATCAGTGACCATTTTTGCCATTTTCTTATCTTCTGTATGTGCTGAAATATACTATCCTTGGCAACGTCTTCTCCCTCCTCCAAATATTTGCTTCTTGGCAACAGATATATAAAGCAAAAAATTGAGACTGTCAGGATGCTTAGCCAGGAGAAAGCCCTAGAGAGATGGCTGCTATAATGGTGTTTTGCTTCAAAAGGAGGAAAAAAAAATAAAGCAAGCTAATCTGCACTTCACCCCAAGCCCTTCTGCCTCAGAATGAAAACCCCAAATCCTCATGCAGAGAACAGGTGGGTGGGTATTTTAACTGGAAATAAGCAATTTAGTATTTTAACTGTTATTTCTGCTTTTCAGTCCATCCCTCCCTCCTCCAAATTCTTTTACAGCTACAGGCGTCATTTCCACTCCTTGAGGAGACACCGAATATGAAAGAATCCACTCACCTGTGACTATTTTGGAAGCTGTTTGCGTGGGATTTGCAATAATACCATCTCCAGCCAGCTGAGAGGGAGGATGAGGCGGAGGGGGAACGCTGGGTCTGTTTCTGGGTTTTGGTACCGGCCGTGGCCTGGGCAGCGTACCAGTCTGCGGTGGGGAGTGAGACTGGGAGGCCTCCTGAGCAGCTGGCTGTGGCTGTGACGATGGGGAACTAACATTGTGTTTTCCTAGAGGGGGGGTATCAGGTGGTGTTGGAGTCTGTGGAGGAGTGTAACAGGGCTGCTCTGGTCCATGCTCACTGCTGGGTGCAGGAGGAGGAGATGTCTGACTGTTTGATTTGGGCTGCGCTGGAGGAGTAGCCTGTGTTGGGGGCTGTGGTGGTGGATGGTTGGGAGCTTGTATTGGGGAAAGGCTGCTGGAATATCTCCGAGGTGCAGAAACTTGGGAAGTGGAGGTCTGGGCTGCTCCTTGGTTTGCATTTTGAGCAGGAGGAGAAGAACTTCTAGCAGGTGGTTTTGGAGAGACTGAAGGTGGCTGAGCAGCTGGGGCAGAACTTTGGCTTCCTGGCTGCCCTGGTGGCGGGTTGGCTGGCTTGGGAGGGGCTGGTGCAGGCTTTTTAACTGCTGTGAAGAGAAGAGGTGAGATTTCATGGTTGTGTATTATGAAACCAAAATCCCAAAAGAAAGAAGTCAGTAGCACAAAAGAATACTCAAGCACACTATTGAAATAAAATGTTGTATTATCAAATAAAAGTGGTATCAATAGGAAGCTACAGAAATGCATACACAGGTTGACTGATCAATAGCCTTTGAGTGATTTTGCTAAAAAGCATTTGGTAACATTACTACCAGCATTCATGAAAGATTCCAAAAGTCAAAGATGCATTTATAACTAGACCTTAGTGAAATGCAAGTGAATTAAACCATTGTCTTTAACAAAGGGAGAGATACTAGTAAAATTATTTGAGTAAGCAGTACATAAAGAACTGGAACTTAGTGGCTTAAAAATGAAATGAAAAACACACCTCTCCTCATTGAATGGGGACTGGGACCTGCTGCATTCTGTGGCTGATTAACAGAAAGCTGATTAGTGCTACTTGTTGACTGGTTCTGGGCAGTCCCCGCATGCCCACCATTTCTCACCGGTGGAGGAGTAGCTGAAGACGTGTTGTCCTTTGATTTTGAGGTGCTGAAAATTAAAAATCCTCAATTAGAAGATGATTGTAAAACACCTTGCCCAGATCAGTTGCACCCATTCAGGTTTATGTTACAAACTGTGCTATAGTTCTGACCCTCAAATGCTTCAGAAAAACTTCTGCACTGCCTGGTATCTACTCTGACTGAACACTGCTACAGCTCTTCACACAAGTTGTATGTCAGCTTTAGGCAAGCCTGTACAAATGACTAATTACCACAATTAAATCAGGAATCCAAGTAGTACTGTAGTGTCCCAGTACCTGTTTGAATGCAATACTGACACCCAGGAGTCCAGTCTCCTTGCTAATGCACACTCAGGGCATCTGTAGGTCCTTTAAAAACAGACTACCAGCATGAAAGTTCTAGTTCTCCAATTTTTTTCAGATATACCCATCATCCCTGTAACCGTTGGCCTTTTCAAAATATTCTGTCACAGCATCGCATCCAATTTGCTGGCACTTATCTGGTAGACCTGAATACTAAGGACCAAATGACGACGGCAATCTGTGAAACTCTTCCACAAAAAAGCCCAAAGGACATGAACCAAATTGCTATGTGTGGTATACAGGCGAGGCAGATAGAGTCCTCATCAGTAAAAGTGAGAAAGCCTTTGGAAGCCCTTGGGAGGCCCAGGGACTGCAAGATCTGGGTGTGGAGAGAGCAGAGGTTCTTTTCCCGCTGGCTGGCTGAAGTCTTCTCTCCACCCTACCTGGAATGAATCTCCCCCACCTTGGTGGGACATGAGAACTTGTCTGGAGGGAGCAACCCCTGCAAAACCTTTGAAATTCAGATCTGGACAATTCAGCTCTTCCTGACCTTTGGCTAGGAAGATAATTGAACTGGGAGGAAACACAGCACTGGAGCATGAAACAGGTGAGGTGGTACCAGGCAGTGCCCCCTCCTCTTGCTCGGCACTGACAGTCTTCACTCATTTCTATTATCTTTCTAGTCTCTTGCAGCATCTTTCTCATGGCAAAAGAACTAAGACTGTTCAGCCACTTTTCCTGGCACATTGAAATCCTAGTTTCTCCAGTGCTGTTAACAAATTGCAAGTACTTGAACACAGAGTTTCCACAGATTTTAAACGCAACTACTCTCAAGGTTTTGTTTTAGCTGCCTATGCCACAAAGGACATCTGTAGAGGAAATATTAGTCTGTGGGGGATTTCCAAAGGAGAAGCTATTTTTGTAAAAATATCACCTGAGAACAGAAGCTATATGCAAAACAGTCAATGATGCATCAAACTCCACGATGGTATTTTACCATAAGATGCTGTGCAAGAGGCTGATGTCCGGAGAGCACAACAGGTCTTTACAGGCGGTTTGTTACACCTCTCAGATCCCAAAACATTGAAAACAAAGTGCTGCCTTCACCACACGTGAAAGGAAAAGTCAAGACTACTGCCATTAGTCTTAGAGCCCATGTATACTTATACTGGGGACATGGCTGCAGTTTCAATCATAATTAAGTAGCAAAAAAGCCTGTATATATGTTTGTCTTAAAGAAACTAATACTGGAGTATGATAAATCAACTTCCAGTGTTCCAGCAAGTCTGGTCATCACTAACACTTGCTACATACAAAAAAAAGAGACATACCCAGATAACATGTACAAGAAACAACAAACACCACCAACAGGTTTCTAGTGTTGCCAATGGTAGGTTTTGTTCTTTCAGCAGCAAACTGATGCCATACTGTGTGGACACCTCTAGAGTGTAACTCAGAAAGGTCAACATGCGTAGCAGAAGTACAGTCTTTTTTAGAATTTTTCATCAGCATTTTCCTTCCCAATAACTCTCTTATTTTAGAAGATCAACTCTGGAACATACAAAACAATGTATGTCATTTTAGAAGATCAGTTCTGGAATAATACTCATGACAAGAGAGCTCTTGCATAGTGCTTTTGAGTCACCATCACCAGCTGTATTTAAAAAGGGGTAGACATGGTACTTGGAGATACGGTTTAGTGATGGCTTTTGTCAGAGTTAGGTTGACGGTTGGACTAGATGATCTGAAAGGTCCCTTCCCACCAAGGCAATTCTATGATTCTATGCATTCCAGGTAGAAGAGGTGCCTTGTGGAACAGTTACAGTTGACACCATCAATTTGCTGCTGAAACAGCCTTGCTAAGCACACTGCCAGCAGAAGCCATGCCTCTTACCTGACATCCTCATTTCCTTGAGTTTGCAACTGTTCTGCTGTGCCAGCAGAGAGAGCAAAACCAGCACCCACTGGGCTTGTTTCAGCCACAGAAGCTTGTGGGTGCTGCTCCGCTCCAGGCTGAGCCAGCACGCCAGCCTCCGTGGGTGGAAGTGGTGGCTGGAAAGCTGGGGATGTGTGCTTTCTATTTATAGTGCCACATCTCCGAGGATTCGCCTGGAAGTCCATAACCTTGACACCAAAGCTACAGAAAGAAGAGAGAGTAAACACACCACGCCAGCCAACACCAGGTAACTAAAGCAACAGGACAACTGGATGTTATAACCCACAGAGACAAACGCAACCCCTGTTGCTCAGCATGCAAAGCAGCAACAAGGAAAGCTTCAACTTTCTGCATATAACACCATTAACGTTAAGACATGCAACACTACTTGGCTTATCCACACAGAGGGATAAGCTAAACATAAGTGGAACAAAACTACTCAATTACATTTGAAGACAGACATTGATGACAATGAAGTCAAACCACTCAATTTTACATGTAAATACACACATTTCCTTAGAGATCAGAGTATCTCCTCACTAAATGTATTTTGTCACGTTAATTTTGTTTCTATTACACGCTAAGTTGCAGTACAGATCAAGACAGACAAAAAAGCCACGGGATACACGCTATGATTTGTGTTTAAAGGAGAACTGTGGATAAACGGAATAAAATTCTAACAGATTTTAGAATGCATACAAGCACACTCATTCTAGAATTTAATATTATTCTTGTCGTGTTAAAGACAATGAATCTTGAACTGATTTTCTTCTTTTGCCAATGCTGATAAATTTGCATGTGGCTAGCCACAGTTAACACTCAGGTAACGATTTAACATTTGCATAAACAGCTAAAAACAAAACAGCACACCACTTGGATATTCATGATATGAGTGATAATAAATGAGTGTTACACTACATGTTATATGGGAAAACGGCACGTTTTGGTTTTGGTTTTTAGCGTTCTACTGTTTGCTGTGGCATACTGTACCATCATCAACTCAGAAGTCTTATCATGAAGGCACCAGGTAACACCACCTCAGCTTATGGGCTTTGAAAAAGAAGCCATGGAATATCAGAAGTTAGATACTGACAGATTCTACTATATACTCTTCTGTTTCAGTGGATTTTAGACCCCCCAAATCTGTAACAGGACAACACTATCTGGAAGCAGTAGTTATCCACTTGTGGTTTTTATCATGCATAGAGTATAACTAGAAGCAAATACCAGTACTTTACCTTTCGATTTTCCTCAGGCTGCAACAATATGGGAGGAAATAAATCACTATTGTTAACTATAATGTCTCCATGAAATTCTCCTCCTGAGACCAATAAAACTGTGTCTGATTACAGCCTCCTCAGCAGTGGGCTAATAACTGAAACCTAACCCGAGGATGAAACATACCTTTCCTTCTTCAATAAATCGCCTTCCATTACAGTCATACTAAGAGGTCTCTTCCGTTCCAGTGTCCCAGATTCATATTCATTCCCAGTGTGTGACAAGTGATTTGAATTAATAGCAGGAACTGCAACAAATGCCCCAGACACATTGAAATCTTGATCTGAAAGACAGAGAGACAGAATACATCCTGAGACATACACATAGTGATGCCTCACTGAGAAAAGCTATTGGAGGTTTTACCTGTGTAGGGTTATCAAATATACAAAATTCTGTAAACTATGCCAAGAATTTACCTCCAGGGAAGAACCAGTCTGCGTGCTGAATAATTGGCTCAATAACTGCTACCACGTGGACTGAAGTTGCTGCTGCCATTTCAGCAAGGGATCTGCAGGAGAAATTCGTAGAACATTTTATAGTTCTATCAAAGTAAGAAAATATTTTAAAAATTCTTATTACCTAAATGGCAAATTACACTAAACAGGATGTACTGAGACTCCTGAGTACCACACAAAGAGCAACTTCACACTGATGAAATTGAGACACTTCAGTAACGTTTATAACATTTTAAAACACTCCTAAAACATTGCACATCTGAAATGATCTGGAGGCTCAGGTTGAGAGAACATTTGAAATACTTTGCAGGCAAATACTCTGTTGCTCTGAACAGCCTCCATGATTTAAAGCTATCTGACAAGAAATTCTACAGTTTCATGGAAGTTCTGTTTTGTAGCTCACCCTTCATTCTTTGCCCATAACAAGTTGGGGCCCAAGACTATCGCAACATTGCTGGGTGTCATTTTGTTGACGTCACTGTTCTGTGCAAGCTTTGCTAAAAATTTGATTAAATACCTACAAAAAGAAAAGAAGTAATTAGACAGCGGGAACTAAGAGCATTCTTTGTAGAAAGTAACTAAGTAAACATTCAAGAACTTGTAAAGATGGGCCCCAACAAAACAAAAATAAACTAAACAGCCTTCTTGCTTGGTGGCTGGCTACTAAGTTTCATGGTCACAAATCACAGAAGTTGAACTGGGTAGAAAAGAAATTATTTAGATTGAGAATGCCCGCTCAACAGCTATTTTCATATCCTGTTAATGGAACTTCTACACTTCTAGGAATCACTAGAGCTGGTTCTGTTCTGATTCATTACCAGAAGGCAAAACCAAAAGGAAAAATAACACACGTAAGATACAACCAGATGATTTATAAGACTGGGAAAAAAAGAAAGAGCATAGCTGCTGAAAAGTTAGGTACTACTGCCAACAGCATGACCCTTAGAAGGGTTCTGTGCATTACTATTTCATTACAGTCAACAGTGAATTAACTTGACAGAAAGAGCCTACTACCCTCAATAAACACCAACTACCTGATAAAAAAAGGATGTCCTTTAATAAATTTAACTGAATTTGGCCAAGAAAAGAAAATGGATGAGAGTTTTGGTTAATCAGCTTTGAAACGTGGTACTCTGGCATCAAAACAGCTGTGCTGCAAGTCAACAGATGTTCACACATACCTGAAATTAGCATGATAATGCTTAGGTAATCTGTTACAAATTTTCCATAACTCTTGCAGCTTCTTATCCTGGTCCTGAATACTGAAAGGAAAAATAAAGTCCATTACATATTACTTTCAGATCAGAAAATTGTTGGTTTTGCACTGAACAAAAAGATGACTGTAAAACCTTCCTTTTTTTCCAAATAAATGCACAGTTTTGTACTCAGTAATTCAGGAACCTGTTAGTCAAATCTCTGAATTAGCTCTACCTGCAATGAAAGAAAACTGCTTAAGCATCAATACTGTGCAGTCAATAGTCTGAAGCAGCCCTTATGTTTAAACATAAAATAAACATTTCACTGCATTTTTGTGCGATTAGTGTTATGCTAAACCACAAAAATTAAAATAATTTGTTATACAAAATATTGACCTGTTAGAGCAGAATGTAAACTGTGTGAGCTTGTTCTTTTCTTTTGAATTCACATATGAAGAACTGAATTTGATAAAAATATGTAGAATATTTTCCTATATTAACTATTTTCAGTATGCTTACTTTGCAGCTTGTGTCCATTCTTCATATAGACCATACGTCATTAAAGGTTCTGGCAACTCTCGCAAATAGGATTTCAAGGCACCTGCAATGAGAGCAGAAACAGGTGAGTTTCCTCAGCCAATGCTTTCTATCTTCATTTAAAACTCCGTCTTCAGATTTGCAATTTTACTTATGGAATAGCACCCAAGTTCCAGTGAAACAGTGGGAAGACCTGACAATTCCACAGTGTATCAGCTCAATACTTAACACAAAAGGTCTTCCATCAATTACTGTAATTTGACAGAAACATGTACTATAAAACTATGAATCACCTCCTCGGAATAAAGACCTTATTAAAGGCTGACATATAGCTCTAATCTCCCTTGATCACGTTTAACACTCTTGTCATGAGATGAAATATGATATTTGGATTACTATGATGTCCTGAATTTTAAACACTGCCCTGTCATGCAAGTCATGAATCCATCAAGTGTGATGAGCTTGCGTACTTGATACTTATCTGTGCTTAAGTTGTGCAATAAAGTGAACTTTCAATTTATTTTCATTCACAGTTTATCTGCAGAGACAGACACCTTACACTGCAGCAAGTCAGCAGTTAAATGAACAGCATTAACCTGCGTCCTATCAATTTACACCTGGTTTTGATTCAAAACGTTCATAATACCTGCAACAGCATGGGGATCGGAATAAAATTCATCGAGCTGGGAAGTTGAACAGTCCAAGGCAGCTTTCAGCTTTTTCAACTTGGAGGCTCCAGCAGCAATTCTGAATAAGCCCTGCATAATAAAAATAAAATGTATTTGACTGGTAACAACACATTAGCACAAACAGTAGAAATTTTATGACAAGCTCTTTCAAACAATTTCTAGTTCGGTGTCTAAACCTTAGACTGTTATGACCCAGCTGGCTCCTAATGTGTCACTGCCATCTGATAATGTTTTACTTTCCTCTCACCCTTGGCACGTTCTTAATTTTTCTTTCAAAGTGCATTCATCTCAAAGATACTTCAAATAGTGCTGGAGTTTATTCTGTTGCAAAAGATTTATCAGCTACACTACGGAACAAAATTACTTAAGCAATGTGTTCAAAAACGTACACACACCAGCCCATGAGTTTCACTGAACTCTTTTTTCCTGTCCCTCACAGCAAGCAATATGGCATTACCCACCTCCTCTCTCATTCCTGTTTCCAAAAGCATCATTACACAGGCTTCAATAGGGACTGCAATTTCACGACCACTGCGCTTGAGATGCTCTTCTAATGGAGTTCCAAAAGCTGGTTTTTCAGTCCATTTGTCTAATTGGAGAGTATCAAAACACTGAGCAAAATATCTCACAAACACTTGAATTACGTCCCAGACAAGAAAAAGAAGAAAGCCTCTAGTACAGCAAAGAAATTTTCAGAATATAGCAGGAGTTTTATAGTTCTTGATTGGTAAAGTTCCTTATATCGTGAGTAAAGAGAAAATGAACTTGCTGGTATTCAAGAAAAAAATACTTCTGCATCTTTCTGGATGGAATAGAATAGCACATACAAATCCTTTGTGTAACTTCAAGTGTGTGTCCCACTAGGCCTCAACACAAGTGCCACCAAATTGGTGTAAGTTACATTAATACTGATTTGTCAGGATATCAAAAGGCGTAGGTTTGCAAGAATCTCTGAGGAAAAATTTTGTCCAGATTGCATGACCTGGGCTGATCTTAGTTTTAACTGTATTTAAGGTTGGTAAAAAACAGAATTGTTAACACAGAGTTTATTGCTGATTTAAGGAATCAGCCACTTAAAATGAATGCTAACAGCCCTGATGTCTCACATGAGAATTACCACTCTAATAGCCTACTGTAACGTTCACACAAATTTTCAATTCAATTCCTGAATTGTTGCTTAACTTGGAAAGTCAAAATTGGCACAAGTTTCTCCAACTTGAATGTGAATTTCTTGTTTCCTACAATTTATTTTGTCACTCATTTCTGCTGTCTTAATCGAAAAAATGCAGATGTAAAAGGTTATTGTTAGTACAGATGCATTATTCTTTTTATGTGGAAAAAAGGTCAAGAAAGATGAAGACTTTGAGAAAGCCCTCCAAAGACACGGTGCACTTCTGCAAAGGATTTAATTCACCCAAAAGGTTTACAAAACTACACCAACTGCATCCCTCGTAAGGCTTCGGTTCCTCTCATTCATTAACACACCACGAGAGGTACATGTCATTTTCCTCAGTTGTGCAAGTTACAACAAACATTAGGAAAAAGAAATCTTAGTAATTGTTCAAAGTCACAGCAATTTAAACTACGACTAGGAACCCAACTGAAGTAACGCCCTACACCTACATCTCTGACACTGGACCACTTAGACACCATGCCTCCCAGCCCACCTTCTAGGAAGGTTCACCTGTTCTGAAGCATTCGTCATACCACAAGTTTGTACAAAGCAGCTAAATAAAACCAACAACTTTACAGCAGTCAATGGAGCCCTGATGCTGTGTAAGCATCATTTATTTGAATTACCTTGGTCTCCCATCCAACCTACTCTGTATCACCTTTCAGCAAGATGCTATTTCTTGACATAGTTAGTTTAATGGTTCCTCTTTTACAGCTTGCATGAGGTCCACAACTGAAAGATACCTGAGTCATGCTCAGCTCAGATTATATTTTTCTCAGACTGTTCAGCCTACGTCTTGTTTAAAGCAATCTGCAGTTCAAGAGACAGTACAGGAGAGTGATTTCAATGGCAGGCAGCGCATCTTCTGACCAAACCATTAATGATACACCTTAAATCCTAAAATGCTTAGTAGCAAAGGGAAGAGATAAAGCTGCCTTATTTGCTTTTCTTAACTGCTGCTACTCAACACAGTAATCTGAACACTCCACTGGGCAGCTGCAGTGCAGTGCACACACTGGGATAAAGGGCTGCATAAAAGGAGGGGGAAAAAATAATAATCAAGCTCCTCAGAATAAGGGGAGATTTTCTGATAACTGTCTAGTAATCATTCAAGAAGCAAGTACCTTAAGAAATTCCTAAATCACAACAAAACTTTAATTGGCCTGAGAAATCAGGTATGAATTAGCAACAGTCACACAGTATCAAGGAAGAAGTGCAAGCAAATAGAAAAACCCTTCCTTTACTCTCTTGGGTATCAAAGAAACGCTTAATATTTTATTAGTGTGTTAAAATATGGCTGGAGAACTCCAAAGAACACAAAAGATGGAATTATGCTTGGGGATGTAAAATTGTTAAGTAGATCAAAATGGCCTTATTTAATAAGTCTGCATGCAAGAGAATCAAGATAAAGGAGGAGATTGTGCATAGGTGGCACAGGCAAGGAGAAGCATCAGCCAGAGCACAGGTTACTTTACCTTGATGGGCTTGAATTTCAGGTAGGACCTTTTCTATGACTGCTAATGCTTTTCTATGGTAATCTGCTTGTGCTTCTAATAACTGAGAACAGAAGCCACATTTTAAAAACAAAAAGAGCATTAGCTTCTGATGAGCACATAATACAAGACTAGAAGGTTTAGCACACAAAACGTAATCTTTTAGAACTCAGTGCCTATGTACATACGTGCTGCAAAAATACTCACCATAACAAAACATTTAGCATATTCCCCTTCTTTGGACACAAAGTTGTACATGTCTGCTGCTAGCTGGTCCTTTGAAAAAGAAGAGAATGCAAAATAATGCATCAAACTTGCAGGGCATTTCTATTTATATACAAAGACAGAAGTGCTTGTTTACTTTGCCTGCAGTAAGTTTGAACTATCAGTTCAGGCAGTACGGGAAGCCAGTAATCCACTTAGTCTGCTATGTACGTTCTTCCAAGCAAAAATAATTCAAAATGCCTAATTTTGTTCTATATAGCAAAGCAGCTGCCCACTTAAATCAACAACAGGATTGTTTGGCAATATGTGATTTACAGCCGATCCCTGCATACAAAGTCAAGTAGTGCTAAAAGGTTTTTGGTTGAACTACAGCATAATTTAGTGTTTGACAGTTAATTGAGAAGTGAAACTGAATGAACTGCTCAGAGCTAGTGAGAGTCAGAACTTTCCTTCTATGTGAGCAGTCTGAACGTCATGCAGGTGGCTCACACTGCACAGCTACTCAGTGGCTTGAAGGACACGGACCCCCCTGGCTGTTCCAGTCAAGGCCAAGACACAGTTCCTTCTCAGAACTCTCTCAGACTTTAACAGAAAATAATGTATGCCTTAAAGGTAACAGCCACATAATTTGCAGCTGCAATTATCAGCCAGCTCCAGGTGTGAGTCCTATAGAAGCAGCCATATTCCAATTGCTACTGTTGCTAACGAGAGGTATGTAAACCATAGAGACTCATTTTGTCATACCTTGCATTGTTCTACTTTATTTCCAGCTTCATCCATCTCTTCCTTAAGAGATTCTATTTTTGAAGGATGGACTTGAAAATTTGTTCCAGAAGTCTTGTGGGCTTGGTTGTATCTGTGGAAGAAAGGATTCAGTCATTTCATGAAAACTAGGTATTAAACAACCATCTGCACTTATGGCTCTCTTGAAATTGGTTTCTTTTGACAGGAAACAAACTGAAGTTCTGATGGAGAACCTCTGAAACAGGGAAAGTGTTCAAAACACACCATTTATGCCATGCTGGCATAACTCACAAACGGCTAAACAATTACAAAAATCCACAAGAAATCCTGCATTCTCCACAGTCTATGACATGAGTGTATAGTATGTTAGAACCACTAATCCCAGAAAATGCTACATAAATTATCACCACAGTTTAAGAACATTTAAACAGACTTAAAAGGTAATACGAACAACCTAGGACTCTACCAATGAAATGGTTCAATATAAAGGTGTAAAAGCACTTAGCACGGTTAAAAAATTAGATTCCCATTCCTTATTTGTCAACTTAAGTGAACAGTAAAGAAGATGAATTTATAGCATTTTTTCCAATGATATAAAAGCATGTAAGAGCTCTGAAATCTTGATTCTGTTTGAATCTAATAGTCATGAGCCCTCTTTTGCATAACTAACACGTAAGTTTGGTTTTTTTTGGCAAAGCATTAACATGCACACAGCAGCGTTTCAGAAGCAAGCACCAGTGTCAGATCAGATGCCATGACATACCAACAAGAAGTTAACACGAACAAAAGAGGACCTAGTAATTAAAATTATTTCTTGCCTTCCTCTTGCAGAATCCCAGTCTAACACCAGCTTTGCGAGCTGTTTCCTCTGCTTCTGAATGTTCGGGATTTCCATCTACAATGAGAATCCAAGGCTTACATTTATTTTTAAGTTACATATTGTAATAAGCTACATTTTGTGGATTTCATATCCACTTTCCACCACTAACGCATGACCCCTTAAGATAGTTTAATTATTACCAATGAGATAAACCCGCTTTGCTTAGTTTATAGATAAATCCAGATTTATTTCTTCAGTCAGGCTGAAGCGACTTACCTCTGTTAACTGAGACAGTGGATCTATAACTTCTTTTTCAATCTGTACTTCATGCTGAGAGAGTTCCATTGCCAGTTTATTCTCTGCATCACCACAGGTATCTAGCATTTTCCTTTAAGAATGAGACAAAGTTTTTGTATGAGTTACTACGGACTAAAGAAAGATTCAAAACAAAACAGTGGTGGCCCTTTGTTGTCTGCTATCCTTCCAGAAAGCTTTGAGTTGTATAAAGCAAGGCATAACTCAATGGCATAAAACCAAAATGCTAGATGCCATCACAGACAAATTTGTGATAGGCAAGGAGTGCTATTACAACATCTTGGGAGGCTTTAAGTCATGTAGGTGATTACACTGGCCCTACAGGCAGAGAAGTCAGTACTTAATTTCAAGTCCATGCTTCCATCTCACCAGATGCAGGAAAATTGCTCAATGGAGTATTTAATTGTCTCTTAAGTTCCCTTTAATGTGAAAAAGTCTTAACACCAGAATATTAAGCAATCACACATGCAGCAGTCTCAGGTTCCAAAACCACAATTTGACCTTTGTTTTAAACTTGCTCTAAGGAAAAATCTTCACTAAGATTTTTATCCACGCTTATATCTCCTGCAACAGCTCCCAAAAACACACACCAAAGTTTTTAAGGTAATTCTATGCTGTCTCCCTTAGAAATCCCATCAGCAACGAGGAAACACATTTGCTCATTGCATATCAACGTCCATTTGTTTTAGCCACTGTCCTGTAAGTTGCAAATATGCACTTTGCCAGGATAAGGAAATCAGCATTATTTCAAACCAGAAGCCATTAATGAAAATTGACATTATTTTAAGTCATTAACACAAAAGTGCAGAATGTAGTATTTAGGCTAAATCTAAGCTTTAAGTGAAGATAATAATTTTACTAATCCACAAGGAGACAAGCCATTTTCAAAGCTTTTAAGATAGCAGAGAATCAGAATCCTCTGGAACGCAGTTCAGAGCAAGCCTAAACCTTGCCCCTGTAATGACTCAGGAAGAAATGGTTGCTCACTTTTCTCCCTTTGGATTAGAAAAAGGACCTAGAAATATTAGTTTCATTAGACTGCAAACAACCTTGATGTACCTAAAGTCACTAATTAGAGCCCTGCAGGCGTTAAGATGTCAGACTGCAACTTATAAAGCTAAATACTTACCCCAACAGAGTTTCATCACTTAACTGGAGAGATCCTTCTTGCATATTTTGAGCAAGAGCTGTTAGAGGAAGCTTCTTCTGTGGAACAGAAGGAACAGTGCTTTTAGTGCTGTTTACCCTTTCCAGCTTTCCCAGTACATCCCCTCTAAGATTTTTCTCTTCTTCCATATGGTTTCTATTATATACTTATGCAGCTCATTCTTTGACTTCAAGAAAATGCCAAGTCACAAGAAGTTTCAGCCTCAAGGCTCCTGTTCTCGGATACTTAAAAGCACTTTCTTCTCAGTCTTAGCTGGAATGACTAGCCCAAAAACGTATCTCAACTATTGTCAGAGACAAGTAAACAGCTTTACTTTGAAATCTAAGCAACCAGCTTGTCATCTCTCTCTGCAGAGGTTTGTTCTGTCTGCCCCTGCTTTCAGGAGGTCTCTACTATTCAATAAAAGGAGAAAACCTGAATGTTAACTATTTCTGGTTTAAACACTTTAAGATAACCTACGTACGGCTTTGTTAAAGAGGGGCAGAAATCAAATGTGTGCAGAAAAACATTTACAGTTAATTGGAGACAACAGTGCACAAAGGTAATTCTAAATATAAGGAGCCTGATCAGAGTTGCAGAGTATCGTCTCTTCTTAGTCAGGTCTTATGAAAGACCTGACTCAGTACATGGCAGAAATGACCAAGTGTCCTGACACTGCTCAGGTACTCCAAGGTTACATTCCTATATCTCGATGGGGAACTACAGGTAGCATTTTATCAAACAATGTCAATGTGTGAGATGATTTTACAGACCTTTTCTTCTCTTGGATAATCTGAGGCATAGCAGCTCATCAGTATAAAAAAGGCTAGACTCTATTCAGACTAGTCTCAGAAGACAAGCCAAAGGGTAACTGTACTTACATGTCTCTTATCAGGATCTGTACCATGCTGGCCCTGAAAGCATGCAATTAATCGCTTCTGTGCAATGTGGCAAACAGATCTCACAGTGTCAAGACGTCTCTCGATCTAGTCGGTAGGAGGAGGAGAGATGAGGAAGAGAAAACAAAACAAAAACCAGAAGTTATTTCCCTGGCCTCAGCAGAAAATCTTCCTTCTGTACCACACTTAGTTCTGGCTTGCATATTTCCCAAGTTCTTACAAGAAGTTCAGATGCTGAGCAGAAGTGCCTGATAGCAAAAACGCTTGGAAAGATATTTAAATTGCTTTTTCCTGGGTGGCACAGCAATTCAGTTGGCGCTTGCAATGCTCACAAAACTGAAGAGTGGAACAGGGAGAAAATCATTGCCCCTACTTTTTGTCTCTGCAAAAGAGAACGAGGTTGATACTTGACACCTGAGACAAATGGCACATAGAGATATCTAATTTAGGAAGAAAACTGTGGGAAAAATCTTATCTTTTTTTCACTGTGACCTTGTAAAGTAGATGGCTAGAGATACTTGACCATTCCTTTCACACCGGGCCAAGCCTATATACAGCAAACTGTCTACTGGGTTTCCTTCTCTGGCCATTAAATATGAGGAAAATTCCCTACATGCTAAGCAAAATAATATTTTCAGGGAGAGATTAATGGGATTCAAATGGGATGTGGAATAAAAAAAACATAGGCATCAATCCACAAACATGAGTCCTGATTAGCACAGTATATCTGAAACATGGCTTAATATACAGACTGTGAATATAACAAAGATATGCATTAATAAACTGTTCTTTTAAGCGATTTGGACTATTTTATTTCAAAGAACACCAGAAGCAAACAAAGTGACGAGCACTGGGACAGAACTGCTTATGGCACTGAGTTCTCTATGCACAGAGCTAAAAGAATGCAGTTTATCTGCATTTTGATGACTCACCAAGAATAAAAGGAGGCCTTTGGAATGGCTTCTATTTAAAAACCAAAGGGAAAAAAAAAAGTAAGTTTAATCTATAAAAATAATCTGAAAAGACTCCAGTTTTTGATACAGCTCTAAAACAATTCCTGTTACATTTTCAGGAGGGCAGTAATTCTCCCCAGGTTTTCTATCAATCATGAATATATATTAGCTAAGAGTAGTGATTTTAGTGCTAAGTTAGTATGCCCTACATTAGGTCCTGTTAAGGGCACAGTATCTGGATTTAAAGCAGGAGATACACCATTGTTTTTTCCAGAGTTGGCAGACTGCTATGTTCTAATGAACATGAGATGCTACAAGTTTTCATTTAGAATGTTATATATCCAGGTAAGAATGACATGTTTTCCCCCAAGCAGGTATATTTGTTGCTACTATGATGGGAGATGTATATCCCTAAAGCGGTTACAGTTGGAAGGTATGAAAGCAGCTTGTAAAAACTACAGCTACTACAAGGGACAGCAGATTCAGCAGAAGAGGAGACTTCAGGAGCGTGTTGGGAGAAGTCACGAAGATGAAGACGCCAGTGGATGGAGGCACAGACAGAGAGGGAGTTGGTGAGGATCAGCACAGGACTGGGTTTGCTGCTTCCTTTCAGAAGAGGGGAGCAGCAGCCCTGCTAAGCTGTAGCACAGAGGAGCACCAAACACTGGGCTCTGGGGCTGTGCTGCCCACCAGCAGCCTTTGCAAGTCCAAAGGGAAGGTGGAAAAGAACCAGCATAGGAGGGCTGATGAGTTGGAGGACCAATGTAGGAAGTTTCACTGCTTACATGCGACACTACAGGGGCTAAAAGCTCTTGATGGCCACAAGATGAACCCAAGTTGAGATGCTCAAAAAGCTTTGTAAAATCTGTTACAGTACAGTAGGGTGCAGAGAAAATGCCCAAGAAGGGCATTGCCTTTTATTTATAGAACATATATCAACAAGCTCAAAATCAAAACCACTTCCAAAAACGTCCATATGAAGATACATGAACAAGAAGGCACTGTTTGTGGTCCACTGTTGCAGGTAAGATGATTCATTTCCATTGTGCTATGTTCAAGAGTAAATACCACCAACACATTCTAAACCATCCTCTATTTCTGAAAGCATTTATTTTTGCAAGGTCACGTAGTTGAGACTTAAAATACTGAGCACAGGGTTTCTTTCCCACACTTGCAACATGGTGACATCCTGTAATTGAACTATTCTACAGATCACCAGCAGATTAAACCTTGTCAGCCATGCATGNTTCATGATGCAATTAAATGAAAAAATAATCGGGGGCCATGAACTAGCTCTTGCAATAGGTGACCTTTAAGTTCAATACTTGCAAAAATGTGGGTCCAGCAAACTGTTGTGGACCCATGTTCTTGTCTGACTTGCTCAGCGAGGTGGGAGATGAGGCAGGGCAGAGCCCTGGGACAACTAACAGCCCTGTCCATGGCAGGGGGGTTGGAACTTGATGATCTCTAAGGTCCCTTCCAACTCTAACCATTCTATGATTCTATGTTCTTTACAAAGCCCTTAGAACCCATATATTCCAAATAACCTCTTTCCAGGCATTTGGAATGCCAAACTGAAAGGGCAGAAGACTGACAGGAAGAACATGACCCCAAAACTTCACGATAATATACTCTCCTCTCTGATCTGCTTTTTAGTTCTAAGATGTCAGGAAAACCATGAAGGACATTAATCTCCATTAAGCTACCTCTGAACTGAAAACGTGACCTACAGGCCATGCTGTCTGTAGCCACAGGGCATCTTCAACATACAAAACATCACACAATTGCTTTATTATATGCTACAAGGGTATGCCAGAAAGTGGGTCTATTGTAGAAGCCTTTCCGGTACTGAATTATACTCCTTGTCTTTAGACAGGAACACATTTAACAGAGATACTTGAACTGGAGTACTACACTTCAGAAGACAGGGGGGAAAAAAAGTCATGGCAATCCTCTGTCAAAGCTTGAGCTAAATATAAAAAAGAACACTATGAAACATGTTTATAAAGTGAACAGTACCACGCTTTTAAGCTCTTTAGTTAGATAAGAACCTCCCTCCCCTTCGCAAGCCCCCAAGAGCAAACAAACAAGTGAGTAAATTCTTCCAGTTGGGTGTAGCCGGTCTGCTCTCGGCCTGGGAAAGCCTTGCTTGCAAAATTTTTTTGGCAATAAGCAGCAGTACTTTTGGCTTTTGTTTCTTGTTACTATTCTGCAGCTAACCAAGAAAACAGATGGGCCCCTGCGGGCTATCAAGGTGTTTTGACATCCTTCATGCCATTTAATTGGATGCATCTATTCAGAAATTAAAAATAGGGTTGACAAACTGTTAAGGTACTTATGATTCAAAAAAAGGAGACCCCTGAAAAGAAGGGCGAAATGTTTCAGGTCAGCTCATTTCACCATTACTTAAGATGATTTCATGTATTTGTGCCGAATTCAAGTTTTAAGGCTGATACATTCTCTCATCTTCTACTTTAATCTGAACAGCTGGAGAGATTTGAAATAAGAGTACTTGCATCATTTGTTTGGCTTCAATGTTTCATATACATGTCCTGAACTTAAGCACAATTAAGATGCTTTGTAATCAATTTAAAATAACCATTATACTTGAGGTCCTGTGGAGCAGCTAGCCCAAATTCCCTTGTCAATTTATGTTCTGCTGTATTTCACAAGCTAAACAGAGGAAGAAAACTTCTGTAGTCAAAATTGTTCTGTATAATTAGCCAACTTTTTTAATCTAACAGCTGCAACTAAAATTCCACCATGAAAGTAAGGTTTGATTAGATGGTACACTTTCAGAAAGATGACAAGTCTGCAAACAAATCAAATGTCAGCATGACAAATTTGAGACCAAACATCATAAGCTAAATGGGAAGGATTTGTATACTTATTTGGAGCAATTCCAGACTTTCAGAACAAAATTGACATTATCTATTAGCAAAGCAGTTGGCATGTTTTTTTGCCACCTCTCTTAAGGCCCAAGCTGACCTCTTCAAGAGAAACAGAAATGAAGACAGAAACCAGCTGTGCCTAATCATAGTTTCTTCCCAGCTCGTCCTCCACCAGACAGACTGGCAAGTCATTAGCACTAATGGTTCATAAGCTTAACAAGCTACTTCATCTAATTACAAGAAAAAAAATGCTTCTGCCTTCACTTTACCAAGCCATATGATTGGCTTCAGAAACAAAAGCACCCAAGTTTTTCCATTCAAATTATATCATAATTCTTTCATGTGCTGAGAATTCAGCCAAAGACATCTTTGTTTTCATCCTGGTCATGTACAGTATTATTTTTTCCCCCCACATTAGGTATTCCACAAAACTCAGATGGCTCAAATGTCACCAAGAGCATTTAAAAATTATTTATTAACTGTGTTACAATACCTGCAACAGGTCTTCACTAAGTACCTCCGTTCTCTCAGCCCTAAGGGAGGAAAAAAAGATCATTGTCAGACTAATTAACATGTTCAGGGGCAAAGATTCCTAGAAGTTTTCAACAAACTCCAGTGAGTTTCAAATTACAATCCCAGTATAACCATCACTGCAAACATCATCATGTTTGGGATTTCGTATCAGCCAAGGAGTGACCACGGATGGCTCGCTCAGCACAGGGTGTTTGGGAAAGCCAGACATTCCCGGAATTCCCAGCCCCCTTGCACTGCACCAAGCTCTAATGATATTTCAGACTCCACACATTTTTTAAACACAAAAACTGGAATCCCGAGTAAATTCATTTGAATGCAAAGATGTATTGAGGTCACTTGAATTTCACTCCATGTTGTTAATCACGTAGTGTTAACGACACACCCAAATGTAAAGGAATACAAAAATACGAGAAAAGCAGAAAAAACAACTTCATCTTTTGATATTTCACCACTGCAGAGCTTTATCCATCAGCAATCGGTGGAAAGGGTAGCCTGAACACCTTCCCTTAATCTTACATACATACAACCTTCATCTGAAATGTCCCATTACCTCATTTTGCTGAATTCCATAATACTAAAAGAACAGATGTATTACTTGAAAAGATCATCAGAAGTTAATAGTATTCCCAGTAAGGTTTTACCCTCAACAGAAAAGTAACTGAATATTTACACATACTTCCAGACAAAACATTAACAGTTGTTACAAACATACTCAAATCTCTACACGCACAATCCCACACCTTCTTCCAATCCCACTTTACACATAAACTTTGAATTGCTTAATGCTGACGCAGATTTGTTTGGTGTTGACTCCTTTGCTGTAACATGGCTTTATCCCACGTTTGCAAGATCAATAAAATAGAGACAAAGCTAGTTCACCCGTTATCTCCTTTACTTGGCTGTTCACTGATGGTACATGTCTATCATGACAGAGAGCTTAGAGGTGCTCCAGTACTCCACTCCATCTTCCTCTTCAGAGAATTCCTCCCACGGCTGTCAGGGTTCCTCATCTACTACACTGACTACCTTCTGCTCCTAAAATGTGTTTAATAACCTAGTGCAAGACTAGTCACATACAGAAAGTTAATTTTCATGATCAGGCTTCCTCAGGTGAACATGCAAAATGCCTTGTAAAACAGTATTAGTTCACTTTAAGGTGTTTGGGGTATTCTTTTATTTTGGTTGGTTGGGTTTTTTAATGGCATTTGACTTCAATTTCATGGCACATTATCTGCTTGAACTATTTGTGAACCATAAGGTGTTTAATAATTAAATACCAGAATACAGTATATCCTCAAAACCTCAACAAGACTAAGACAAAGGCCGCTTAAATATTTTTATAGCAACATAAATTCCAAGTGCTGTAATATTTATTTGTTTAGGAAAATACAAGATTGATAAACTTTTCTTCCACACAAATAGAAATACTGTGTCTGATCAAAATTATATCCTGTTAGAGAACAGTTGCTTGGTGTTTTTTTTTAATTTTTTTTGGCAAAATACCACCAGAAATTACATGGAAGAACAATAGCGTGAGAATACTCCACTTATAGTAGCACATACTTAAACAGATTTAAATCTAATCTGAAGTAGCAACTACTACACTCGTCAGCTAACCGATGTGATAGAATAATACAGAGGTACTAAATATTTCCAATAAGAACTAACAGGAACACAGTACTAGCCATGATAGCGGTTTTACAAAAAATTCTTGAGCAACCAGACATATTTGTCCTTTAACAGACTGCGTAAGAGATAAGCCATCTCTGTTTCTAACGGTGAATTTGACACTGTACATGCCTTTCAAGAAGGGGCTGCATTCACCATAGTTAACACAGCCTTTGGTTTCAAACTCCATTTTCTTCTCAGTTCTGTTTTCCACTGGTGAATGGACACCTTTCACTAGCACCTTTCCTGAAAATATTTTTTTCCCAACTTTAAGAAAGAGAGCAATGCATATAAAGAGGCACCAATTCAAATACCTGTCAGGTAAAATCCCATCCCGATCCAGGTGGCACACTGTATGCCAAGATCAACAGACTGAGAATGAAGGAGCTGGTCCGGAGAAGGGCTGAGCAGGCTGTGATTACATGCCCTAAGCTCACTAGACTGTACAACTCAAGGTGTCTTCTGTAAAAACAGACTTCTCAACAACAGATGCAGCTATTTATAAATAAAACATGATTTAATTTTTGACACGTAGGAACAGCTACTCACATGTTAAGATTTTCTAGTTAAGTAATCAGCATTTAACAAAAGATTAGCAGGGCAATTTACTAGAGTTCCAGTAGCTGGGCTGCAGCCTTCACATTCATCCAGTTCTCAGTCTCCTCCTCTTGCCTAGAAATCTGTTTAAGAGAAAATGCAGCTGGCTTCCATATCTCCATTACACAACAGTGCTTGCACTCACTCCCCTGTATCTCTCTCCAGTCCTTAATTCGGCTCAGTAAGAGAAAGTTAGATTAGAGGAAGGCGTCAGCGGTTCATTCACCCTGGATGCTGACACACTTACGTGACATGGAACAGACACCGTGGCAGCGGAGATCTGACATCCCAGAGGAGAACACACAGCCTTAATCTAACCAGCAGCTTTAGGAAATAAACCAGCCACCTCAGGTGGCATAATTCAAAACAACCTCTAAGAACATTTAGAGTACTTAGAACTGGATATGTACACATCATTTAAACCACTGAACTGTTGATAATCACAAGAATAGCGACTGACTATAGCATTCACAGAATTTTTCCCACCCATAATCAAAGCACTATAAGATTTTGTAAATTCACTTTTAGCTGCTGGAAATCAAAAAATGCACTTTATAGAGATTATCTTTAGAGGAAACAATGTTCCTTCTAATATTATTCCTGATCTGTCCTCAATAGAACCTTTCATTATACTACTATAAAGCTACAGGATGCTTTTGAATAGCTTTAGCCATGTTAATTTAAAATCAACAATCAGTACAGAACTTCCATACAACTACAGATTTATCAAAAAAGTTGATTTCTCCTTCCCCTCCTTTGTCCTAGAAAATTATATTAATTTGATGAAAGAACAAAGATGGCTCAGTAATGTGCTAGTAGAAGTTTGTTTCCATTTAAAATATGGTTGCCAGCAGTCTATATATCACTATGTGAAATGCCAAGCAATTTTCACGTATTTAACTTTGCACACCTAACTGGTTTATCAAGGATTTAAAGTCACAGCTTGAAAATCCGGATCGCCTCCTCCGGTGTTTTCCCCAGTCACCCTCAGTGGCAGCAGGACAGCGTCCCCAGGCCAGCGCTGATTTAGAAAAGCCACTGATGATGATGTCAGGTTCGGAAATGCACAGGGAAGACCTCACCCTTCCTGCAGGCCCACATTCCACCTTTAATAAGGAAGCCAAGAGAGAACCACTAAATAATAGTGGTTTTCAGTGACCAGAGCCATGAAACAGAAATTGCAATCTTGCAATACAGCACAGCTGATCCCTTACTGAGCAGTCACCTGGGGAAAGAGCCACAAACCATCAAAGCTATCTCCATCTTCCTCTGAATAACAGGTATGACTAGTTTAAAGTTTACATCTAACTGCAGCTTCATGGGACACTAATTCCTTATGCCAACTCATAAGAGAATTAGTAATTTTATAGAAAATAACAGAATTCTTCAATGGTAATTAGTTTTGCCCTTATCCTTTATGAGGTCTTGTTTGTATCTTAACTAGTCAGTAGCATAGGGTCATGAAGATGATCAGAGGGCTGGAGCACCTCTGCTATGAAGACAGGCTGGGAGAGCTGGGACTGTTCAGCCTGGAGAAGAGAAGGCTCCGGGGAGACCTTCTAGCAGCCTTCCAGTGTCTGAAGGGAGCTCCAGGAGAGCTGGAGAGGGACTCTTTGTCAGGAACTGGAGTGACAGGACAAGGGGTAATGGTTTTAACTCGGAAGAGGGGAGATTTAGAACAGATACCAGAAAGAAATTCTTTCCTGTGAGGGTGGTGAGGCACTGGAACAGGTTGCCTGGAGAAGCTGTGGATGCCCCATCCCTGGAGGTATTCAAGATCAGGCTGGATGGAGCTTTGAGCAACCTGGCCTGGTCGGAGGTGTCCCTGCCCATGGCAGGGGGGTTGGAACGCAACAATCTTTAAGGTCCCTTCCAACTCTAACCATTCTATGATTCTAAGTGATGTAGAAATATTGCCTTCTGGAATCAAGAACTGATTCAAAATTGGAAGATTCTGTCGCAGACTCTGTTCCCAAGGGCTTTCTCAAGCCCCACAGTAGTGGTAGCTGCCCCCAGCCTGGAGACCCTTCACCGTAAATCCCCCCATGGCACATCCCGAACACAACCCAGCTCAAACCAAGATTACAGCAGCCACGGCTGTTTACATTCCCAGCAGCTAAACTCAATAAAGTCCAAACAGTTAAGTTGCAGTTGCAAAACGAGGTCCCTCCAAGCCATTACTAATGGGGAAAGCACGCCCCACCTTCCCAGCCCCTCCCGTATGCCGGGGGGCCCCAAACACACCAGTTTTGACCCAGCAGTTTGTGCAGGATCCATCCCCACGCTTCCGGATGGCACAGGACAGGAAAACCTGGATTTGCCCAGCCTGGAGCCTCCCGACACCTCCTGTGTGAGACGGGATGGAGCACGGCACGAGCGGCAGCCGGGGGGGAGGCCAGACTCAGGGCTTGGCATCGCTCCCCACCGCAGCTGCAGCGCACGGGCTGCTCAGTTGCCTAAATATAAAATAGCTGCTGGACTGGCAGCAGGCCACTGGAAGCAGGAACGGAGCTGGTCCCCTGGGAAAGGAAGGTTTCTGAGAACTGAAGGTGAAGGTTCTCTGCTACACTAGGCAGGATAGCTGCCACGCCAGAAGCTTTACATGAATTGGCCAGTATGGAGTTTTTCAGTTAAAATCAAGCAGTGCATTTGAAAAGATTGCTTCTAAAACCCAAACTGAACAACCATTTGTTGCAACTATAATCACCTCCTTAATGAGTAAAGAGGATCAAAACCACTGAATTCCTTAAAAAATGGTACTTTCAAACTATTTCCCACACTGAGTTAGAACACTTTGCCCACCATAAGCATCCAAAGTGCAGTTCCCTGAGCTCCACAAGCAGCTCCTGGCTTCTTCAGTGTCCCTCTCCTGCCACTGCTATGCTTGGTTCAGCCGGGGCGGTAGATCAGCTCAGGTAGCCAAGCTGACCAAAAATAATTTGGCAAAAAACTTTTTGGCCAAATCAGCTCCCCAAATTCACCCTTCAGACAAACAACCTCTCTGACACAGCTCTGGGGTGGGAACAGGTGGCAAAGAGCAGCTTAGGCTCTGAGTACAGCTCAGGCGAACAACTTACGAAGAATGTGGCATTCACTGAAGACAGACCAAAAAAACTTGAGCAGAGCTAGGTTTTCACCTTCTGATAACGTAACACCAAGAAACTATAATTTTCAGCAAAATGTTTGCTTCCAAATTCACTCTTGGAACAATTTCTCGTCTTGCCTTTTTTTTTTTTAAGACAAAAAAAATAGTGTCTTACACATGAAATATGAGATGCCACATAAACGCAGGTGCCATTTTCTATCTGGGGGTGGCATGGCCCGAAATAATGGCTTAAACTGACTCCAAGCAAAAAAACAAGGTATTTCAGAGTGGAAAGATTTTATTTTTTTATTGTAGACACATTTAATTACAATAGGTTAGCTTGCTGTGGCATTTTGAAAATGTATTGCATGTGCCTTCAACTGGCCTCCTCTAAGTATTTGATTCCAGCCCCATCCCTGGAAGTGTTTGCCCCCTCCCTGGAAGTGTTTGCGGCCAGGCTGGATGGGGTTTTGAGCAACCTGCTCTAGGGAGAGGTGTCCCTGCCCATGGCAGAGGGGTTGGAACTTGATGATCTTTAAGGTCCCTTCCAACTCTAACCATTCTATGATTTTATTTCTCTTTATTTCTTTCCTTCAGCACAGTGCAGCCTGAAACACAGCTCGGTGCGCAGGGCTCTGCTGCAGCGCCCTGCCTGGCTCCATCTGGGGTAGGGTGGGCAGAGCAGCTTTACCAGATTTAAAATTGGTCCCTTCACTCTTTCGTTTTACAGCTCTTCCCCATTTCCAGGCCAGAAGTCTTCTTCTCTGTACATCTGGTAAGAGCAGATGAGAATTCCTGAGATAAAAGTGTTTATCTTCCACCAGGAAAGAATTTACATTTCCATGTATAAAATGAAGAGGCTCTATTGAAATCAGCACTGGAGATTTTTAAAAAAAGAAAAGAAAAATAACGCTTCATCTAAACAGTATTTGAGATTTCACTGGCTTCACAGCAGGGTCCTGTCCACCACCAGGGCATCAGTCCTGACCCGGAGGTTGATTTCCCAGGCTACAAAACCAGTGGAAATTTACACCCTGAAAGGCTAACAAGGAAGGAACAAGCACAATCCTGTCATGAAGAGCCATAAAAACTTGGACATTCACAACAGAACGAGTGACTCAGTTCAAATGTCAAACTGGAAACAGAAACCTTGACTCACAGGCTGCGGATGGGAGGTGGAGCTGGTGGGAGGTGATGCTACAGGAGGGTTGCTCGCTTCAAGACGAAACAAGTCCGCATTCCTGAATTCTGGAAAGATTGCAGCGGAAGCAAGGAGGCATCCACCCGAAACATGAGACAAAATTAAAGCTAGCTCTCCCTGCCCTTTGATTTTCCTTAAACAAAATTTGTTACCAAGAGTAACCAGATTAACTTTGCTGCCCGAGTTAACACTTCAGAGCACCTTTGCCGGGCTGGCAGCACATCCTGCCTGCTTTCCACATACAATAGGCAGGATGTGCTGCCAGGAAAAATGAAAGAATCAGCAGCTCTGTTCCAAAACAAGGAACTCAGAATTAGATTACCATTTTCCTTCTAAAAGGTTTGCTTTTTTAATGTTCACTAAGAAGAGACTTCATCAAAAACGCAACTTAAAGGCATTTTAGAACTACCAGCTTACATTTGTCCACTTGACATTGTGCCTAATTCCAGGATCAGGCTTCCCTTTTAAGCAGAGTTAACCCTGTATTTTACAATTCAAGTTCACGGAACCTAATTATGAAACACATCACATAATTTTAAAGCCTAATGAAAATTTGAACCATGAGAAAGAGCTGAAAGAGACCAGAGACAGACTCAGTGATACCGTTTCAATAAGGATGCAGGAGAAGCACTAAGACACAGATGAAGTGACTCCTGAGTGCCACTTATTGTACTCTTAAAGTGACTGCTGCAGTCAGCATCCAAACATGAAATAAATCATTGTTTTTGGCAGTATCTTCCTTTATTTTGACTTTAAGAAAGCAAGGTAGTGCAGGGAGGGAGTCTCTTGTTTCACAGCTCCAAAGATCATGTGAAGATTTTTCTCTGCCCTTTCCTCTTCCCAGGCAGCTGGGCTCGTGCAAAGGCTGCTTATCTGGATTAAAATTTAAACTACAGGTTGTAACATACATATTTTACTCTCCTCGTATTTTATCTAGATCCTGCATTTGTGCATGCTTTTCAGAAGCTGAGATCTTTAACACATTAACAGATCTTTCTGCGCAACTGGAAAGCAAAAATCCTACAACTGTGGCCTTCATAAATGCATATATTCAAGGTCACTTTTCAAAACCACTTTACTATGAAGGATTTATTTTGCTTTCTTTGGCAGCCTGTAGCAATACTCAGCATTCTGGATATACTGTAGGAGTTTGGTTTCACCTGCACAGCATTTTGAAGACAAGCCAGAGGAGAAACATGTTTGGCCCAACCACACTTCTCGCCACAGAAACCAAGTTCATTATCCCATACAAGCCTCAAAATAATCCCTACCATAAAAACCCTCAGCATTCATACTGAAAGTAAAGTAAGGAATTGGGATCTTTGGTGCTGTTGGATTTTCTTCAAGAGAAACTAGCATGACCCAAGGTAAGTATCAATATTCTCCGAGCTATTTTTAACATCTTAAAACCACTTCAGACTGATTGTGAGATGATGGTCACCGCTTCGAGTATCTACTTAGTATTTAGTGAACATCACCAGTTACAAGCTCGAGTTTGCCTACTATCCTTTGTTTTTCACCCAAATTAACAACACAAACTTCTGTACAAGTACTAGAACTGTGTTCACTGCAATCTGGTGACCACCAATGCTCTAGTGGCAGTAGCAGGAATCACAGCAAAAGCTGCTTTTTCAGAGGTTCATTTCCTATGGAAGGTCCCACAATGCACTGATGCTCAGGTCACCAATTTTAACCCATGCAGTTACTGCAGCTTTTGTACTTCTAACCCTTTAGAAGTGCTTTTAAAAAAATGGTGCATCAGCTTTAAGGCACCAAACTATTTCATTAATTGACATCTTTATCTTCAGAAACCCAGGAGCTGCAAAACTACAACTGAGGTCTCGGTAAGTGGATGAAGATTTTTCTCTCCTTTGCCTTCCTTTCTTTATTGAGCTCTTCCACCAAACTTTGCCTGGTTGCTCAACCTAAAAGCTGCAACTTTGCTTTCTTCTATAATCTCAGCCATCCGATGGGGAAGAACGAAGCCTGCCTCCTCTAATTAAAGGCAGACCAGGCTTTAGAAAGATAATCATCTTGGAAAGAAAGCAGACTGTTCCTTTGCAGTTGCAGGGAAACCCATGACAGATTGTTCGCATTAGGGGATCTGAAATGCCTTCCCTAAGTGAAATGGATCCAAGGCTCCTCTCCCAAGCGAGGCAGTAAATTTAGCTATTTAGAACAACAGCAGCTGAAGCCAAATCCTATTTTAAGGGCCGCTCTTGGAGGTACAGCAAGGCCCTGCTCTGCCCTTCAGAACTCCAACCTCCTCCTTGTAAAATAGATGTTTTTAATTTTATATATTGAGAATTAAACCAAATATGTTGCATTGTGAGGAAAAAATACTGTTCAAACAGTTAAGTCTATGTAACAAATCAAGGTAGATAAGAGCCACATGCACTGCCAATTAGAGATTAAGTCAAACTTTCTATATAGCAAAACCACAATTGTGGTTTAAATGCAGAACCAGATTTAAAGCAATTTTGTTTGATAGACGAAACAATGTTTTAGTGAATAGCCTTTGATGAGTCTGATAGCTTTTAAATTTCTGGATACAAGTAAAAATTTTATAGTTAAGCGCTTCCAGTTGACCACTGTCCCAGAAAATCAAATACTTATTGCTAACCTACTATTTCATAATATGAAAAAAGCTGTAGCTAGCAAAGCTCTCCCTGTATTCTTTTCAACTTTCAAAACCACCAAACCTCCCCTCACAGCGTATGTTAGGCCAATATAACAAGATGTGGCTTCCTTTTTAAAAAGTGCACTTGATCTGTGAAAGCATTAATACCTTCAGAAGGAAATGCAAAGTTCTGCTGCAGGGGATTAAAATTCTAAATGCTTAAATCCAGTCAGGATAAAAATCTACCATCGGACATGTTTTTTTTCCAAAGTAGAAGCTCCTATGTAAGGCTGTAACAAATTAGTAATAAAAAACCCCAAGGAATCTGAGACAAAACTAAGCTACACAAGAAACTTTCTAAACCTATCAAATCACAGTGCATTTTGTATGCCTTGCTTTTGCCCTTAATTTATTACTGCATAAATTTCTCATATTAAGTGCATTCTATTTAGTGTTACTATAGAACTTGAACTTTCCAAACATGTCAGTTACTAATGCAATTTATATAAAAAAATGCATACAATTACCCTTACACAATAACTTCGTAAAGAACTGTTTATATTTATTTACATGAAAAAGCTTTATTTTTTTTCACACAAGGTCCTTCCCTCCTCCAAGTAAACAATAACCTTTTACTTAGGTAGAATAATTTTGATACAATTTTGGTAAGAGACAGCAGAGCAGAAAGCAACCTAAATAATCATTAAATTTACAATCTCTGCAAGCCAACATAAACGCAGCTGCTACCAAAGCGGGATTTCCCCTGCCACCTCCGTGCTCCAGCAGCGCTCACAGCCAGAGTCCCACCAGAGCAACAGGTCTGGTTGAAAATTAACACAGCTAAAGCAGCAGAAATAAAGCACCCTGCAGTCACCTCCCCTCCCTGGGCTGGCTCTTCTTGTCCCTCCAGAGCAGCCTGAATTTGTACCAGCTTGAGCTACCACCAAATCAAGCTCATGACAAGGAGCAAGAGATGGATTCTTCCTTCACGTGCTTCCCTACAACCTTTCCCCTTCCAAGGGTCCTGCCCGAAGCAGTCCCCCTTCCCTGAATTTCAGGTACAGGTTCCTGGTCCTCACGTCCCTCCCCTGCGCCAGGAGCAGTCATAGGCAGTTCAGACTGGAATTACATCCCATAAAAATGACTGGTTTCCAGTTGTCTCGGTCCCCTCCCTGGGCCATGCCATGGCTGCTGCACACCCCATCCCGGGGCAGGGGAGCTGGCATCAGGACAGGGAGCAGAGAATTCTGTCCCTTTCAGCAACAGCAGCTACTTAAGATCATATTAAGCTGATCACAAAACCAGACCCTGGGGCCAACATTTCAGTAACACAGAGGTGACATCAGCTGGCAGAGCTGCTGAAAAATGTTGTGTCCTCCCTCCTGCCACCCTTGGCTGTTCCCATCTCCCTTCCCTGGCACAAGCATCTCCCCTAGTCACCAGCTCAAAGGGCTGACCCAGCTGAAAACTAACCTGGTTGGAAGAAAACCCATTTTTTGGTCAGATTAACTTTTCTGCCAAGGTGACGTGCAAGCATGGAGAAGGGGTGAGAACACACAGAAGGGAATTGAGGCTTGGAAAAACGGCTACTGCTGCAAAGCCCAATGCAGTCAAACCTCCCTACCACAGAATTTGGGTAACAGCTGATGTTTCTGGCTAAGAGAATGGCTCATGAATTTCCTACACGTGGGTTTAGCAGCTTTTAGTTTTAGGTAAGGTCTTTGCCAAACCACCTGCTAACATGAGAACTCCTTCACATTTAAACAGAAAGGAAAAAAAAAAAAAAAAAAAAAGGCAAAAACCCATCAAAACCCCTCAAACAGACCCTGAACTTTTCAAACAAGACTCCATTTTCCATTGCAGCCACAAAACAGGTGGGTTGCCCACTGGCTCCAAACGTTTTGAAATTTTGTGATTTCAATTTTACCCGAAGTCCTGCACTGTCAACCACTGAACGACTCCAAGGAGCAGTACTACATTTGCAAAGAAAAACCTTCTACAGTGCAGACACATTTGAATAGGGAAAATATGCAATATAGGAATGAGCCAAATACACTGAACTGCTAAAAAAAAAAAATCCAGATCATATTTTGCAAATTTGTTTGGGGCTTTTGCATTTTGACAGGACTTTTCAGCTTATTACCTTGCATAATCGTCAAAAAACATCAATATAAAAATGAACATGTCAGCAAAGGTAACACTGTTCTTAATTTAATATACTGTCCAGACAGGTCTATTTTAAGTTCGGGGATTCACAAAACTGGCAAGAGAAAGCCTTTGAAAGGGAACCAAACTGAATCAACACAAAAAGCAAAACAAGGAAATACAGAAAAGGCAGAACAATGAAGTAGGAATAGAAACTAAGAAAGCAAAAAGGAGTTGGAAGTTTTGAAAAAACAGTTAATATAAGAGAATTCAGGGACTGGAGGTTATATAAAATTGACTAATAGGCTAGTGACAAAATAGGGATTATTCTTCATGCCTACTGTTTCACAATGAAGCCTTTGCACTGATTTGCTGATCAGTAGCCACGATTAACAATTAATGGCTGAGCCCTTCATTATGTTTCACCAACAGGAAAGAGTGTCTGAGCTGAGTCTGACAATTAGCCTGCAACTGAGACGACTCATCCCATTACTGGGGTTTACAGCACTGAATATAAATGTCTGTTTTTATGTTGCTTAGATACAGTGTATACAAGAGCACATTAATGTGCATAACATGCAGAACTACACCATGTCCACCCTGACATGTGTTGATTATGATGATTTCTGCTGTACCAGCATAAAACCAAAAGTTCACTCTATCACCACATTTCTCAGAAGGAAATACAAGCCTTGGACTAATAGTCTTATCAGTGTTTATTAACCTGTTCTGCATTTCTTCAATACACACTTGGACCTGCTGTTACAAAACCAGGATTACTTTATCCTGCTGTTCCATTCCTACAAAAAACACCAGATCAGAACACTTGATCCGCGTACCAAATCGGCTTACAGCAGGACAAGCCAGTTCAACATTCAACTGAAATAGAAGCTCTAACAGTTTAGCTCACATCTATTTTTCTGCACGAAAACGTTAGCTTTCTATCTCCCCCTTCATTTTCTACAGAAAACAGAACTTGAAATAAGGTGGAGTAACATTTCCTATTCATCGCTTGATAATCAATTCACAGAGGCCAAAAAATGTTGGCATTTGAATAAACTGCTGTACATTTAAAAGTCATATCACAGCCATAACTTTCCTATCTGTGTGCAGGGTGATTTATCTTCTAAAAAATGGCCAACCTTTATAACTTAATTTTCCTCTCACTGGCTAAAGCAGTTTTTTTTGTAGCCTCACCTCTGTCACCAAGAACACGTGTGCATGTGCATGCCCCAAGCAGCACACTCCAGCAGCATCAACCCTTCTCAGCAATGCACCTTTCCTGTGCAATGCTCAACTGCACAAGTTACCAGTTTTCCTTTCATTAATTATCACTCTGGAGGTGTCATTGGGATATTAAGAAACATGCAATATAGCCAAGGAGTATATTTACACAAAATAAAATAAATCTCAGTTCAGTCACTTCTGGCACAGGACAACTTGTAAGACAGAAGGAAAAGAGCTCCTCCTTTATGCATCCTTCTCATCTAAAACTGATTCAGACCTTTTGCATACTCATTTTTTTTCTGCAGATCTGGTTCTTTGATTCATTCCTCTGCAGTCACTTCAGGATGTTTCTGTCATTTTGCAACGCAATTAACTTCACAAGAAAACAATCTGTGTCAAGGAAAAAAAAACAAAAAGAAAAGAAAAAAAAAGGCTCCACCTCACTTAAGAGAAGAACTTGTGACCTCACCCAGCTGGCGTGTATTTATGATGCTCGTTTCCTGTTGAGACAGCAGGACTGGCCAAGCAGAAGATGCACGACCATCCTGACATGCTTTTATCCGCCATGGAATAGTGGTATGAATGCAAAGCTTTTGAGGCTGTTTGGTTCCTAAGGAATAAATTTTAACCAAAGTGTTCCAGTTCAGTCAGCAAAGCAATGCTGTGGATAAAAAGAATACTAGAAAGTTCCCCATATTTTTTCTTGTCTAGACATCAAGTGCTGCTTTAAGCACAACAGCACTGGTGAGGACCAAATTTAGCCTTGCTTTCAAGACCAGTACCTATAACAAGCAAGCAGCCATGAAAAAATGGGGTAATGAAGAACAGTCATCTGTTAAAATCACTCGATATGTCACCTCCAACTGCTGTGAAGCTACTGGGTGCTGAATTACAGGACATCAGCCATACCCTACCCAGCTTAATTTGCTTTATAAAACTGCCATGGGTTTCAGGTTAGAGCTGTGCCACAGCAAACAGGGGACTGCTAATTGCTGCATCTGTGTAAGACACAACAAATCGTGCTGGAGTTACTTCTACAAAGTTACAAACCTTTCTTTCTGAAAGCTGTGCATGATGTTAGAAAACATTCTGAACACACTAAGACACTTTTAATGTAACCACATCCTAAAATATCATATGTATTTGGCGTTTCATCATTTGCTAATAAAATGACCTCTAAAGAGCCACTCTGGTCACAGATCTACTATCATAACCTAAAAATACCACACAAGTATCAAAAAAATACATTTGCTTTCATAAATTCCAAGTGTATCACATTACAGCATCAGGTTGAAACAGCTTGTTAGATCACCTCTAGCTATTTTAGCAGATTAAATCATAACTATTTTAGGATTTTGACTCTGGGCATAACCTGATATTAAAATTATTCGCTCTGAAGAACCAGCATCAGATCAAATTAGAATCAAGGCATCACAGCTTCGTCCACAAAGAGGGTAACACCAAGATTATTTTGTATACATGAATAAACATCAGAAGAGTCGAGATTCTCCAGAGTGCAGGTTCATAGCTGACAGTTCAGCTCAGCAGCTGCCACTAAAGCACATTCATGTATATTTTTACCTTCATTACTCTGCTGTTATGTCAGATACCAAAACCTCCACCATGGATGTACCTAACCCCCTGGACAGTATAGCCTTTCCTGCTTTTCCAGCCTCCTCTGCTTCTCTGCGCTGCTTCCTCCCCAGCAGCCACACAGGTCTGGATGGAGACAGTGACTCAGGCTCCAGCTACGTGCTGGGCACAATCGTTATTGCTGCCTTAGACCCTTCAAAACCCTGTGAAACCACTGTGTAGAAATCTCTGCACAGAAAAATGACATTTTATTCATCTTTTTAAGGCAACACAAGACTCTGCTTTCTTGAGGCAGATGCTCCCTTTGCCCTTGCTGTGCAGTTCTGACCCCCAGCAAAACAGGAAGCCCAAGATGACCCAGCTACAACACATCCTACAGCATCTACCTGCCTATTTCCAATATTTTAACACTCCTCCAATCTGCTTCATCAAGTAGTGGTGAACGGAGCCAAAGGAGATGAGGGCATGCGTGCAAGAAGGCAATTAGTATTTCCCAAATCTGCACACTTGGAGTCTTTTGATTTCTTTTTCTGAAAGAAAAATCCCAAGTATTATACACATTGTCCACTGAGTTGACACACAAGCCTGTCACCAACTTATATAATCCCTCTTCTAACCAACAGGCTTTAGCTAGTTCTCTACTAGAAAGCACAACAATTTATCAAGGTATCTTCAAGCCAATAAAATTTAGCACAACTAAGCCAAGTCATTCCTCACCACTGAATACCAAAAATTTTTATTTAAGTTTGAAAGGCATTTTCTGCATCTATTAAGGGGAAGGAAAATAACTGAAGCTTTACCTACCCTCAGGAAAATAAGGTAACATGCACTAACTCATTCTTTTGCATGGCAGGCACAGAGAAACATGTTTCTGTCCTACACAATTTCACTTGTGAAAACAAACAGCAGAAGTTATCAAAATGCTGACTTTCAGAGAAGCAGGGAAGCTGACAACAGCTTTAACACATTCTTCAGCTGTCTGGTGAAGTGGAGCTCTGCATTAGCAATGATGGCGCAGCCAATACCCAGACCATTACGAGCCTGGTGCTATCAGACATCAGCCACACAGAAGCCACCTCTGGCTCAGGAAGCTCCGGAGACAGACACGGCTGGTGGCCATGAGAAAACGCGTGGGAACTACCACGGGACAGCTGAGCTTCACAGCCTTCTCACGTCATCTCCTTTTGGCCACTGGACATTGGGCAAGACAGACGCAGCCCAGCCGAGGCGTTCCTAGGTTTTCATGTGGTCTGGAATCAGATCACAAGTGATGAGGCTTTTTAAGCTGAGGGCTGAGCCAATACTTACTCACTGGATTTAAAACCTGTTGCTGCCCTTGGAAGATCACTACGTCATGTTGCACTTGTATCTGCAAGGTTTAATATAGTGGTTTTCTGGAAAACACCACACACGTAATAAAGGCCTAGCATTAAACACAGCAAACAACTTCTGCAGAGAAACACATTTCTTAAAAACTCAATTTCCTAACAGTTTCTAATTTTAAAGATTTTTAACGACCTAGACTTTAAACCAACATGAGATCATCTCAGTCTCTGAGGAATTACGAGATATCGATAGACTTTCTTCACAAAACTTGGAGGGAACACCTAAAAGCAGGCCAGAATACACTCCTTTGTTTTCTGACCATCTGCTCACAGACAAAACCTCTCTTCTTACTAGGGGTTCCAGCACAGCCATACAGCTTCTCATGGGCAGCAGCAGGCGCTCAGCCCTACAGACCTCCCCGGCTCACTACTTGTCCACTGAGATGAAACAATCGAAGAAAATCACTAAAGTCAGTAAATTCAGTAAATTCCTTTGACTCTGGCAATCCTCCTTGAAAGGCACATCGACCAATGAAATAAACAGACATGCTTACAAAATTTAATCTAGACCACAGCTTGGACACAGTTTATATGCACAAGCTATTCCACTTGTCCCTGAGTTAATGGCAGTCGCAAATCCACTGACGAGTGCCAACTCTGACCACAAGAAGCAGCCCCAAACTGAAAACATAATAGCTGCATGTTTTTTCTATAATTGGAAGTTTGTACTGTTAGAAAAATCAGATTCCTGAGCTGCACAACGCATTACATTGTGTTGGTTTTCCCCAAAGGGTGCAGGAAACAGATAAATCTGCAGATACTGAGAAAACTTTGTTGATACTGCTGGGGCTGGAAAGCAGTGTTAAAGGGGTAACTTAGTTCTTCCATTACTTGCATCTCAGAGGGAGACATCATTTCCCAAAACCCTGTGCTTCTGCACAGCCTGTAGAGGAGCTCAGAAGTGGCTGGAGGGGCAAGGAAAAGCCAACGTAGATGTTTATGCCAACTCCTATGTTTCAGTCAATGCAAAGCTTCGTGCCTCCTTGCTCTGCCCCTTTAACAGCCAAACTGCTCACACGCAGATAAGGCATTCCCTTCGCTTTGAGCACACCAGGACTTTGGCATTCACACACCTTTTATTTCAATCAGTCGGTGACAGTCTGTTATATGAAGTCCAACAAGCCTGCACATGCTCGAGAAAACAGATCTCCCCTAATTCAATCTACTCAGACCCTTTAAACCTGTCATTGAATTAATCTTCCGCCCAGAAAGATCTAAGCCAATTTCCTAATTAAAGAGACCTCCAACATCATTGGGAGATAAACAGGAAATGTTTAAGATAACTATTATAAACACTGAAATGAGATTTTTCTTTTCGTGAGTACTCAGACAAATGCCAACCTAAAAGACCAAGCACAAAGCAGATTCTCCCCCTGCCTGTGAATACGAACATATTTTAATGTGGTTAACCACTTTTTCCAAACACCTTTCCCAATGACAACAATTACTCCATGTAAATAACGCTTATATTACTTAACTTTTTTTTAACGAGATGTCTGGGTGAGCCAGGGTCATACAAAATTATTATTTTTTTCCACACAAGAACTAGAAAAACATGAAAGAAAGCGATGCCATTTCTTTAGCACCAAATGGCCACGTAGGGTTAATGTTATACTGGCTGAATGGAGGCAGCTCCTTACTGTGTGCAGTCATTCATAGAATTGTAACAGTCATTTTAACATAACTTGTTTTAATGTATTAATTATGTTACAATAACAACAATTCCAACTTGCGACTTGCAGATTGCCAAGTGGCTTGAAGAAATACTAAATATAGTTTAGCATAGTACTTTTTATGCAGGGCATGAGCTATTAAAAGATACATTTAAATACTCCTCTTAAGTCACAGTAATGTCATCTGTACAGGGCCTGGAAAAACCTATTTGTATACAAGAAGTTGTATTTAAACAGTGGAAAACTAGTAAGCAAGCTATAGTATGTTAGCTTCTTGCATAAAAAGGATATTTTTAAGGAGGTTTCTAGTCTCTTCCAGATTTCTAATTAGTCAGATCTGCTCATCCCTGGTTTAAATTACTCTAACAGCCTAAGGGCAGATAGAGTATCTCTCTCGGTAAGTATATCCACCTCTATCAGTCTTGATCTTCACCAGACCTAAACTTTCCAGACCAGTTGGCTAGAACAATTTTTAATCTGTATGGTACTCTGCTGATTGCACCTAAAAGATGAAAAAAGAAATTGATGGGAACAACATTAATAGTCATGTCCCCAGAGGCAGGAAAGCCTAACTCGTGTAAAATGGTTAGACAGCCTAACAAGTATCATTAATTACCAACCTGGTTTTCTGTAAGTAAACAGCATTATACAAACACCTCTGTGGACTCATTCCTCATATGAATTACTTAGCTATGTAGTTCAAATGCTTATTAGTGTATCATTTGAAAGCCTTTAATGACAATGCCTCTGAACATTTATTTTCATCAGAGATGACTGTAACTATAAAGCAAAATCCTTCCTGAGCTTCTAATCAGAACGTGCCCCTTTGTAATTTATGAAAGCGTATGAAAATTCTAAAACAAGCACTCACAGATATCTGAAGAACTCCCTTTGTTGACAACTTACACAATATAATCCTTTTGATTTCTGAGCCTAAAACACAGGTGATCTGCTAGAATGAGTACCTGCTTATGAAGCATCCCAAGGAAAGGTACAAACACACCAGAAAGGTCATAATTCACCTCTACAAATTTGTGAAAAAGCACGTACTAATGACTTCAATTTCACCCGGCACTGTATGAAATGTGTGTACAGAACAGAATAACTGTTCTCAGGGGATTAAGCCTTCATCTGTTTTGAGGAGCAAGGTTCTTGAGGAATTAATGCATAAATTTCACTAAAAGCAATCTCAGCATATAGCCTCTAAGGAATCACCTGAAAATCATGATGTTCAAAATGAAGGTTATGCTTTTCTTCTCCACTCCCTCTCCCGCTTTTATTTTTTAAGCCTCACTAAAAGTTTCAAGACACTTCCAATAGCTTAGGCTGGAGTTTGGATGTAGCTCAAAATAAAGGCTACTTTGAGCTGGTTATTTTGTGTGATTAGTTGTGTGTCTGCCAGGGTCAAGACACCAGTTTATTCTTATGTGTTAATTCAGCTCATGTGGAACTAATGATTTCCTGGTAAGCCCTGCCTTGCTCCCCTGCACATCCCAGCCCTGCTTCTTTTGAGCTCTCTCCGACTAGACCCAAGATCTGTCACCATGATGAAAGAACCAGCACACACCGAGATCCACAGCTCCTAACTCCACCTAAGGCTGCCCCGAGAAAGTTCTGATGCCACCTCCCAACAAGAGGTTGTCCCAGTCGCCTGGCCCAGACTCAGCCAGTCTCTCTGAAGCAGAGCTACAGGGACCAATGCTTAAACTGAGTTTCCAATAAGAGGCAAAATAACATTGTTTCATTTCCCCCTTCAGGTTTATGTAGACAAATAATTGATATTTTACTTTATAGGTCAACCAGAGCTTGAGCTGTCCCCCTCAGCAGAAATGCCTGCTTGCACAGCTGCAACACTTAGAATAAAGCTGTCAAATACATGAAGCACCCGGTGGCAGACGGAATACTTGTCTTAAGGCATCCAACAATATCCACAAGATAACTGCTGGAAAATATTTAACACATCTATTAATTATTGTGGAATCCTGTTCCACTCAGCTAACCCCCTCTTTAATTAGTTTCCTACGTGTATTTCATAATTCTGTATAATACTATCCATGCAGACTCAGAGGCTTCCATAAATGCCATTCCTCTGCTTTAACGAGGCTCTTGCCCATCTTTTCTTATTTTTCATGCTAAGGAGCTACGTAGGAGATCCTAAGTCACATATTGGTGGTACAAGGCCAAGTATGCCAACCTTTGGAAGCTGGCTGTAAAGGTGGTGGCATCATTCATACCTATGGCAAGATGAACAGGATAAATCCTCAACTGTTTCAGAGTTAAATGTCCCTTCATTAAAGAGAACAAAATCATGGTAAAGACGCATCACTGATGCGCAACCAAGGTTTGCCGACCTCAGAACATGCCTGTACTCCCCACCCCCCAGTTATGGTGAAAAAAGTTCTGACTGACTAAAAAATACAATACAATACACATAAAAACCAAACGCCAGTTGCAGAGCAGTAGATGACATTGAAGGGTAGATGCTCCAGGGGTCACTGGGAGAAGACAGTCCACACAACAACCCCAGCAGGTGATGAGAGCCAGCAGGGATGAGAGGATGTGACCCCTCAGCACAGATGCCCAAACTGATGCAAATACTGCTTCCTGTGGGGGGGCAGCTACTTCACCAGCTATTCCAAACAGCATACAGGGTCCTGAAACACTGAACACCGCATCAAGACATTTATATCACCAAAACAGTCCTTTTGACGCAGGATTTGTCTCCTTATTCTGTCCAAATGTGAAAAGCTACTAATAAGTTACATCCCCTCAATTTAAACCCATCTCAGAGAGCAGCAAACTGCAACAGTACCAGATGGGAAACACTGAAGTTGGGTTTTTTTTGCCCCCTTTTCTTCAACATTACAAAATTCATGTGGTTCACTCCTGGTTCTGGCCCCCAGTGCCAGAAGCACTTGCTTCTGCTAATAGTGCCTGCAAGATCCTACTGAACACTGACTGTCGTGCCTCCCACGAGTTTTGCACAGTTTATCAAAACCACAGAAGGCAGCACTACCTGAAATTTGAAAACCTCAGCCCTGATACTTGCAAGTGAAACCAATCACGAGTGTTTCACTACTAAGTGATTTTACTTTGGGAAATGAAACCAGACCCCGGTGACCATTTGAATGCTTGGCTAGTACATGAAATGCAAGGACGCCAGATATATTAAATATTCACCAATTAATTTTAATAGCACATTTGATACCTCTTGAAACGAAATGTTTTTCAAGATAACTATTAAAACCTTAAAGTATTTCTCCTCAGACCAGTCTATTCATGCTTGGTTTCTCGATTCAGCATTGCAGGGCTGAGATATCCCTCTCACCTCCTCAATTGGAATAGGAGAAATGCAGAAGCATTTTCAGAAATTATCCCTGACTCTACCAAATCAAAGTCTCCACTAGAATGTGGGTTTTGATGGGCCTTAAAAGCAGTTACTATTTAAAACACTGTATCTCAGTGAACATCTAATACAAATAATTGATTTCAACCTCTTTATAGATAACAGGATACCTTGCAAGTCAGATAAAAGCATTGCAATGATGAGCAAAAAAAAAAATGAAAGAACAGTTTCGGGGAAAAGTGTTTGATTGTGCACATGAATACACCACACTGAGAAACATAAAAATAGCTTCGCTGAGTTTCCACTGTTACAGATCCTAAAGGTACAGATGATCATACATTGCAAAAGCCAAAACAAACCTTCTGAGTTTTATTTCTTCCCCTCCCATCCCCAAATCATGTCCATAAACTAGGTTCCCTGAGTTTCATTAGAATTGAGAGATTTATAGTGATGAAAATTATTTCAACTACATAAACAGTTTTCCTTAAATATTTTCTTTCTTGGAAAGACACAAATAGAAGGGACAACAACAAAAGCATAAGTACCACCTTGTGCTAACAAGACTACACAAACCAATTCCTATAAAGGTCAAATTAGTTCATTCAAAGCACTTACAAATACGAGGTTATAATTTATACGTGAAAAAGGCAACAAGCACTGATCAAAACTTTATGATTACCCTCATACTTCAGAGTCTCCACCCGTATTCAAAGAAAAGCTTGCATGTTCTTGGGCAAAGAATCCAGACAACTCACATAGGATACTTTATTATTAAAAAAACATTCTATAAGCAGTAAGACAGAAGCAGTAAGGATGCGCTTGCATTTGATGTGACTAAAACAGAAAAGGGAAAAACAGATTTTAAGTATAATTTAAGCTAGCTATTAAAAGTAAGCTTATAAAACAAATGAGTCAGCGTAATTTAAAACAGCTTTTTAAAGAAAAACAATTACAGGTACTTGTCTGTATTTTAATGAAGCTAGAAAACTTCACTGTTTCAGAGCCAAGCTCTAAGGCACCAGCAGACTACCTGGCACAGAAGTATGAGCAATAATCGTGCCACACCCTGAGAACCTCCGTTGTGAAACAGCCGATAGCCACGGCTTCCACCGGGCTTTAGCTGCCTTTAGTCAAAGGTCATTACGAACCTCCCAACCCATCCACGACTGTAAACAGTTCTCCAGATTTAATTCTGATTTTCCCCTTGAAGCAGAAAGCAGCCCGAGATGTTTATCCTACTCAGTACAACGCAGATTATTTGAAATTCCACTTGGGATTTGGAGCTGCGGGCTCAACACACACACAAAAAGAATGCCAATAATCACTCCAACCATATTAAAAAAACAACAACTCTATGAATTTAAGTGAAACAAGACTGAAAAGACACAAGACTGGTTTGGAAGCCATGCTCTCTCCTATAGCAAAACAAATGCCCCATTAAAAGTCTACTACTTAGCCACTACTAGCTGACACGCTTGACCTGTTTTATACGTATGTAGTTCCCAAAGAAAATAATCATTTTATTAAGCGAGTTATTGGCACAGAGGCCATGAAAGTATAAACTCAGATAACAAGAGAGTTTATACTTTTAGTATAAACACATAGTTTCAGATCAAGTTTTGACTAAAAGCAGAGAGAAGTTACTGGGGGGGAAAAATGCAGAACTCTACCAGAAATGCAGGAAAGTTATATTTGCATTTTTAGCACAGGGAAGAGCTGTAGGCAGACACCCCTGTGTCCCTGCACTGATTCCCTTCTACAGAATCAGGCTAAAGACCTTCCAAGACTCCGACATGTGGAAATCTGCGTCAATCATACCTACAAGACTTCTGTGACTTAATATGAACAAAAATAACAGAGGATATATTCTCTAGAGTCTTCTTGAGAGTGGAAAAGCGTGAGAAGTAGATCAAATAACTCAATATTAACACAGTAACAAAGGAAACGAAAGTCACAAGAGCCCAGACAGGAAACGCACAACGCAAATAGCTCGGGGGGAACAAGGTTACCCCCTGAAGACCCCCCAACTTTGCCTCCCCTGACCGCGGCGCTGTCACCCCGCCAGCCCCGAAGGGACCTTGGCTTTCCGTCCCCCAAACCCCCCGCCCGGCACAGACGCGAGTCCCCAGCCCCGCGGGACGAGGCGTCTCGGGTGACCACCCACCCGAGCGCACCTCGGGGCTGACAGTGGGCACGGAGAAGCAAGAGGGAGACCCCAGCGCCAGCGGACACCGACAGACCCCCCACCCTCCGGGGGTTGACACCCGCCCAGCCGCCGCCCGAAAAGTCTCGGCTGGAAAACTGAGGACCAAAATCTCCTCATTACTTTTATCTTTTAACTTCCGAGCAATAAAGGTCTCTGCGCTCCCCCCTCCCCGTCCCGCCACTTACTCTCTGAGCTGACA
>VXBW01005200.1:218013-260970 GCA_013400375.1 Thinocorus orbignyianus | reverse complement strand
CAGCGGGCCGCGGGGGTGAGGGCGGGCGGGGCAGGAGCTGGCTCCAAAGCCGGGCTGGGGGAGTGCTGAGGGGAGAGAGCCCTGGCCTTTAAACCCCGGTGGGGCCGGTGGCCTTTGTACTGGGCCCTGCCGGCCCCGAGAGAGCGGACGGCGCTGGACGGTGTGGGCTGAGCCCGCTGTGGGAGGATAAACCTCAAACCTGGGTCAGGGCTGCCCTGGGGTAGGGCCCGTGTTGGCTCTGAGGGTGCTTCTCACTTGTGCCCCGCAGCTTTGTCCCTCTGCTTTGCCACGAACCTTCCCCCTCTTGTTAATAAACACCTGCCCCTTTCTCAACTCAAGAGTTTTTTTATAAAGCAGGGATGGTTAGAATTACACTGACAGCGGGGATCTGGAATTTTGGGGGTGTTTGTTGTCTCAGGAAAAAAGAAAACATTTGCTGTTTTTCAGAATTCTTCCAGAGGACAGGCGCTGGGTGGTTTTTGCCCTGTTGTGCACAGGCGTGAATTTGATTTCTGTTATTGTTGGCTTTTTGTTCTATCCTTTGTTAGCACTGCAGCAGCATGTTATTGGAAGGGGTTGGGTTTGTTTTTGGAAAGTTTGTCTTCTCGTATTAGTTGTAAAACTAGGAATAATAATAGCATTCTATTAGAATGCAAAAGCTCTGAAATAATTTCCAACAGCTCATGGTATAATGGTGCATAGAAGTAAGGTGTGCTTTGTCTGAGGAACTTTAGGCAAGGAATTCTTCTGTTTGCTGGGTCCTCGAGGAGGAAATATTTGAGATTAGGGTCCTCACTTCCAGAAGTTCATCAAATAGCACCAAAGCCATTATAAAGATGCTTGTTTAATATGGCAAGAACCAACATTTTTTACTAGACTTTCTATAACTTCTTATTTGAAGTAATTCTGTGCATTCAGCAGGGTTTTTAACCTTGTCTCCATGTAAACATCTGGGTCCAAGTGACATTTTCAGCCTGTGTATCTTTTAGAGTAAATCTTGGTAGCCTTATTTCATAATTCTCTTATTTTCAACCCCCGCTGGACAGGTTTGCTGTAAGTGTTGGCTACTGGAAGGACCCTTACATCCAATATTTTGTGAGACAAGCCAAAGAGAGAAAAGCACCTGAAATCAATAGAGGTAAGTTGACACGTGAATTTGAATGGTGGCAGAGAATGTGCTCTTAACTCTCTCTTAAACCTCTCTCTATAAAAATTCTCGGTGTTGTGGAGCGTAGGAAATAAGTAAAAGAAGGAGACAAATTTTCTTCACAGTAATAATTCCATACTGTAGCTGATCTTTTAAATATCACTCTTCAAAAAGTCTTATGCTTGGCTTTCTGTACTCTGAATGGAATGTCTCTGTGTGTCTCGGCGTGCAATAATCTCTGCAAAGCCATCAGAAATGTTGATTTGAATCAGGACAGCGGGGTACGTCTGCTCTGGTCTCTGCAAAAGTGTACACACCAGGTAGAATTATTCTGCTTAATTGGAGGTGAAGCTTGACAAAAATCTTCTATTTACCCAAGGAATCCTCTTTTATCAATGAGTCAGGTTTTATTAGTAATAAGAAGAGCCCCCAAACCCCTTAGGTATCTTAAAAAGAATGCATTATTCTTCCTAGGAAACACAATTTTTATAATAAACTATCTAAAATTCTTACTGAGTGTTAAACAAGTGTTATATGAAAATAATATTTAAAAATAAACGTTTTGTGGCTGCTTTTTGTTAACTTTTATTTTGTTAACAGGCTATTACGCTCGTGTTCATGGAGTCAGTTATCTGATTCAAGCTTTTCTAAAGAAGACAGAATGCAACTGTCAAATCGTTAATCTTGGTGCTGGCATGGATACCCTGTTCTGGAGATTAAAGGTAATGAGAGCTGAGAGTTAATGAACTTGGCTGAAGACAAAGACACGTGTGGACATTTGAAGCACTTTGCTGTGGTGGCTAATTGGTGCTGCATTCCGTAGCAGAAGGTGGAGGGATGCAGTGAGAATGGCTGCCCTGACTGCTCTGCCTCAGTTCTCAGTGTGCTTGGAATTAGTATAGATACATTTAAACCTCAGTGCCCAGGAGGGGCTGCTCTTTACGCTGGCTTTTACCAAAAAGCGTGTGACACGAAGCTGATCTCTAGTGGGCTTTCAGGAGCAGAGCTTGGACTCTACATTTTGCTGTCTATTTTATGCCTTAAGTTTTCACTTTTATATCGCCTATTAAGAGATCAATAAGGTAGCAAAGTACAGCATTGTACAGACTCTGTTTACATGTTTCTGAATTATTTATATAAATGTGAGTTTATATATGTAAATATATGTGTTTGTATGCATGTGTGTCATTCACAGAAGTTCAGAGTATTTATTCAGGTATTATATGATGACCATTATGAGTGAACACGCCTCTAAGTCATCTTGTCTTCTCGTCAACATTGACGTTTGTAAATTTGGTTTCCAGAAAAAAGCCCAAGGAGGCTGGTCATATTGTGCTTGGTTACAATTTGTAGAATCGTTGAAATTGGAGAAGACTTTTAAGATCATTGCATCCAGTTGTTAGCCTGCTACTGCCAAGTCCCCTGCTAAAATAATTACTTTTTTTTCTGAGATGTGAAACTTTTTTCTTACTTGCACTACTATGAAAACGGTGTCAATACACGTTTTTCCTGACTTTCCTGTGACTGTGATTTTACAGCTAAAGTGGCAATTGTAATTCCAATTGTTTCTTATTAACTGTACCACACCTGCTCTTTTTTGTTTTGGTTTATTTTTGACATCGTGGGGCATTAAGTTACAGTATTGTTACAAATGACAGCGTAAACTAAACCAGAACTGTTTAGGACTTAAGGTTGTATCTTTGTCACATGCGTGTGAAACTTGAATGTCCCTAATTCTAGAGTCTTACTCCAATTCTCAGGATGAAAATCTTCTCCCTAGAAAATATTTTGAAGTGGATTTTCCAATGATAGTTGCAAGAAAAATACATAATATCAAGTAAGTATAATGCTTCTGCTTAGCTGTGGGAAACTGAATGTCATTTAGCAAAATGTCATGAATTGTGAGCTACAATTTTTTCAGCACTGTTCATGTGCTGGGATTTAGAATAAAGGTTTCATTGTGCAGGCAAGTCATACACAGGGCCATGCAGCCACTGCCCTGTGTTGGAGCAGTTGATATGTGGAAGCCTCGGGGAGGCAAGCAGACTTTAATCTTAATTATGGAAAATATAATGGGCAAGGGAAGCCTCGTGATGATTAGAGGCAATGATGTCTTCTTTTACTATTGGAGACAGTAATAAATTCCCAGACCTGCATGTTCAATTAGAGAGGTAGAATAGCTGGTGTTATATGTGAATATTCTGTTTGAATGAATACAGTAAGGCTTTTGGAGGGTACTTGAAGAGAGAGTCTGGATTTTTCTTGAAAAATGACTTCAAAACTTAAGAGTCACTGGGTATGAAATTCAATTTAGTAATCTAAGTCTAACTTGCAAACGTTTTTATTTCCAGTAGAGGGCAGAGGTATTCTCTTGTCTGTTTTTAACACACACACGTGTGGAGCTATGGATATATATATATATATATATATGTTAAAAAGAAGAAAAGAAAATTGTAAGAACACTGTTAAACAAGCTTAACTGCTCAGAAACGCTTCTTCCTTCTTCCCACAGATCAAAACCTCCCCTGTCAAAACCAATTATGGAATCCCATTCAGGGGACTCTCTTCTAATAGGTGAGTCATCTCAAAAATAAGTCAGCAACGTACTGCAGCACTTTTAAAACTTTTCTGATCATTTTGTTCTGCTATGTGGGCAGGCTTTTAATGTTTGAAATGCTGTTTGGACAGAGAATTGGGAGGAAAAAGAGGATTTTTTCTTTTCTTACAGACTCCTGCCCATTTGTTCTGTGTCATGTTAGAAACGTCTTCCCTTAAGTGGTTTTATTCTGCCAGAAAGTTGTTGGATTTTTTCTTTTTCTCTCATATGTAGCTTGAGTTATGTTTTCTTTTCTTTGACAGAAGAGGAAAAATGCTCCTGATAGTCATGTGTACTGGATTAAAATAGCTGTTGAGTGCTTTTATCTCTCTTCTTTCTGTCTCATTAAAAGCACAAGTCTTTACATTTAGCTGAGTCTTCGTGGAAGAAGTGCAGCCTGCAAAGTCCCTTCTCAGGATCTGGTGCCATTTGTTATGTTTTAGTGTTAAGAGGACAATAGATTCAGGTGATGTGGTGCGGTTGTACTGTCTTCATTTATAGCCTCATTATGTTTGTATCTGGACTGTAATTAGAGAACAGGACTGTAATTTGAAAACGTCTTTACTTGTGATAAAAAAAACCCCAGAGTTCTGTTAAGTAATGTTTTCTGTGCCTAAATAGCAGATACTGCCCTATAGAGGCTGCTTTGGACCCTTTTAGAGGAACAGTAATTATTTGCACATACGATTCCAACTCACTTGTGTTACCTAAAACAGAGCTAGCAGTGTTTTATATTCCCTGGTGTGATTACACGTATAGGTGCTTTTAATAAACACAATTCTAGCTGGGAGTCTGGAGGGCTTGAGAGGGGCCTCTGAAGAGCGAGGAAGAGTACGAAGAGCAAGGAGATGTGCTTATGCTGCCAATGGCAGGTGTGGGTGCTTCACCCCACGGCTCTTCTAGTGCTTTAGCTTGGATCAGAGCACTGCCACACACTGTCTTGGCTGTGCATACATATGCATATTATGCACATTTTGTTGCTGCATATTAGAGGGTCTTAACTCACCAACCTTTTAGATGTCATCTGAGTGGCAGAATTCTCTGTTGTATATTCAGGTCTCAAAAGATGAAAGCCCAGCACCTCATCTCAGAAAGACGGCTCTTAAGTACCCCTGTGTTCCAAGCAGGAGACCTTGTAATATATCTCCTATGTGCAATAAGATGTGCTGCATAAGCACTGGTAAAAAGGCGTTAATACAAGGTCAGTCAGAAGGGTTTGATGGTACTTGTGTTACTGAACATCTGTGGATACATCTAGTACAGCAAAATAAATGGTGTATTGTAATCAAAAGCTACTAATTAGCAAGTCGCAGCAGTCAACAGCAATTATCGTATCACTGTTTGAATGTATTGGAGTGGCTTTTTTCTGTTCTTCTAAGTGCTGTATTTTATGTACTTTAGAGTATTCATTTTACTGTACCCCGGCTGATGTAGGCTGTACAGTGCAGTAGCACTGAGCTCTTTGGCTTGTAGCATAATGTCCAGATACTTGGAGATGGTGGAAGTCTGTTGTGGAATCCTGGTTTGAACTGGCGCTTGTTAAAGACAGGTCAGTTTGAGTAAAATCCGTGTGGAAACTCCTACTTAAGGACATAGTAATGGAACTGCTTCATGTGGAAGTGCCACCAGAAGAGGCTGTGGACTAAGTAGACAAGTCAGAGACACAGGTGAATGGAGATTTCTTACAGATATAAAGGAACTCGACAACGTATGTACCTTCTCATTTTAAAACTGTCCTAGTACCTGAGAACTGGAGGGTGGTGGCTGTCACCCAAATGGGCTCCAGGAGAAACCCAGGCAACTACAAGTCAGTCTGATCTCTCTGCTGGACAAATTAGTAGAAACAGACAGACTTGGTGGAACAGAGAAGTAATATAATGTCTTGAGAGAGAGTCAGCGTGGCTTTTGTAAAGGGAGCTTATGCCTCACAAACCCATTGGAGTTCTCTGTAGGAGTCAACAAGTATATTGGAAAAGGACATCCAATTAATATAGTGCTTGAATTTAAGAAAATTCTGTTTTGACAGAGTCCCTTACCAGAGTTTGTCAAAGAAATTGCACGGTTGTTGTGTGGGAAAGGAATGGTTCTCGCATGGATAAACAGCTGGGGATGGAGGGCAGGCGTATGTTGTTAATTTTCATTATGGAGGGAGATGGAGATCTGTGCTTAAGCATATATTGTTGTTCAACACTAAGAAATGATTGGGAAAATAGAGTGACGAGTAAGTGGCAGCTTGTTGGCAAGTCCAAACTCTTCAGAGTGGTAAAGTGATGCACATGAGTATAAAAAGTAGTTTGTACCTCACGTGTAAATGATCAGCTTCTGACTGATTGCTGCTGCCTGCGTACAAGATCTAAGTATTGTCATATAGAGATGTATTAAAAAATTGGCTCAGTAATGGTCCAGAAATCCAAATCAAATTTTAGCATTGTTAGAAAAAAGGATAGAAAACAACACAGATGCTAGTATTAGTAGCACGTATTTGCCTTCTCTTTGCCTTTTCCCTGTGTAGCTGTTGGCCCCGGTGAGAGGCAGAACAACATCCCACTGGGTCTCCTTTGGGCTGACCCAGTTCAGCTGTTAGGCTAATGCAGCATTCTGGGAACACGCCTGGCCCAGGGCTTGTAGTGGGGCACAATGAAGCAGCGTTTCCAGGCAGAGAAATGTTACTCATTTATGTGGTTTTCAGGGTGGGCTGTATGGGCTAGGATTTTAGAATCCTGGGGCAGGAGGTTGTCCTGTCTCATCCCTCCCAAATCAATTCCATGGTGCTGTCTCAAATAAGCCAGGAATAATTTGTTTAGGTGCTTTAGAATTTGATTTTTGAGTCATTGTAATATCGATTGGCATGGTACAATTCTTGTTGTCTTAGTGCTTTTCTTCTCACACTAAATGTTTTCATTTCATGAAGCTAGTGGTAATGGACAACTTTATCAGCTTCAGGGCAGCATCTGCCTTCTCCTTGCCCTTTAGACAAAGCAATGACAACATGGCTGGTGATTCAAGAATAGATATTTGTGGCCTCTGCCCTTGAATGCAGCAAGATGACACTTGTCACTGAACAGCTTTGTCATTTTCTAGGAAATGTTAGATCTCCAGGGGAAAGCAGTGAATTTGTGCAGTAATTTGACATTGCTGTGGCAATATCAGGTTGAATTGTTTTCAAAGTTCAGTGGCACTATCTGGTTTATGAGGCAGTTGCTGGTGTTGAGAAGTTAGTCCTCCACCTTTGCTACCTTGCAAGTGCAAATTACACTTCAGTGAACTATTACCTTCCAGTGCCACTTGTACACTTGCTTTCTTTGTCTAGTCCAGCTTGGGACTTGGTTGTTTTCATTGATTTTATTTTATTTTTTCTCTACGTTTCCAAACTTGCTTGTGACCCAACGCAGTTGTCAGGTGTGTTGCTGTCTTGGTGACTTGGGTGCCCTGTGTTGGGGATGATCCTGCACTTGCGAGACAAACTCAATGTCTTTGTGTTATGATACGTACCCTGTTCTGATGTTGCTGTTGACAAACAACCTGAGCAAGACCAATATGGTATCGTGCCGTTGAGTTGACCGAATAGGTTGTATGGGCTGGTTGGTTGTTAAGCTGACAAAGCCACCTTAGGATGAAAATCCTAATAAAATCCATTTGAGTCAATAGCATCCTGCCTGATAACTTGCTGGAGGTTTTCCAAGAGATATTTCATTAATCTGAGAAGAGAGTAAGAAAAGAAAACTTCCTCTTGTAGCAGAGGAAATGCTGTGCTTTGTGTCCCCGTGATTCTATAATGCTGCTTTAGCAGGCAGATGAAGGTGGCAGGCAAGTGCCTGAGGGCCACAATAAATCAGAGCATTTATGTGCTGGTACAATGTTTCTGTGAGGAAAAACATTATTGCAGTGAGGCAAATATAAGCAACTCCTGCTACTCTTCAGTTACTGTAATGATATCTAAATTAAAACAGTTTGTATTGTTGCTTCTCTCCCAAAAGTGGTATGGCCAGAACAAAATGTTCTGTGTTGCGTTATGGATGGGTAACAGGAGTGTGAGCCTGGGCTGGGAGAGTTTGAGCTGGGTAGATGGCATGGGCTGGAGTGGTGGGGGTCATTTTCTTTCTCTCCTTCCCTTTTCCTCTCCCTTTTATTTCTCTAATGAGATACGAGTCTGCAGTTTCTCAGACTTTCATTTTGGACAAAGTACAAGAGCGAAACTTCGTAGGTAACAGAATGCGCTGAGTGCGAGCATCACAAAAACAAGTGTAAGGTAGCTCCCTGCTGTAGAAAAGAACATCATGCCCATACAACTTTGCTAAAAATCAACATGAAATCCTGGCCTCTGGATGAGAAGTAGTGCTTGGAATATGGGATTTGCAATGGATTAAGCCACCAGCAGTTGCTGGCTATGCCAGCTTTAGGACAGTTGGCTTGAGTCACAGCAAGGTGGCCCTATTTGAAAACTGCCAGGAGAGTGGAGCTTATAAGCAAGACAACAAAAAGCTAGTTCCTGTAGCAGTGATTTGGGCATTAGTGCAGCGTGGGAGGTGGTCTCCAACCCCACCAGAAGGGAAAGGGAAAGGGAGGCAGCAGCAGCAGGAATCTGAACTCTTGGCTCCGGGGAGATCACAGTGGGAGACACTTCTGAAAGAGAGATTGCAGTGAGGAAAAAAAAAAAAGAGTTTCTTTTAACACACACAAAAAAGATTCAGTTAAAAGAAACTTCTTGCTCATAAGAAGAAATCAATGGAGATGGTGTGACTCTGTTACTAAGCACAATCCTGCTTTTGCTTTTTGAGCTGCAGGTATTCTAAAATACCTTTGCACCAAAGTTGTTTGGTCAGGGTGGCAGCATATTTGCAAATTTTCATCTTTAGAGCATCAAGTCCTGCAATAAAGTAGAAACTGGTGTCAGACCATGAAGTAGCAACATGTTATTTTTGGGGTGTTTATGGCCATACTTTGACTTTTACCTCTGGGATGGGCAGAATGACAATTCCAGCTGTCATCAGCTGCTATTGCTTTGCAATATGTGAGCATCTCTTATCTAAATGTGAGGTGATGGTGCAGTTCTTAGTCTGATTTTAAAACCTGGACATTGTTCGCCTAGTTAAGTATGATCTCCTCATCCCTTTGACTTTATATATAAAATTATTTTTTTAATGCCATGCATAGGCCAAAGTTGGAATCTAGTAGAAAATCTTACAAGAAAGTTTGGAAGAGGCTTTGCTTAAACACTTTTCTCTAGCTTTTTTCCTCTTTTCCCTCTCTTTTTGTGTTTTAAAATTGACTAGTGTAGATTTCATATTTTTCTTCAAAAGAAAAGTGTTGATCATCATGTTGAAATACCTGAGTTATGGAGATATTTACTGAGGTGCTTTTAGATATGTTTAAAAGGTACAATTTTTAGCAATTGTATCAGCTCGTGTATGGTGTGTGTGCGGCTCTGCCTCAGTACTATCTGTGGTTGTGTTTGCCAACAACCATCAATGGAGAGTCGAGGGAAGTTGGCAGGAAAATGTGTGGAGGAGCAAGTACATTCTGTTTGAATGGACCAAAGAAGGAGAACCAGACGTCCCAGATACTGGAAATGGAAGCAAAGTGGTTGCATTTGGAGTAAAAAGCTTTTGAAAAGAGGAAGACAATCCATTCCTCATCAGCTTTCTTAGCCTTTTAAAAATTTCTGCTGCAATTAGTCCTTTGTTAAGACATTGCGTTATAATACTTGCAGTAAGGCAAGTATTCTTGGCTTTAAGGTTTAAAGAATATTTCCTCTGAGCTAAATTGTCCTTAAAGAATCCTGTTCTAGTTTGTAGTTTGGACTTTTTTTCCCAGGAGATAACTTGGAATAACTAGGCTATGGCTATATGACTGTTTATTTTCACTTGTCCCCAGCCCGCATCTCCAAAACCAACCGTGCTGGGCTGCGCCGAGCGTCGCTTCCTTTGGCCATCCCTCTCTCACTGTTTCAAGGCATAACAGAAAATCTATGGGGGTTGTTCATGTGCATACAGGCTTGTTCAAATGTTACTCGTTTTGGTGAAACTTGAACCATTTTGAAGGATAGTTTTCTAACCTGAAGTTTGAGAGGTTTTGCCCTTTCCTGCTTTTCAGTGATAAAAATGCTTGAATCAATGTGATGTGGGCAAGAGACATTTATTTCCACCCCTGAAGTATTTCTACCGTTATTGGATCACTTAAAAAAAAACTTTTGTAGTTTATTTCTGGTTATAATTAACATACCAGTATGTCCAAGTCAATGAAGCTGGACAAGAAGATTGCATTAATTTCGTACTAATTGTGGCTACTGACGCTTACTGTGCTCTATCTCTGGACAGCAAACCAATCGCTATATAAATACTTCCCTGTGTGTGGTGGGGCTTTTTGTGTGGCTTTTCTTGATGCCATTATCATGGCCTTGATATAATAACTTAAATAGAAGGGTGTGGGAAGTAGTAAAGCTATTACAGAACATGCACATGGAAAAAAGCCTTGACTCAAAATGTTGAATCATTTGCTGCACAACTTTTTTTTTTTCTTTCTTTCTTTTTTTCCCCATAACTCTCTGCATAAACTGTTCTGGTTTCTGAATCTATTTGGGAATACTGATGCAAAGACAACTATTACCACTCGCTTGTGCTGTTTTCAAGCAGTTGGTCACTTGAAAACCAGATGGGTGTACATATTCCAAAAGGTTTGAAGCACTGCTTGGTTTAATAGATTGCCTTTATTTGTTGGTTTTCTTTTTTCATCTCCTGAAACGGAAAACTCCTTTCATCCAGTCTCTTCAGTCACTGGGCTTCTCTTTCCTTCTTTACCTGGCTCTTGGGATTTGCTCCCATTTGACTGTTCGGGGGCTGTGTCTGCAGCAGGATCCCATATGGAGCTGTGCCAGAGCCCGCTGTGGCAGACGGATACTGAATGGCCATTATGTGACCACTTTAAACTCTGGGGTGTTTTTTTCCCCTGTTTTTACTTATTTTACTGCTCGCTCTGTCACACTTGTATGGTAAGAGGGGAAAATTATGTGCTATTTTGTCCTAATGACTTCAGTAAAGCTGAAGTGCAGGAGAGCAATCTGATGGATTCCCATGGAACTTTGCGTCATTAAGTGGGTTTGCTGCACTTGTGAAATGCTTTCTGTGGGAACTGGGCTCATCGGGTGGAATTGATTGAAACTGGTTGTCAGGATTATCGATAGCAAGATGCTCTTGTTGCTGCTGGCTTCCTTACAGCTTTGCTAGTATGACAGAGGGTCTTTTGACTTCAGTGTTAGTTCCTCCTTCGTGTTGGAAAGCATTTATGGGAGTTTGCTTCTTGTTGTATCCCAGGGTGAACATTTGTTTCTCATAACACCTTTTCTAATTTGACTCCCCACCTAAATACCATTGCTATATCTTATGAAAAGGCTAAATTATCACTTTTCTTTTTGATCCCCAGGTCTGTGTCTGATACCCATATATATTATATAGCTATAGGTATTGTTGATTTATATAGCTATAACTATTGGTAATATTCGGAACATTATTACTCTTAAATTCATTTTTCAGAAATTGATGGGTCTTTCTTTAATGTATTTCCCTATGTACATACGTTGGGTCATCTATAAACAAAATAGAAAAACCCTGCCTTAATCTTTGCATTTTTTCCTCTCTCTGCATTCATTGAAACCATGGTAACAGATGGGATAACCTATCTGCGTTAGAGTGGCTGCAGAGTGAAAGATTAGGTTTGTTGCAGAATCTGATGCTGATATATCACCACCTGTAAACCACAACAATCGGGTATAATGGAAATTAGTGTTTTAAAAAGAAGAGTTTGTTCTTTGGGTATAACAGAACAAACTTTGACTTAAAATTCTTATGTCCCTGTGTTGTTTGTTTTTTTTTAGTTTATAATTTCAGCATCCCTCTTATTTGTAACCGTTAGTCTCTCAATTTTAATCTTGCAGATTCTCACAGCCTAGACTCCAGTCGATATTCCTTAGTAGGAGCAGATCTCCGTTTCTCATCAGATCTGGAGGAAAAGCTAAAGAAACATAACCTGGATACGCAGTAAGGGTTTTGGTGGTTTTGGTTTGGTTTGTTTTTTTTTTCTTTTGCTGGGGGCTTGTGGAAGCATACTGGTGAAAGTAAAGTCAGGCTCAGGCATACAGTATCTGCACCCAGTGCTTGTTATGCTATTTCCATGGTTACCTTTTCCTGAGCCCTTGGAGCAGAAGGAATTGTTCAGACATCTCATGCAGCCTCCCTGAGCCAAGCCACCCGGCTCTGCCCTGACTGCTGGGTAGTTTCAAGGCTATAGCAAGGTTGTTCCTTGCATCACCCATTCTGCAAACTGCCTTTTTGTCCTTCCTCAGAAGATCAAACATTACAGAACTATTTGCTTCTTACTCTTAAAATGCTGGGGAGGGGCAGGGGGAAGAGAGGTCTGGCTTTCTGTGAGTGTATTTCTGGGGATTGGTTCTCTTTGAGGTACGTGATCCTTTTGCACAAGTTAAAACTCTTGTTGTGGGGCAGGCAGCCCTGAAATTCCTTCTTGCTTTCCCCCTCATCCCTTGCCCTGGAGGGGATGTGTTCCCACAGCAGCCATTTTCTGCCTCACGATCCACACAAATTTTCTTTCTCTACTTCATGAATTTAACTCTATTTTAGAGATTTCCAAAAGACTTACCCCTTCCTTGAATTTGCTTGAAATTTAGTTAATAGAATCAGAAGTTATTCAAGGGGAACCTCTAAACTAGAGATGTATCAAAGTGTCATAAATGGCTTTTTATAAGAGTTGGTTCAGTTGCATTTAGTTTTAATGCTGACTGATGGGCAGTACCTAAATCAGTGAACATCTTTCACCCCTACCATAATGGCTGTATGAGTCAAGGTTTTTGGGAGCTTAACTGATAAAATGAAGGGTAATTCTGTCAGTGTTAAATTATTTCAGAGTTTTATCTTTGTAAGTATTTTCTATTGCCTCTACTTAAAACCCCTATTGTTCCCTAGGCCTTTTGGTAAAGTCGTTACTGTGGAGCCCTTTGAGAACTTCACTCTGGGAGCTAATATCTGGGATTTTATTGTTCAAGTGTTAGGCTTCTGGAGGGGGCAGGATTTAAGTTTTTAGAGTGGATGATGGACATACCTTTCAAATATAAGATATATAAATAGCGGCTATCTGGCTGGGTGGGAGAGAGCATATGGGTAAGCAGAATGCATCAAATTGCCATTTAAATCTTTACACTTCCATCTTTTGAAATCTTGCCTCGCTTGCCTACATTGCTGCTCCTTGTGAATTTCTCCTGCTTCTAGTGACTTTTCTTTTTCCTGTTCATTCCAGCAATTAAAACTTCGTAATTCTAAGGAAGATTACCCGTGTCGATGTCTATTTCTGGGTTTTTGTGGATGGAGGGGGAGAGGCAATGTGCAAACTATAGATTGCATTTCGTTAGATAATAATATGTGAAGCTCATTTTACAGATATTGAACAAATTTGTCTAATTAAAATTCTTAGAACATTTTTGAAAGAGAAAACATTTTTTTCTCCATTTGCATTTTGTTCCTAATTTTGCTGAGTGCAGATTGTGTATATAGGGTACAGTTCTTCTGCAAAATGAATTCTAATATGTGCTTCAGTTCCTGCTGTTGCAGTTCAGAGCAGACTTGCAGAATACCCATTCTTCTGTGCTTGTCGTGTGGCTGCCCCCCAATTCTGTAACCAGGGGAGTCCCCTGTCGACTGCCAGGAAACCCAGTTCTAGTCACCTTGATAAAGTGATTTCATTCAGTCTTAAATGTCTAGTTGATAAGAAGGATAGCTCTTCTAAGAGTTTTTTGGGGCATGAAATTACTTGCTTGCTAATACTTTATAGATTTTTCTTTTGCTAGAAAGAGTTCTCTTGGTTTTTTGGTTGTTGTTTTGTTTTGTTTTATAGTTTGCCGACTCTTCTGATTGCGGAGTGTGTGCTGGTTTACATGACACCACAGCAATCTGCAAATCTTTTAAAGTGGGCAGCAAGCACTTTTCCTGTGGCGATGTTTATCAATTACGAGCAGGTAAAACAGAAATGGCATTTTCAGACCTGCATTATTGTCATAAAAATTGCTCTCAAAATTGGGAGTTTTGCTTGTAAGATAAGAGTGGGCCATCTTCTTTCATACAGACAGCAGTTTCTGCTGGATTTCTTCAGTAATGTGTTTTATCTTGTAGATCTGTTAACTCATTGGGAAGAATATATAGCTATTCTGAAAGACAACTGGTGGACTATATTGAGCCAAAAGAACTGAGGCTTAATCCAAATGTGGAGAAAACAACAGAATATTGGTTTAGATAAGACAGTGGAAAAAGAAATGATGCTGAATGTTGGGTTATGAGTGTATAACATTACATAATCACCTTTCTGTGTTCTCTGACAAAGTGGAACAAAAATCTTATCAGCATGAGCTTAGCTTCTCTGTGTGGAAGTAAAACACTGCCTCAGGGGAACTAGGTGGCTCCAGGAATTATTAATATGATCTTCCAAGCTGTAAATCACTGCCAGAGGGCTGGACCGAGCCGCTGACAACTTAAAGCAAAGTCGGTTTTCAGTGCCCGGTGCAGAGTCCCTCTGTCTGCAAAAGCATTGTCACTGTTAAACTGGCCACCAGCGTGTGATTGTAAGGTAGCTGAGAAGGTTGTGGCAGGGAAATGACATCTGATGTAAGAATATGTGAAACTTAAATGTTATCCTGTACGTTTTACAACATAGACAATTTGAGAGTTTAACCAAGTTACTGCTTTTCACTGCGATTACATTCTTTTCGGAAGGGGGAACACTTTTGTCTCATTCTCTACCTGAGGTGAATATGACGGACAGGTTTGGACAGATCATGATTGAGAACTTGCAGAGACGACAGTGTAACCTGGCTGGAGTGGAAGTCTGCAAATCCTTAGACTCTCAGGTAAAGGGACACAAAACTCTGGGTGTGTTTCATATTCAACTTAGTTACCCTTTCTGTGAGTTCTGCCTCTGTGTGCAGTGTAAGGCTCAGAGCGGTGACCAGAGCAGGTTTGGGGTGCAATAGCTGCTACCCACTGAAATCCTTTCCTATCCATGTTACAGTGGTTTAGAATAGAATTGTTTGAGTTGGAAGGGACCTTAAAGATCATCAAGTTCCAACCCCCTTGCCCTGGGAAGGGACACCTCCCACTAGACCAGGCTGTTCAAAGCCCCATTCAGCTTGACCTTGAACACTTCGAGGGATGGGGCAGCCACACTTTCTACAGGCAACCTGTTCCAGCGTCTCACCACCCTCGCAATACAGAATTTCTTTCTAGTATCTAATCTAAATCTGTTCTCTTTCAATTTAAAACCATTACCCCTTGTCCTATCGCTACATTCTCTGACAAAGAGTTCTTCTCCAGCTCTCCTGTAGGCTCCCTTCAGATACTGGAAGGCTGCTAGAAGGTCTCCACAGAACCTTCTCTTCTCCAGGCTGAACAGCCCCAATTCTTCCAGCCTGTCTTCATAGGGGAGGTGCTCCAGCCCTCTAATCATCTTCATAGCCCTCCACTGGACCTGTTCCAACAGGTCCATGTCCTTCCTGTGCTGGGGACTCCACAGCTGGACACAGGACTCTAGGGGGTCTCACAAGTGCAGAGTAGAGGGGGAGAATAATGTCCCTTGACCTGCTGGCCACGCTTCTTTTGGTGCAGCCCAGGATACGGTTGGCTTTCTGGGCTGCCAGCACGCACTGCTGGCTCTTGTTGAGCTTCTCCTCCACCATCACTCTTAAGTCCTTCTCCTCAGGGCTGCTCTCCAGCCATTCTCCACCCAACCTGTATTTGGGATTGGGATTCCCGTGTCCCAGGTGCAGAACCCTGCACTTGACTTGATTGAACTTCATGAGATTTGCATGAGCCCACCTCTCAAGTCTGTCCAAGTCCCTCTGAGTGGCATCCCTTCCCTCCAGCATGCTGACCACACCACACAGCTTGGTATCATTGGCAAATGTGCTGAGGATGCCTTCTATCCCACCGTCCACGTCTCCGACAAAGATTTTCCTTTTATCAATGCCATGGTTGCTCAATACCACTTAGTTTTGTACAAAAACTGCAGTAGCTCAGAGCATGGCTCTGTCTGGCCCGCTGTCCTCTCTGTGCAGAGGTTAGCAGATGTTTAGAAAAGGGTATAAGTCTCCTCAAAGAACAGGTCAAGCAGATGGCCTACAAAACCCTTAGGGGGAAAGACTGTTCTCTGATATTTTTCTTCTCTGAAAACTGTGCTGCTTGTTTTTTTCACAGAAGGAGCGATTGCTGTTAAATGGCTGGGAAACGGCACATGCCATTGATATGATGAAAGTGTACAGCTTTTTGCCACAGGCTGATGTCAAAAGGTATTACTGATAGCTTGCTTGCGGCCAAAAGTCGTCTTCAGATGCCATTTCCAAGGTAGTTCGTGTCAACATGTAACAAGAGGCCCCTTAGTATGAGAAGAGAGGAGGCTGTGTGCAGATGCTGGCACACAGCAGGATGGCACGCAGGATGTATCTGAGCCTGAAGCTCTCCAGAGCTGTAAGGATAATGCCTGGAGCAACATTAATGATCCAGGGGGTTATTGCTGCCAGAAGTAGACTGGCAGTGGTGATGATGTATTTGGGTGCCATATAAAGCATCTCATGACAGAAATTTGCAGCCAAAAGATGCTACAGAAATGCTGTGTTGAGTTTTTACTGCCTAAGATGTTTCTTGTGAGCATTCAGCCTCCACAACACTAGATGAGTGGAGAGGAGTCCTAAAATACGCTCAGGACAGGCAGCCACCTTTTGTGTCCCCAAGGGAGATGCTATCCAGGTGTTTGCTCCAGTCTGGTAGACCCAGGTAAGGTTACGTACCCATTTGTGGTTTTACTACAAGTGGATGGAAAATGGCCAGTCTGGGTCATAGACTCATGGAATGGTTTGAGTTGAAAGGGACTTTAAAGATCATCTAGTTGTAGCTCCCCAAGGGAGGATCTTCCCTCCCATCTTCCATGGCAGGCTATTTAGTTAATGAGCCAAGGCAGGGCAGTGATTTAGTGCTATGACCTACTGTACTAGGCAAGTGAAGAGGGAGGGAGAGGAGCGGTGGGGGGTGACCATCTCTCAACAAATGGGTGCATCGTCCATTCATATTGTCTTCATGAGCTACTCTGCCGGGTCTGTAGACAGAACTTGGGACGCACAGGGTATAACTAAAGGCTCTTATAACAGTCAGTAATCTGCATGGATTTTGTTACATTTTACTGCATTAAAGAAAAGCTAAAAAAGGGGAAACTCTTTTTAATGAGTAACTTCTTAAGTATATAATACAAAGTGCGAATTGCTGTGAGTCATTTGGTAACTATAGTTTGAATTAGCCGAACAAGTTACCTTGGTCAAAATAAGTATTCACATATGGGGATTTCTCAAACCATGGAACTGAACAGGTGAGACTGAAACTCATAGGTTGTTTAAATAGGAACGATGACTGTGTGATTGTGCCATATGGCACTTGGGGAGAGACATAGCTTATTCTTTTTTTTTCTTTTTTTTTTTTTTCTTTTTTTTCTTTTTTTGCAGCATTTTTGACTACCTTAGGTCTGTTCAGCTCCTTCCACTTGTTCCAAATGCCAAGAAATAGGTTATGTAAACTCTGTCCTTCAGTATTAATGAGGGCAATAATGCTGTCTGCTTGTAAAAAATCTTCTACAGCACTTGCACATCCATGAGTGTATTTAGGAGCTTTTACCCCTCAGCCTCTTTTGGTCCTCTGTAGCAGCCCTTCCAGATATTTAGCATGGAAAATAAACACTCTGACATTCAAGTAATGTAGAATGAGGGAGAGCGATCTGTCACATTAAACTTTTTAAAGCAAGTGTAGCTTGGGAGAAGTTCTCCCCATTTGTTTGGTGGAAGATACTCAAAGATCTTACTTTCAGAATCCTAGGTAGGAATGATATTTAGGAAAAAAAGTCCCCAGATCTTCTTGGTACCATTTGGTTTGTGCTTCATCATGAGTGCCCGTGGGAGAGTTGTTAGAAGCTGCCCTGGTGTACCCATCACTCTTCCGAGAAGTATTATGGACTTGTTGTGATTGTCTGAAGAAAATACTGTCTTCAACTGTTTGCTGTAACCCTTTGCTAAAGATAAATCTCCTTCCAGCTGTACTTAATTCAGGCAGTACTGTTGTGTCTACTTAAATGCAGCAAGACCAGATACATGCAGTAAAAGAGGTCAGAAGAGAAATACCGGTATTTGTGAGAAGTTACGCAGGTTAGTCCTGGAACATGAAATTCCAGGGATGAGAAGTTAAAACCATCTTGTGGGTCATTTGTTTCATACATTGACAACAAAGGCGAGGAGTAGTGGCAGTATCTTCATTATGGACAAATACCTGTATTAATTTACTAGAAAGGCAGCTGCTTTATTGGCTCTAGTGTTCACTTCTATGGAGTGAAGAAGTGTACATAAAAAACTGTACTGAGACTCCAGCTTGAATCACGATTTTTATTTTATTCCTACAGGATAGAAGGACTTGAATTCCTAGATGAAAAGGAACTGTTTGAACAGCTGATGCAGCACTACTGTATCTGCTGGGCTTCAAAGGATAGCAGCAACTTGGGTAATGTTCTCCAACATCTAGGAGGTGACCCATCACACTGAAATCTTATGTAGAGCGACTGGGACTATATACACCAGGTGTACAGTAGGATTATCCTTGTGCAGGAGTAGGGTCCACTTCTTTGTCGTTGTTGGGGCTGTGAACACCTCCCTGGTGGTGTCTCGTGACTGTTTCTCCACAGCCTTTTGAGGGTTCCAGAGGCATGTGAACTGCCTGTCCAGTCCAAGGGAGTTAGAATTTTTGCACCGAAAGATGCCGTATGGGTTACTTTAAATAACTGCCTGCTTTACACTATCATTGCTAATTGAAAGGTTTACAAATGCATGTAAAGTGCCATATGGGCACACAGTATATGAAATCATGGTGTCCTGACAACATAAACATAAAAATAAATTTGGATTACTTAGCACAGTCTTCTGCACTGTCCCCATTTACATCCATCTGAGACGTAAGTTTTGCATGCTGCTTTCTCCTCTGGGAAAAAAAATCCCTCTGAAGTTAACTTTTAAATGTTCCTTTTGTTTTTAAAAATGTGTCTCTCCTAGACTGAAATTTCTTTGAAACGGAGAGACTTGATTTATGCTTTGTGTTGCGTTATGTATGTTGCTGCTGCTTAAGAAATAATAAAATCAAAAGAATTGTGGTTTCGGTGAAGGATGGATGTCTACAGCCAGTATTTGTCCAAATTAGACAACTCTGTTCCAGACACAGTTTATCTCTTTTTCTGTCTGCAATTTCAGGGACTTTAGCCTTTCCAGAAAATTTCTCTGGCTCCTAGTTCATCTTGTTCCTGCCCTCCTCTTGCTCCTGACAAAGCAGAATTCAAGAACAAATATTACTGGCTGTGCCTTAGCAGATGTGAACCTGAAGCTGTGCATGTGTGTCAGCCAGACTGAGTAGCAAAGAGTCTGATACAGCTGGTAGAGCTGGATCTTCAATACCCTGTTGCTGCTGCTGTAACAGAGCTGCAAACATGGGGTGTCTGCTGACCTCAGTCCTGCAACTGACAGTTTTGAACTGCAGAAATGCACGTTTTTCCGTTTGATTTCTTATGGCTAAAAGTGAGGAGTGTCATACAGAACTTATTTCTAGAGGACCTAAGGCCAAAAAGTTCACTTTTTCCTAATGCCAGTATTCCTGGGATCTCCAGCAATATTTTTTGCTGTGATTAGAAGAGTATTTAGGACAATTTTGGGCACTGAGGTTGAGTGTTGCAGCAAATCATAGAAGTCAAAAAAGACAAATCCCAAAGGAGGTAACCAAGTGTGTAATGCATGGATATGTGTTAATATAAAGCAGGTTTTCTCAATTCAGGGTGAATTTGCTGCCCTCCTTGATGGTGCTTTCCCCAGCTTTCTCTTTTTAGTTTCACGGGCAGATCCTTGGTTCAGCAGTAACCTCTGTGTTGTTCCTTCAGCTGTGAATAACTTCAGTACTCCTTTAGATCAGCTTAGTCAAACTAATTGCAGCATCACAATGAAAAAAGGGTTAAAGTATAGATCAACCTGTTTCCTAATTTCCTTTCCTGCCACTAAATCCTTTACATTGAAGTTTAAAAAAAAAAAAAATCACTCTTAGAGCGTCCTTCTTTCTATGTCTAACTGTCCTAATAGTAGTGAAGTACATGTAGTATAAAAACAAGCATTTCTTCCTCACCTCCACCCTTTTTCTTTTCAAACAGGTCTTGCAAACATCATGTTCTGAGGTATTTCCTGGAGGGAAGCCGTGGGCCCAGGAGCCACAGCGATGACTTTCTGCCTGGGATGAGATCACAGAAACAATGGGACTTTGCATGTGCCAACTTCAGTCTGTGCATCGGTGTCAGCAGCGCCGGCAGAGAAAGCCACGGGTGCTACTGATGCCGACAGTCCTTGCTGGGTTTTTGTAGTTTTAATGAGTCTTTTGTGCCCACCGTGAGCAATTGTCATGAGGCAGGACTGGCCTCCCGTTCCCAGATATATAATGACGGACTTTCCTAAGATGTCAGTAATTCCTGTTTAAAAGCTTGCCTTCCCTTAGTTTAAAGCGGAAAGTAAAGTGTTCCCGGATTATATGATTTTCCTCTTTTGTCTTTTTGTGGTTGTGTAAAATGTATTTGTGACAGGAAGCTGGAAAATCGATGCTGGTGAGCAGCACTATTGGGTATCTCTGCACTGTGCACGAATGATCATGAAGGTTAAATTTGTTAATTTTCATTCTGTTCAGGTTAAATTTTCTGAAGTGTCACCATGTTAGCTTTTTCCTGGCTTTTACCGTTGCTACGAGGCTGTCACTGTACCAGGCATGTTCTTGTAGGAGAAGGGTGAAAGAAGAAGGGGGGATGTGATATTTGTTCAGTGGTGTAGAAGAAACTGGATGTTGTTAAAGCAGATTTTATTTAACTGGGAAGGGCTTAGGCTGGCAGTTCAGCACTGGGATGGTAGAGGTAAGAAAGAAATTAATCGAAATTTGCACTGCTTCTGGTAGTATCTTTACACCAGTTTCTCATTCTTCTTTCTTTCCCTTTAAAAGAGACGAAATCCCAACAGCAACAAAATACCTTGCCCTATTGTTGAAACTGAATCTTGCCACCTTCCTATGAGAAAACTAATAAATGTTTAGTATTTATAATTTGACTGGTGTCTTACTCATTAGAAATGGCCTATTTATATCTGATTTAGTGACTACATTTTTTCCTCTCACCAAATGCCACACGGAGAGTATTTTTTAAAGCATTTGCAATAATAAGCAACCGTTTTGGTAGTGCATGTGACTTTCTATACTGTAAGTAGAGCTTGCTTTGGAAAGAGTTGACGTGGACTTACACTGGAGATGTAAGGAAAGAGATTTTTGAGATACCAGAAAAAGTAATCAGTTCTTACAAGTGGCAATCATCATTTCAGAACAACAGAAGTAGTGAAAAGAAGTGGCCTTCCCTTTGCTGCCCTCCTCTCTCTGTCACCGGTAGCTACAGGCTGCCTCCTATGAGGTTTGTGTCAAGCTGATTTCTTAAATTATGAGGCACAGAAACACAACACTTGATTAATGCCCTGCTTGCTCTTTGTAAAGCATTCGCATAACCTCTCTATCCCCAACGGGAAGGGATGGACTGTGCGGTTATAAAAGGAGCTTATAACCTTTGCTTCCTAGATAACAATATCGATGGTGTGCTCGTGCCTGCACGTTTCAGATGTTTTTTGCAAGTCTAATTCCTGATAAGTCTCTTATGTGGATGCTGCCATCTTAAAACTGTCATGGACTTCAGCAGTACTGCTTCTTGGATCATGCTGTGGACCATTAAGTTGCTTTTCTTGCTTTTAATGAGCTTATAGCATGAGGGCCTCCCACCTACAGATGCTCTGACTCACAGGAGAGCTTTGCTCCTGTGGGGTGTGTTTGCAAGATCAAAGATGTGATGTTATGAAAGCTTAACTAGAGATTGGGCACTTGATTGGGTCATTTCCATTTCGAAGAGAGAGTGAGGTGCTCCTGAGATAGACAACAGTGAAGGTTTAACTTCTTCCACCTTCAGAGTAGAGTAGCACTGGGGGAACGTGGTTGAGCTAGGACCTGTTGTTCTACCAGTTGGTGCCGTATTTGAGATTCCTTTCACTTCAGGGGAACTGAGATAATGGAATCCGATGCTTTTATTTAATTGGTGGAATTGGCATCATTTGGGAGCAGGCTTATACGTGCTCTGTCCTCACAGTGTGCATTAACCCTGTTGTAGAGGTATTCCCATCATCTGGAAACGAGCTGGGTTAATTCTGCATCCCCCTGGATGGCTGGCAGGGATCCTGCTGGAACCAAGCGTGGCAGTGGCTGCCGTGCCATTGCCCTCCAGCCACCAGGACTCGAATCTTGCCTCCCTTCCAGCCCTGTCACACACCTGACTCTCCTTCAGTCTCTGTGCTCATCTCTCAAAACTCTCATTCTAGCATGTACAAAAGCTGGTTCCTACTTTTTTGTGTACTCATACAGATGGAGTTTTCCTCCTTGTGCTTTATGGAGTCAGTACTTGCTAAGGGATGACTAACCTCTCGGTATTGCAGACTCCTTGGTATAGCTTTGACAAGATACCTGATTGTGCCTGCAGTGCTCTTTGATGTCCTGCTCCTTGATTTCCATCCACAAACGGCTCTGATCTGACTTGCTGGCATGAGCATTACCTGTGCTGGGTGCTGCACCAGCACCCGGGGAGAGACGGTCTGTCCTGAAAAACCTCTTGATTTGAATTAATGTGCAAGAAGTACCTGAAATAGCTGAGACAAAGGTGCTTAAATATGAAGATGGGGGAAGGGAGACAATATGTAATGTTGCAAGTAGGTTCATAGCTAAGTCTGGCAGGTTACCTGGCGGTTAATATCTCCGTTAGTAAGAACAAGGGATTAAAAAAAAACCAACACAAACTCACAACAAACTGAAATCCCTGTAACATCCTCTGCACTGCAGGAGTCTTCTTGTGCAGTGACTAATGCTGGCTCTGTGGCAACAGGACCATCCTGCTGATTTCTCTTGAATAAAATGAATGAGTGTATAGTTACATAAAAGCCCCATCTCCGCTATCAGTTTAATTTTGGCAAGGGGCCCTTTGAGCGTGTGTTCCTTGAGCCTCTTGTAAAACATCTTCGTGAGTGGGAGCTGAGCTGAGGTCTTCCCTGCGCTGGAAAAAGCAAATCTCTTCCCTGTGAACTGGTGGACATCAACGCTGCAGCCACCAAGCTGTTGCATTTTTCATATGAAAGGGTTCTAAATACAGCTCACTGCAGAAGATGGTCCTGAGCTCAGTCAGTCTTCTTTGTCATAGTTTAATTCTCACTGTGGTTGGAAATGTCTCTGCTAGCATGAGGCGGATATCGATGGAATTTCTGCCCCTCAATTTCTATTTCAGGCTCTTGTATAATTTGTTCATCTGAGGGAAGCTCTGAAGAACGTGCCAGCTCTGGAGTGGCTCTCCAGCGGGAGCAGAGCTGGTACTGTGGGATGAAAGGCACAATGGTGGCCCTGCCCCATCCTCCTCTGGATGGGTCTGGCTTTCCATCCTGCAGTGGTTCAGCATCAGCAAGGAGAAGGTAAATCATTCCTGCAAGAACTCTTCCAGAGCCTGGGTGCCAGCAGTGGTGAAGAAAGTAGGTCACCTTGTGCTCCAGGGTTACAACAGGATCAAAGGAATCTGTGATACCTGAGGAGCTGGCGGGGGGAGCATGGGTGTGGGTGGTCTAGCTCTCATGACTACACTAATGAAAATAAATCTTCATCTCTCTTCAGGGAATATTTGGATTTGGAGAGTGCCTGGTGCTGCTGAAACACCGCTACTTTGCTGGAAAGCCACTAGCTGGAAAAGGCTGAGAAGTGTTTTCCAGCCGGGAGGGGTGGCCTTTGCCTTCTGCTGCTGTTTGCTGTGGAGTGTGTGACTGCTCGTCAGCAGCGGCTCCCTTGAGCTCTGCCTTCTGCTCCCAGCCCAGCCTTTTGCTGGGGTTATTGGTGCTGATGGTACAATGAAATCCCTTCCTGCAAATGGTTTGTTTAAAGGAGGAAAAAGAGAGAAAAAAAAGTCATTTAAGCTTGAGGGAACCACAAGGTGAAAGTCAGCTGCTTTGCCCCAACCAGCCAACTGTGGTGGAGGAGCTCAGCTGTTCCCCGCGCAGCCTCCTGCCCTGCTGGCAGCTCCCCTGCTGCCTGGAGGGCTTTGCCTGTCCCTGCCTGCAGGAGCTGGTGGCTGCGGTGGAGTCACTACCTGTGATTTTCGGTGCTGGCTGAAGAGTCTGAGCCACCTCCCCCGGCTGGTACCTGCCTCTAGATAAGGGCACTTCGCTGTCATCTTTGCCTCTGGAATGTCTCCTGTCAGCCCTGAATTTAGCTCTGGCCTCTGTGTCATAGCCGCACCCCTGCCATTCTGTTGAAGATCACTTGGAAGTACCTGAACTAGTTTGCTCTTTCCTACTGAATGTAGTTTCTGTGTCTGTAAATGTAGTAGCAGCAGGAGCTTTGCTGACATCAATCGAAAAAGTTCTCCTGCAAGTCTCCTGCAGCGAGGAGCTTGTCATGCTGTTCCTCGCTGTGTTGCTAATGGGTCATGGAGCACCTGAGAAGTTGCACCTCCTTCTGCTCCTGCTGCTCTGTTTCAGCTGCAGCATGGGGAGTCGGGCTGTCCCTCCTGTGTGCTGGGCATTTGCAGAGGGTGGGTGATGTGGGACCTCCAGTGAGGAGCACAGCCAGGCTGCTGTCACCCTACGTGGGGCTTTGAAAGTACACTGACCTGAGAACTCTGGACTATGTGAGGGGATGAAGGTCCTGCTGAAGAAGCTCTAGCAGGGAATGTGGGAGCAGGGAGGGGCAGCCAGAGGAATTGTGTCGGGTCAAAGTTGCTGTTCTTGAAGCAAGATGCTGTTAATCCTCTTTGCTTCTCCTTGTGTCTGTGGTTTTGAAGCATTTGCCAAACAAGGATGCTGACTCCAGTTGCCATGGCAAACTGTAGGAGCTGGAGCACGTGGTCCTTGTCTGTCTTTGAGATGCCTGTCACAAATTGATCCCGACAGGTACAAGAAAATCCTCATATCTGCTCCATGCTGAGTCTTGGATGTTGATCCTCCCTCTGTCCGTTCTTCAGCCACAGTTCAGATGATTACACTTTACTGTGCCTGTGTTCCAGCCACATTACTCATGCCTGAGCTTTGCCTGCTCACTCTTAAAAGATGGATGAAAGAAGTCCCCTTCTAGAAAATCAGATTATTTACTTCCTTACAGGGATTATCCAGCTCTGGGAACCGAGTGAAAAGCAGTTAGCTTAGCGCATAGCATGTCAAGCCTCTCTGCAGAGTTACCAGTTCCTCATTTCATCCTTACAAGATTTTTCAGGTCTCTGTGCTGCTGGGGCACAGGAAAACACGGTTACTGAGGACAGAAACACTCATTTGTAGTCGACTTTACAGGGATGTCGTGGGGAACCAAGTGTTAGGTAATCACAGGGAGGCTGTGCATGTTGCTGCATGGGGCCAGGAGCATCTGTCCCTTCTTTGGGATCTTGGTGGATTTTAATATTAAATACCAGAACTAAGGTCTAAATGTGGCTTCAACCTACTGGTTATTTTCCCTTCTCAAAAACCAGGTTACTCTGTTTATGTGCAGAACTGACCCAAATCTGTTTTCCAACAGACAACAGTTGAGTCTGTATTAAGAACCCTTGGAAATTTCCATCTGCACTCAAGCGTTACGGTAGCAATTTGAGGCAAAACTATTATGCAATATAGGATCTATAAATGGGCAGAGGTCAGCTAACCTGTGTTACTGCTACGAGCTGCAAATAATTCTGCAAGTTCTCATTCAGTAACAGTTGTGCAATCATTAAGACTGTCAATCTCCAAGACAAATACTATAAAGATAAGGCAGTGTCAAATGAGTTTGCCTTTGCCTTTATTGCTTTTTGAAAGAGCTGGCAATGCTGGGGTCTTTCCCTGCAGCCACACTGTTGTGCAGCACCAAATTACTTCAATTATAACTTTTTTTATAGGCATCCAGTCGGAAGTCTGTCCCATAGAGTGTGCACGGGCACCGATTCAACAGAGACCCCACACATACTCAAGTCCTGCACTTAAGCATTCTTAAATGTTAATGGTGCTTTGAGTATGTCCTTAAGTGTCTGCTTAAGTGCCTTTTTTGAGGCTGGGTGGTTTGAGTTTGGGTGCCATGGTTCATATGGGAAAGAAAACGAAAGAGTGTAGATCTGCAAGATGAAACAGGGAGAAGCAGAATAAAATCAGGAGGCAGGGGGGGAGCAGGACTGGATAAAATAGGAGTGTTTTGACTTTTCTGACCAGAGAGATGGACATGGGAAATGTTCTCTGCGGTTCCTGAAAAGGATTTTTCAAAGCTGTTGCTTGTTCTGCACCACCGTTTCCTGTACTAATTGACACAGTTGCTGCTGTCACTTATTTAACAAATTGGTGCAAGCACAAACAAGGACAAAAATAAGTGTCTGCTAATATGAGCAGATTTATCTGTTCTCATCCCCACGCCTTTTTCCCACGAGCGTAGTTTCTATCGAGCTTACTGAGCAAACCTTAGTGCCAAGTATTTAATCTTACTTATGAGGGGTCCTAAGAGCAGGGTTGTTTTCTTTGCACGTTAGCAGTGCCTCTAAACAAAAGACAGGTGCTGGAGCAGCCTCTTCTCACAATGGCACAGGATAAATGCTGGATGGAGATGTAGCTTAAATCGGGTCTGTAGCAATCAATGTGTTATGGAAAACGTATTATGCTCGAGAGTTGTCAGTGCAGGAAAGTCACAGTTCAGAGTAAAGATAAGAGAAATCCAACAGCACCTCTGCCAAATCACTGTGATAAATATAGAACGTGTCTATTGCTGCTGTAAACCTTTGACTGGATGGAAGAGTCCAGGCAGTCCCAAGTGTGTTGAGGTGATGCCGTTCCATTTGAGCCTTGGTGGACCCCTCATTCTGGAGTTCCTTGCTTTGCCAATGGTCATCTTAGTATCATCTGTGGTGTGACTTTCCGACCACACTTACCATCAATGCATCGCTTCATCTTGCACACTTTTCTGGCACTTCTCAGTGTACTACAGCTGAAAACTTCAAATAATTCCCTCTTGACTAGTTTGTATTTTGCCTGCCTGCCCTTCCACGCTACCAGTTCTGCCCTTTTGTGATGATCTGGGGAGAAGCCAAGTGATCGCTCAGCCTCATTTGTCCATCAAGAGCTTCAAGTAGGATTTATGCACTCGAGAGTGCTTTAGGAGCCACAGCTGACAGGTGCTGAAAAAAGATCTCCCTTACGTTACTTTATTGTTTTGGCTTTGACCCTGTTTTTACAGTTAATTTGAATTACATGTGTTATTTTTCCTTGTAACCGTCCTTACACCAAGGCAGTGGTCAAAGAACAGCAGCGTTCCCTGGACCCCATGAAGAAAGGTAAGAAACTGCCAACCCAACTGTTCAGACAGTGGCACATCATCCCTGGCCCTGCAAAAAAATGTTTCCTAAACCTGGGGAGCCCTGGCTGGCCCTTGGTGCAGAGCTGCTTGGCTGGAGCTCCTACAGACAGGGGAAACACGTTCCCTCAAGACCACTCTTCTGTTTTGTTATTTCAGTCCTGTGCTTAGTAATAATTAATTCCTTTGTTGCTGAACACGGAGCATTTCCTCCAGAAGGCTCGGGCAAACATCCCCGCTCCCTGAACAATAATGGTAAATGTTTAAAAGCCAAGGACGCAGGGTTAATCTTCACTTTTGGGTTGTGACCTTCCAATGCTCCGAAGCCATCACTCCGCAGGGAGACATCTGCAGCAGCCTTTATGGCCGCGGTCCAGGCACGATGGCATCCCCATCGGCAGCGTTCCTGCACCGTGCAGGTGGCAGCAGCATCTCATAGGGACAATTTTGCTGCCTCTGCCCCGGCCAGAGGCTGGCTCCGGGGCCTTGCCCAGCTCAGCCGCCTCCTGGTGCACCCATGCCATGCCAGCATCATTTGTAGAGCTGCTGGTAAGAGGCACCAGATGAAATCTGCATATGTGTTACATTTATCTCTCATAATAAATACCCCACAAAATAAATGAAATCTGGATTCCTTGTGCCCAAGTTGAAAACTCTCCCAGTGAAACCCTTGTCTGGTTGCGCTGGGAGGTGTGGGAGCAGATGGATTCTGTTGGAATCCTGTTGGAAACTGGCTCCAGGGGACTGTGCTTTGCAAGCTGACGAGATTGAATTGGGTATTTTCCTGTTCCATATGTCCATATGGGAGGGTTCAAAGAGGAGGCACAAGGAGCAGCTAACCCCACTGCTCACTCTCCATATTCCCATGATTGCAATGACCTGCTGCCAAGTTCTTTTGTCTGTCGGAAACAGGCACTCGAGAGGGGAAATGAGTTGATGGAGGCTCCTTTAGAAGCACCTGAGCTGGGATTCTCCCGTAGCTCTGGCCTGACCCTCGTCTGGCATGTGGCCAGCAACAGCCCTCCCTGGGACAGGCAAGTGGAAATTTCCTTCCCATCCCTAGTGTCTTGTGAAAACATCATAAAACATCCGTGGTGTTCTTTATCCTTGCTTACGAGAGGGAAAAAAAAAAAATTATCTATAAACCCCAATCCTTAATTATCCACCACAAACACGAAACGCTGCCGGTGATTGCTCAAGGAGGTGCAATGCTACAGCGGGTGGGCTCATCCCCGCTCAGATGGCAGGCACGTCCCTGCTGCTCTGTGCAAGCCACGCTGCAGGGACCCCTGTGCTGGCATCGCTGGGGTTATCTCTGCCATGACAACGGCCACACGGGCAATGTGGTGGTGCCCAGCATCCCCTGCCAGGCTGCAGCACTGTGGCTTCAGTCTGGGTATCCAGGCAGTGATACCTTACAGGGTGCGGTGGGAGTTTTTGGGGAGGTTTTGGGCTGAGTGTAGGATCAATGACAACTTTCAAAGCTGCTGGTGGCATCCTCACCAGCAAACTTCTATTTGAGAGCAGCGTGAGGGGGATGCAGAGCATTAGAGCTGGCTGATCCAGCTTTGGGAGCTCTGGGAGGGACATGGGCCAAAACTTAGAGGAATCAGCTGTGACTGTGGTTCAGGCAGGTTTCCTCGGTCCCTTTAACTGCTCCCTGGGATCTGTAGGAAGAGGTTCAGCCATACTGAACAGCATCAGTCAGTGCTGACGCTGTCTTTAGGGATTTAAAGCCTCTCAAGTGTTACTGTAGTAGCGCAGAGTAAATCCCATGTTTGCCATGCATGAAGGTACCCACATCTGGTAGTTTTTGGAGGAGGTATCTGCCCTCCATGCCTAGCCCCAGCCACTGCTCTGAGTCCTGGGCTGGCTCCGGGGTGGGGGCTTTAGTTTGCCTCCCCCCATGTGTGAGTGGTGACTCTGGACACTTTTTCCCGAGACACAGCATTCCCCCTTGCTCCTCAAGTATCCCCTTCCACACACATTTCATTTTGGGGCTCTTGATTGCATTGTGCCAGGAAGGGCTCTGGTCTTTTGTGTTATGCCTGGGCTTAAGCTTAATTACAGAGAGCTGAGCTTTGTCTGGGAGTGATTTTTCACAAGGGGTGTTTTTTCCCTCCCCAGAGCTATGTAAGCCATTTCCCAGGGCTGGATCCATGCGTGCCCCGGTGGCAGCGATGCTGTAGTCCTCCAGGCACGTGCGACCTCTTGGCAGCACAAGCAGGTAAAAGCCTTGCAGGGAAGCGGGCCAGCTGGGCTTCTCACAGGTGCTGGCGCTCTGGGTATCTACATGAAAGGAATCATGTCCTGAATCTTGGCAGAAAACCTTAAAACAACAACATTAACAACAACCAAAACCTACAGGGGAAAAAAACCGCAAAGCCTTGAACCAAGGAATGGCAGTGATAAAGAGCTTTTATATACCTGGGGGCTGGCCTATCAGCTTTTATTGCCCTTTCGTTGTTTTTTTTTTTAGCAATGCAAATCCAATCCATTTTTTAGAGCCTCCCATCCGCTACCTCTTCATACAGGTCAAGCAGAGCCTGCCAGTCTTTCAGTCAGACAAGAGGGGTGCTCCTCAAGGGTCTTTGTCCCTGTACCAGGGCCTCTCATATACATGAGCCTGCATCTCCGGTTCCTTGAGTCCTCTGGTCCACAGCATCTCCTTGATCGTGGGACCAGCAACGACCAGGAATCTGCCTGCTTTGCTCCTGCCCCGCTCATGGCTGCTGCTGAGTGTGGTCACTTCCCAGCAAAGGACACGATAGTGGATGTCGACGTCAAGCCAAAGCCCTTGCAACCTCACTGGTATGACTGCTACGTCCAGCCCTGCGTGGCCGAGCTGCTGGGCAGTGCCCTCTTCATCTTCATCGGCTGCCTCTCCGTGGTGGAGAACGTGGAGGGCACCGGGAGGCTGCAGCCTGCCCTGGCACATGGGCTGGCCCTGGGTCTCACCATCGCCGTCCTGGGAGACATCAGGTAAGGGGGCTCCCCCAGCCGCCCCCTCTGCACCCCCTTCCTGGCAGCAGCACAGTTCCTTCTCAGTTTCCATGTGTGGAACAGGAGGAGATGCTCACGTCTCTCCTCTCCCTTCATGCTGCCTTTAGGATCTTTCCTGTTCAAATATTGGTGAGCGTGGCGATGCTGTGCTGCCATCGAGCCTCCTGGGTACCAGCACTGCTGCTTAGGTTGTCCATGACGCCTTGGATTTGAGGGAGTTTGCTTGGATTTTTATTGCAACGTTTTATTTTTAGCCCCTTTTTATAAAAAAGCTTAAAGCTGAAACAAAAGCGTTGCTCTGGAAAGCTGAGACATTTCCTTTTGAGAGGATGTCAGAAGGAAGCATTTTGACCCAAGTATGCTGCTCCTCTGTGTATTTTCAGGTGAACAATTTGGATTCCCTTTACAATTGGTTTCAGTTCCTCAAAAACAACATTTAGACAAACATGCTCATTGAAAATGGTGTTGTTTGACGCTAAAATATAGATTTATCCTGAAGGAAGAGGGAGAAACAGTCCCTGTGGAGTTTCATTCCTTTCCCTCCCCTCCGGCTGGCTCTGTGCAGCCCAGAGATGGGATGGCTCTGGGCTGTCCCCTCCTGTGCTCTGTGCTGGGACACAGGTCTCCCCCAGCTGGGGAGGGTGACTCAGCCGGGCTGGCGTGCGAGCCCTGGTGCCCAGAGCAAACTGACTGATAATTTATCAGCTCCTGATTAGGAGGGATAATGCCACAGAATGAAGTTTGTGCACTCAGGACTTGGTGACCCTGGGGCACGCGTGCCAGATGGCCTCAGCACAGCACAGCCAGGGGCCAGGGGAGCAGCACAGGGGTGTCTTGTGATGGGAGGCTGCAGAGGCTTCCCAGGGGTCCTCTGTTAGCTCTGAAGCCAGGAGGAGCTGATTCAGGGTCCTGGGCAGGGAGATATTTTAGCCTGAAGTCAGGTTTTAGAGATTTGTGTCCAGAGGGAGTGAAGAGGAGTCTGGCTCTGGATGAGTCCTCACTGCCCAGGCTGCCATCCGTGCCCTGGGCTGCCGGGTGCTTCAGCCAGAGTTGATTTGCAGAGTTCCTCCGTTAGCTCCCACCCATCCCAGGGGTATTTGCAGGCAGAGCCCTGCCTGGCCTAAACAACACAACTTCTCGCTCTCATATGATGGGTCTTTAATTACAGCTGAAGAATAAGATGTAATTATAGTTCCTAGACGCTCTGAGTCATCGGCTTCACCAGCAATTATTATTAGGGCTGATTGGTTATGAAACTTGTTCATTAACGCGTGTCTCATGGTAATCTGCTTTAATTAGAAGGTATCTTGAGTTTGTCTTACATGTGGTCTTCAAGATGAATGATTTAAGTACCGTAACGAGGAGAGCACTGGCTGCTGCCAGCCCTTCCTGGGGCTGTGGTGGGCAGTGTGGGTGGGTGTGGGGAGACCTGTGTGCTTTCACATCTGCATCAAGCTGAGTGAGATAAACCCTGAAATTCCCAGCAGAGCCAGCAGTGCTGCTGCGGCTGGGAGGTGACCTCAGCCCTGCCTGACAGCACTTGTCCTGTTCCCTGTCCTCCTGGAGATGTGTCCCCTGCACAGGGAGCAGCACCAGAGCAGTTAGTGGAGGAAATTCATATCAGAGCAAGGGAAATCAGTCATCGGGCTTTCTGTTACTTTTCCCATCTCTGATTTGGGCTGTCTGTGAGATGACGCCAAGTGATTCTTGGGGAGCGGCTGCTCCAGGGCCCCAGTCCTGCCCAGGGAAGGTCATTCAGCCCCTGCTCTCCCAAGGAGTTTCGCCTGCGGCTGCTCCCAGGCAGGACACCAGCTTCACCGTCACCTCTTCTTTCCTTGAGCAGCAGGGATGGCTGCCACAAGGATGTAACAGGGAACAACTCCCTTGGCAGTGCTGTGGCAGCTCCTGAAAGCACTTGGGGGTCTCTGGAGACCCACCGCCAAACCTTGTACTTGAAATTGCACCAGGGCAGCTCATGTCCCTGCCAGCACTGTAGGAAGGGTTGGGTGTCCAGCCTGAAGATGTTGCTGCTTTGAAGCAGTAACTGCAGAGAAAGAAAATGACTGAATTCTGCTCTTCTGCAGAGCACAGCACCTTCTCATGGGAAGGACTGAAAAAACATTTGTGGCTCCAGCCCATGGCAAGTGCAGCACTTGAGTTCCCCAAGAACCTCACCCTGGGGGTAAACCCCTCACTGATGCTCCTCTCTCTCCTTTGCAGTGGAGGCCACTTCAACCCTGCCGTGTCCTTGAGTGTGTGGCTGATCGGTGGGCTGAACATCACGATGCTCATTCCTTACTGGCTCTCCCAGCTCTGCGGAGGGATCATAGGAGCTGGCTTGGCAAAGGTATGGACATCCAGGGAATCTCTTTAACCAGGGTCAATGCTGGGGTGCAGGGGCTGTCCCCTGCTCTGCCTGGACACCCTCAACCTGCTACCCAGCCCTGGGGTCTCCAGCAGCAGCAGTGTGTGATGAGGAGGGTGAGGAGGGCTTGGTGCACCAGTTCTATGTTTAATTAGAAACCAGAGTGCTGGTTTCTCACAAGGAGTCATGACTCAGAGGTTTGCTCTGCGGGGCTTGTCTGACACTTGGGCCCATGGGTCCCAGTTCTTCCTCCCAGGTCTTTCAGGGTCCGATGGCAGGACTCGGACAACTTGCCCCCCGCTGCAGGCTCCAGCCTGGCAGTACTGTGCAGATGTGGGGGTGCCACCTCCGCACAGAGCTCTGGGGCCCGTCTAATTAATTCTCAATGGCAGCTGCTCTCTGGAGTTTTGCTATGGCATACTAATTAGGCGCAGAATGATGCGCGGTACCTCTGCAGCTCCAGCCATTTTCATGCATGGTGTTTGCCTGTGGTCCTACTTATGGCACTGCACTGCAAGGTTAATTTATGTCCCTTGCTGCCCATTCCCAGCACCCAGGCAGCTGTTTGGCCACTACAGACCCCTCAGGTGCTGGGTGAAGCTCGTTCTGCTGGGAGAGTGGTTGCTGGCTCATTATCTTAGGAGACGCTAAAAGCCTCCGCTAATGAGTTTGTATTTGCCAGGCGCCTAGGGCTGGCTTTCAGGAGGAAAGTGATGAGATTAGCTCCTCTTTAACCTGATGCTACGTCCGCCCACGCTGTCCTGACAGTGAGCACATATGCCTGTTAAAGCCCACAATATGGAGCGTGGATGGCGGCACAAACAGGTCTCCCTCCTGTGCAGGTTGTGACGACGACGGAGCGGTATGTGAATGCCAGCGGAGGAGCCTTCAGCAGCATCATGGCTGACGAGCAGATCCCCTCTGTCCTCGTGGGTGAGATTGTCATGACCACCTTCCTGATCCTCGTGGTCTGCATGGGCGCTGTCAATGGGAAGACCAAGACCCCGTTGGCACCTCTGTGCATCGGCTTCACTGTCATGGTTGACATCCTGGCAGGGTGAGCTCACAAGTCCTCTCCCCACGTGTTTTCCCACCTTCCAACCCATACCATCCACACCAGTATCAGGATGGGACCACAGCCTGCGGGGACGAAGCTGGTGCTTAGAGGTCCCTGTGGTGCTGACTGAGCAGAACCTGGTGGGGGAAACTCTAAGCACCATTTCTCCACGTCAGGGCTCCCCAGCTGATACTGCTGCTGCTTCAGCCGATGCAGGGGAGGGAAGACTGCCCATATCTGGAGTGGGGAGGGATGCAGTGGGATGAANCCTTCCAACTCTAACCATTCTGTGATTCTATGAGATGGGATGTGTCCCCTTGCAGCACAGCACAGGACCTGCTGGCCAGGGAACCTGAGGGCAGCCGAGCACACTGCTGAAGCTGGTGAAATGAGCCCAGGAGCCCTCTGACATTTTTGGGGAGAGCAGCTGGGCACAGCCTGGCCGGCTGCAGGGGAGGCCAGTGGTTCCAGCCCAGCGCGTGGCACCGGAGCCCCAGCAGCCTCCACGGGTACCTGCCACGGGCTGATAAACCCGAGAGGCCGCATGGGCTGTGTTTGTTGTAGGAAACCCTGAGCAAACAGGAGAGGGTTTATCTGGAGCCGTTCCTGGCCACGTGTCCTCTCGGCTGCTGGAAATGCTGCCAAGCTCAGCCTCGGCACGGGCAGGGGTTTTTGGGCGAGCAGTCTGGGTCTTGCGCCACTGCCATCAGATAACGAGTGCGTGCAATTATGAATGTTAATAGGTTGTTTAGTTAAGGCAGTGCCCCCTCTAGCGGGATTCAGAGCTCTTTATTTAAACACTGCACAGACCTCATGTGCAAATATTTATCTGTTGCCGTTGTCTTTCATCTGTAAACGCTATTGTCTCTCCTGCCCCTCTCCACTACCTACGCGTGGCGCAGAGCTTTCCCTCTTTAAAAGCCCAGCTCCCGGCAAGCCCCAAAATAGACTGGGCACTGATGCTTCCACCCCATGCCAGCTTTTCCCCGATAGCTTGCAGAGGCAGGTGCCTGCTGGTGAGCAGCCACCACTGGCTGTGGTGGCCAGGCTGATCCCTGTGCGGCAGCAGAGCAAGGCTTGGGTATGGGTTTCCTTACACTGCCAGGGCAAATTGTCCCTCAGCACTGAGCAGCCACGCTGGGATCCAGGCCGGAGTGGTCTTAGCCTGCCACCCACCCAGAGCAGGGCCAGACCCTTGATGAGGAGCCCCAGGAGGGGTATGCTGCTGCCCCCCTGCCCAGCACCCCCTTCCAGCCTGTCCATCACCCTGCCCAGGTAATGAGGGGGATGGGTGCCGGTCTGGTGTCCGACAGGGCTGACACCTCTGGTTTGTTCCTTTTTCAGAGGTGGCGTGTCTGGAGCCTGCATGAATCCTGCCAGAGCCTTCGGGCCAGCTCTGGTAGCAAACTACTGGGACTATCACTGGGTTTACTGGGTAGGGCCTACGGTTGCTGCCCTCCTCGTCGGTGTGCTGGTGAGGTACGTGGTGTCCGCAGTAGGAAGGAGAGCAGAGCTGTGCAGGCTGAGCCCCCCCCTTCCCCATCCTGCCGCCTCCCAGGGGGTCTGCCCTGTGTGCTGGCTGGATGTGTCCCTGCTCCCTGGATCAAGGCTGCAAGTAGCCGCTTTCCAAGAGATATCCAAGAGTGGGAGATTCCCTTCCCTTCTCCTTTCCACAGGGACAGGGTGATAACAAAGGCCAACCTGTTTCCAAATCCACGGTTGCTCTGTCTGTGGGTTCTTGTGGGGCTCTTGCTGGGCTGTGGCTGATCCTGGATTTCTGTTACATGCTTGCCATGGCAAAAATGCTGACCTTGGGTTTATTTCTATCTTTCTCTCTGTTTTACCTCCCCAAAGGCTTCTCCTTGGTGACCAGACTGTCCGCCTGCTCCTGAAGTGATGCTGGACACAGGGACATGTGTGTGCCATTGTCACTGACCTGCTGTGAGCAAACAGTACAACTCAGCACAGCCGGTGTGAGACTCCCTGCTCCTGCTCCTCACCATCCTACCTCCTCCTCTGCATCTCCCAGCCATCCAGTGCTCGGGAGATGGTTCAATTGACACTGCAGGGATGATGGAAAGCAGCCCAGCCAAACTGGGCAGCCCTGTGCTGGTGGCAGGTCCCGACAGCACCACTCCCTCCCCGGTCCCCAGGGCTCTGCCAGCCCCTGCCACAACTGTGGACCCACTCATCAGTAGGATCCTCTGACCCTCCCCAGTGCCTGTGTTGTCTCAGCCTCCCCCAGCATGGGCTGTACATGGTGTCCATCCCTCCAGGGCTGTGCCTGGGCATCTGCAGTGCTGGAGAGCCCTGTGCCATCTGGGCTGGGCACCACTGCCCCGTGCTCAGGTGTGTGTGGCTGTGGCTGGCAGCCTGGTGCTAGGCTGCTCTCCAGGAGAATCTACATCTCCCCAGGGAGGGCAGTGAGAGCTGTTGGTTCCCAAGCTCCCTGTGAGGAGCCTGCCGTAATCCTGCCAAAGTGGTGAGACGCTGAGTCAAGCGGCTGGGCCTGGGGACTGTGTGGCATCGCTCGCTGGCGGTGACACTAATCAGTTTGTAACTTCTTCGGGGCAATATAGATTCTGAGACCCAATGCAGTTACCTTCCTCTACCCTGGCACACATCTTCAGGAGCTTCCCAGCAGTGTTGGGTGCTGTGAGGTTCTGTACCCTGCCCCACACCAGCTCCCATATTTGTCTCCCAGCCCAATATCTCTGCTCTCTATCCCACCAGTGTCCAGCTCACAGGGAGCCCATGTCCCAGCACAGCAGGGTTCTCCTCCAGCTTGTGCTGTGGCTTGGCTTCTGTCCCTTGCACAGGTCCAGGATGATGCCAATTGGCTTTTGCCTGTGACCTGCCCCAGGGAGGCTGCCACACAGGGGAGGGATGGAAGAAGGGAGCTTTGGACACAGGCTGATTTCTGGGTTACCTCTCAGCATCAGGAGAGCATCTGCCAAGAGCTTGGGGTGGGTGCATCCTTCCCCCGTCAGAGAATGAGTGTTGGGGGCTGGGGAGGGAGGGGAAGGGGCTGCCCAGCTCTGATGAGGGGGCTGCCTTGGCAAAGGGAGGTGCTGCCATAAGCAGGCGGAGTCAGCAGAAGGAGAGTGATGGAGCTGTGTGGGCAGGGGGAGAAGAGCCAGTGCAGCAGCTTTACGTCAGCTGGGTATCCATCCCCTATGGCAGCTCTGCCCTGACTCATCATGCAGACTCCCCAGCATCCCCCATGGAGGGGGGGATTCATAAGGACCCCATCCCCACTGCTCAGAAGGCTTGTTGGGTGGTAAACTGGCACATGAGGGTCATTGCAGCTACTCCCAGCCCCAGCAGGGAACCCTTCAAGTTACCTGGGTTGAGTCACTCCTAATTTTGCAGACTTTTAAGCCAGTTTGGCTTTCCCAGCCCCTACAGGTGTGGCTTTGAGATGCCTGGAGGAGAACCCTGGGCAAAGCAGATGCTTCCAACCTCTCCTCATGGGCTGCTCCAAGCAGAGGCAGAAAAACTGTTGCTGTGGCAAGGAGAGGATGTTCCCGGCTTTCTGATGTCCCTGTGGGGCTGGCAGAGCCCTGTACAATGTCACCTCTCTATTTTCATCTTGCTTGTTTTTTTTTCCCAGCCCGGGAGGTGACCCACACATGCACACACACAAAGTTGTATTCTTTTTTAGAAAAGGGCAAAGTTGTAGAGATGCTGAAGTGGGGAAACGCCAGAATTAAAGCATCCCTGCCTTGATGTGTGTGTGTGTTTGCCTGTAACCCTTCCATCAGGTGGCTCCTCTGGGGCTGGGCAGGGGGACAGGGTACCCTGGGGTGGGCAGTGTGGGCCCCAGATGAGCTGGGATGCAGGCAGCTGCTCATTCAGGAAGGAAAACGCTGCAACCCACGGAAGGAGACAAATAGCATGAAGATGTCACTAGGACGGTTGTCATGGCAACACCACCAAAAAATGCCAAACCAAACAAGGAGCAAAGTCACTGCTTCCTTCCTAGAGGGACCCTGGGGGAATGGGAGTGGGTGCTGGTGGGAGCTGGGTGTCGTGGGGAGCCACCGTGGGAGCCCCAACCTGCCCTGGTCCCCCTTTGGGGCACAGATCTCTGTGGGGTGGGGGCTGCAAGTGGCTGCCGTGCTCAGGCACGACGGGTGCCCACCTTCCCCTTTCGAGAGGAAGCACGGCCCCGCGACGCCGCAGGAAACACACTTCTGGCTGCAGCTGCCTCTACAGGGGGCCAGCTCCCCCTGCACCCCAGTTCCTTCCTGCATCCCGGCTCACTCCTGCACCCCAGCTCAAGGTCTCTTCTCCCAAAGGATGTGGGTTGAGGGGACACAGTCCCACAGGGGAGGTGACACTGCCAGCTGCAGCTCGAGGTCCCCAGGCGCAGGCGAAGGGAGCAGGAGGCGACAGGGTGGCCCATGCACAGCCACATATTCTTCCCTATTTTTGCTGGTTGGTGTGTTCAGCACATTCATTTTTAATTTGTCAGGGTGACTTTTAATAAAGCATCTGTAATACTGGTTGGTTTTTTTCCTGTGTATTATTAAAGGACTTAATTTATGCTAATTAAATACCAATTAACTTCCAAGCACTTAGTGTGCTTTAAGGACATAAAATATATCTTATTCCCATTCAATTAAATTTGCATCAGGCCTGGCCATGGGTCTGCACCATGTTTTTGTCGGCACAAAATGGATCTGCTGCAGAGCTGGGACGTTTCCTGGTGTTTCCCAGGTTCTTCATGCCTGTTGGGATGGACATGCTGCTCAGGATGCTGCATGGGGCACTGATGCTGTGGGTGCCTGTACATAACGGGTTGGTAATTGCCGTGGTTTGGGGCTGTTGAGGACACAGACACTCAGTATTCTGCATGATGAAAATTTGGGGGGAGCCCAGGGCACCTCATGGTCCATGAGAGTCAGCCAGGGCTCAGCAAACGTCGTGCACGTCCTCGCCCGGGTGCTACTGGCTGTGGCTGGTGCCAACACTTTGGGGACACATGGAAAAAAAATGAGGGCGTGCTCTGGGAACAGCATAAGAAGGATGTTTGTCTGTCCCTGCGTCTGCCTGAGCCCCTCCAACCCTCACACTGCGGCTCTTTCACTGGGTGAGTACTCAGGTTAAACTGATTGGAGGCGAGAAAGCCACGCTGCTGACTGCGGTCGGGCTCCCTGGTGCCAGCCCGCCTGCAGGGAACAGCCGAGGGTTTGTCCATGCTGGGAGGCTCCTGATGAAACCTCGAGTGCCGTGGCATGGCCACCAAGCGAGGCTGCTCACCCACAGCTCGTGTCTGGCAGCAGACCTTGGCTTGTAGCTCCAATTTGAGCCAGGTTCTTTGCCCCCCCCAGCCATGCAGGAGCTCTCACTGTTTCACACCTTGCCCTGCACCCCATCCGGTGGCCGATCCCCCTGGTCCCCGACAGGGGTGACTGCCCGACCCTGGCTGGTGGCTGCATGGGACGCAGCCACTGGCAGCAGCATCACGCTGGAAATAGCTGATATGCAGCATGCAAATGTGCAAATTAATGAGTCGGTTAATTTGGCGGAGTGGCTCTCCTTATCCAGCTCTCGAACCTGCCCAACTCCACTGTGCTACAGCCCCCTTATCCCCTGAGAACAAGGAATTCACAGCTGGTTGGGCAGCACACCGTACTGTGACGGGGAGTCGAGATGGCAGAGAGGTGCAGCAGGAGATGTCCCCGGCCCCGGCATGGTGCTCAGCAGGACATTGCCCATGAACAGGGCAGCACAGCTCAGCCCCAACTCAGTGACAGGGGCCATGGCTGGTCTGAAGGGATTCCCTGTCGCCCTGCTGAGCTGGGGTGGGATGCAACCTGATCCTCCCATGGGAACACTCCATGGTGATGGTTGTGCATGGCCATAGCCCTAACCTGCCTCAGCAGTCTGGTCCTTGCTGGGGACAACAGCTTGTCCCCGCTGTCTGCAGGAGTTGGGGAGAGGGGCTGGCACCCCTGGGTAGATGAGGCAACAACCAGCTGGGAGGGAGATCTGGGATCCCAAACACTGATGCTGCAGGACCGAGTCTCTTATCACAGGAGACCTGGCTCCATCGCTGCACTGACGCTTGAGCACCCCTGAGCTTGTCTCCGGGAGAAGGACAGGAAACATAGGCTGAAGAAGCAATAACTCTGTGTGTTAGCAATAATCAGACAGCAGCGCTCCTAACCAGAAGAAATCACCCAGGTCCTGAGTCCAGCAAGGCGCCGAGTGGTGCTGGCCCCATGGTGGTTATTTGCTGGGTGGTGGAGCCTCACCAGGCAGCATCTCCCTGCCCATGTCACCGCTCTGGGCTCACAAAAGGCTTTTCATCCATGGTCAGAACAATGCCTCGCTGTTCCCCTCCACCCGCCCGCCTGCCACTCCTGACCTCGCAATCCAGGAAAGCAGAAGCTCCCAGATTTTTGCTTTCCAAATTCTCCCTTCAGAAGGATAAGGGGTGTCTGTGCTCCCCCAAAGCCTCCTCTTAAAATAGCAGCATCCCCGAGCAGAGGCAGCACACCAAGATGCCAAGAGTGTGGCTGCGGCGAAGCATGATGGATGAATGCTTTTTGGAACATGCCCCATGAGAGCATCTGGGAATTCTCACTTTGCTCTGCTGTAAAGGTTTTATTTGCCGGTCTACAGATGGAAAAATTGCAGCCTTAAAAATAAAAGGTGATTTAAGTCTTTTAGCTCATTTTGTCCATTGGGTGGAACCGCGGTGACAGGGTGGACATGGGCAGCAGCAAGCGGGGATGGCTGTGGGCAGCAGAATGCTCAGCCCCTTGCCAGCATCCACAGGTCGATGCTGGATCTGCTCCCATGGCACTGGCCTCCTCCGCAGCTCCCTGGCACCTCCTGGCTCCCTCCTGCCTGCAGAAGCAAACTGGGGAACTCTGGCCCCAGCCTATCTTAAAAAAAAAACAACCTCAAAACCAATGAATTCCACTAAAATCTAGACACGGGCAGGACAGTGGTGGCATCAGCACATGGCTGAGGGGGATTTGTAGAATTTCCATGATGTGCAACCCCCGGGATCCTCCAGTACCTGTGGGTGTTATGTGAGCCTTGCAGGGAAGGGGATACCCAGGGGGGCAACGGCCTCATGCGAGGGACTGTGTGGGACCAGGGGGCAGCACAGCTCCTGCAGCCCCCACACCACTGGCAGCCCCCAGGGAGCAGGCAGGGCAGCTGCTGTGCCCACTGGGCTTGCAAAGTGGCTTGTAATTTGGCTGGCATCTCTCTTTTCCAGCTGACCCTGTACTCATCTCCCAGGTCTCTGGGTGAACCCTGAGCACACCCTGCTTGCCACCCTGTGCACCCATGCCATGGGGAGCTCCTGTGGGTGCTGGCTGCTGGGTCGGGGCTCCCTGGGGCTGAGCGTGGCAGTGGCTGCGTGGGCACCAGCATGGGGACACAGGGGACAGCGGAGGTGGGCGATGACGTTCGGAGCCAATATCGCGCGTGAGTTGGCATCTGTATGTAGGAGACGGGGAGCGAGGCGATGGTAAAGGGAGTGGGAGTCTAAATGTATTCTGAGGAAGCTTTTAAAGCTGTGCCATTAGCAAGGTCCAGGCAGTGCAGATGCAGGGATGGCTTTGTGCCCTCCTGTGCTTGGATGGTGCCCGTGGGGTTGAGGAACATGCCCTGGGGCCGGGAAGCATCCCTTGTCTCTGTGCCACGTCCCTTGCCACCGTGCCGCCCTGGAGCTCTGCGCCAGCCTCCACTGCTATATTTACTCTGCAGCCGGAGAACAAGGCACAAATGCCAGAGCAGTCTCCCTGGTGATTAGCATATATGCAAAGAGCACTAACGAGCATCACCACTACATGCAAAGCTTCCGAGTGCTTCAACAAACAACAGCAGCCAGAGAACCAAGGGTGTTTCATGGGGGGCAGGTGGGGACATCCCCAGCTAGGCTCTGGGGACCTGATCCAGTGGTCTCAGACCTGAACCCCATGGCAGAGCAGGAGAGACCTCGGAGCAAGGCTGGCGGAAGGAAAATGGGGGGAGAGGAGCTTATCCCTCCAGTTCCCACCCCCTGCTTTTGCTTCTGCTCCCCATTTTATTGATCTTTAATTTCTTTTCTGCAACAATGACAATCCACTTGGGGTCCCTGGAGAGGAGCCAGTACAGAAATGTGTCTCCTGAGGGGAACCTGGGGGATGGGGTGATGTGGGGACATGGGACCCCCGGAGCCCAACATCCCCCCAGCTGCTCCTGGCAGCGGGGGCTGCACCTCCTCTCTGCACACCCAGTGACATTCAGCCTGACTTCACCCAGCACCGAAATGTTTCTTTTCCCAGTGTTACTCAAGCTGGAAGGATTTACATTTTAAAGGGTTTTTTTAAATGGATTTAGACAGATGTTTATTTCCAAGGGCTGGGTGGTTTTTTCAGCTTTTCCCCTTTGAGTGTTTGTGGAGAGGAAATAATAAACAGAAACCACACAAAGCAAAGCCTCAGGTAGCTAATTTGTGCTCAAGCAAATGTGACGAGAGTGAAAGTTCAGGTTCAGACACATAATTCCTGACCTTCACTGTCAGGCTTGGTGTGAGTACTGTTGATGGAGGTGTGTGAGCAACCTGTGGTCCCACCCTCCTGGCCATGAGGCATCTCTCCACCCCACTGCTTGACCCTGGCACAGGAGGGACGCTCTGCTCCCCAGAGGCATGGCTACTGCTGCCCTCCACCCCAGTACCCAGCACCGAACCATGCATGAGCTCCTGGTCACCATGGAGACCCAGGAGGAGGATTTTGAACCACCTTAGAGAAATTTCTGGCCTCCCCCCAAGCCGTGCACAGTCTGTTCTCTTGCCTGGCTGCAGCTTCTTGATGCAGACCACTGCATGACCACACATGGGACCATGTGGCCTCTTCTTATCTCCATCCCCATCCTAACCCTCCTCCAAGGTCAGCCATGGCAGGAGATCACTGGTGCTGACCTCACACGGGCTCTGCTGGGAGCAGGCAGTGCTGAGCCCGCGGTTGGGATGTGCTGGCCTTGGGACAGCGTCCCCTCGCTGGGCCGCAGACCTGTGCTCTTGAAATAGGCTACAGCCACCTCCTGGCCCTGTGTCTGGGCTGTGAGCCCAAGCAGAAGGACAGTTAGTTCCCAGTGGGCTGGTCACCCCTCCCCTGGGATGCTTTGGTCCCTTAGCAGGACTTCTGTCTGGATGTACACCTTTCTGTCTTACAGGCAGTGATGGGTCAGGGGGCACCTGCTGTCCTGGCATTGTCCTGGGTTTCTTGGCTTTTGGAAGATATCACACCTCTGTCTGTTAGCAGTGAG
>VXBW01005200.1:169081-217656 GCA_013400375.1 Thinocorus orbignyianus | reverse complement strand
CTCCACACCATGCTCCACACATCAGTGAGCATCCCCCGGCCCAGTGGGAACTCTCCCTGCGGGGTGACGGTGGCATCTGGGAACTGAGCCCCACCCCCAAGGGATGACCTTCCCCTCCCCCCGCACTCAGNCTAGGCTCTGGGGACCTGATCCAGTGGTCTCAGACCTGAACCCCATGGCAGAGCAGGAGAGACCTCGGAGCAAGGCTGGCGGAAGGAAAATGGGGGGAGAGGAGCTTATCCCTCCAGTTCCCACCCCCTGCTTTTGCTTCTGCTCCCCATTTTATTGATCTTTAATTTCTTTTCTGCAACAATGACAATCCACTTGGGGTCCCTGGAGAGGAGCCAGTACAGAAATGTGTCTCCTGAGGGGAACCTGGGGGATGGGGTGATGTGGGGACATGGGACCCCCGGAGCCCAACATCCCCCCAGCTGCTCCTGGCAGCGGGGGCTGCACCTCCTCTCTGCACACCCAGTGACATTCAGCCTGACTTCACCCAGCACCGAAATGTTTCTTTTCCCAGTGTTACTCAAGCTGGAAGGATTTACATTTTAAAGGGTTTTTTTAAATGGATTTAGACAGATGTTTATTTCCAAGGGCTGGGTGGTTTTTTCAGCTTTTCCCCTTTGAGTGTTTGTGGAGAGGAAATAATAAACAGAAACCACACAAAGCAAAGCCTCAGGTAGCTAATTTGTGCTCAAGCAAATGTGACGAGAGTGAAAGTTCAGGTTCAGACACATAATTCCTGACCTTCACTGTCAGGCTTGGTGTGAGTACTGTTGATGGAGGTGTGTGAGCAACCTGTGGTCCCACCCTCCTGGCCATGAGGCATCTCTCCACCCCACTGCTTGACCCTGGCACAGGAGGGACGCTCTGCTCCCCAGAGGCATGGCTACTGCTGCCCTCCACCCCAGTACCCAGCACCGAACCATGCATGAGCTCCTGGTCACCATGGAGACCCAGGAGGAGGATTTTGAACCACCTTAGAGAAATTTCTGGCCTCCCCCCAAGCCGTGCACAGTCTGTTCTCTTGCCTGGCTGCAGCTTCTTGATGCAGACCACTGCATGACCACACATGGGACCATGTGGCCTCTTCTTATCTCCATCCCCATCCTAACCCTCCTCCAAGGTCAGCCATGGCAGGAGATCACTGGTGCTGACCTCACACGGGCTCTGCTGGGAGCAGGCAGTGCTGAGCCCGCGGTTGGGATGTGCTGGCCTTGGGACAGCGTCCCCTCGCTGGGCCACAGACCTGTGCTCTTGAAATAGGCTACAGCCACCTCCTGGCCCTGTGTCTGGGCTGTGAGCCCAAGCAGAAGGACAGTTAGTTCCCAGTGGGCTGATCACCCCTCCCCTGGGATGCTTTGGTCCCTTAGCAGGACTTCTGTCTGGATGTACACCTTTCTGTCTTACAGGCAGTGATGGGTCAGGGGGCACCTGCTGTCCTGGCATTGTCCTGGGTTTCTTGGCTTTTGGAAGATATCACACCTCTGTCTGTTAGCAGTGAGGAATCAGAGCAACAGGATTTGCAGACATGGAGGTGCTTTGGCTGTGAATCTCTGGCCATGCTGATGTTGGGGCAAGAGGCATGAGGGAGAAGGAGGTCGCTGGAGCAGCAGGACAGGCTGGAGCAAAGGCTCCTCGGAAGGGGAATGCTAATTAGGTTCTGTGCTGGCAGCAGCCAGAATGCTGCACAATAAATAGCCATTTTAATTACCGCACAATATTTACAAGATTGCTTCCTCATTTGGGAAATTAAAACAAATGCTCCATCAAAATGATCAACATTGTACAGAGAAGCACAGGGCTGATAAAGAAATACATTGGCTGTTAATGAAAGAGTAATTGGCACCTTGGTGCTGGTGGGGCTTCCTCCTCTTCCCTGCAACCATGGTTGAATGATAGCAAGAGGCATCCCCAGCCTTGATCGCGCCCAGGCGAGGTGGTGCAGTGATCTCTGAACTGGGGCTCCTGGATGAACCCCCCAGACTTGTGGTGGAATGGGGCAGGACGCGGGCTTTGACAGCTAGGCCCCTGCAAAAAGAGGATGCATGAAAGTTGGGCAGAGGATACTGAGCTGCAAAATGCCTTTCTCATGCACATGTGTCTCCTGGCTGGCTGTCCTGCCTGCTGTTACCAGCCCCAGCTCTGCCTGCTTTGCTGCGTATCCCTTATGTTATTTCCCAAGCTACTTTTCCTGGAATCATGTGGTGGTTTGAGGCTCAGCTCTGATTTAAGAGACCCACCTTGGAGGACCCTCCCCACCTGCAGCCCTGGGTGCAGGNCCCCCAGCTCTTCCGTTGCCATGGAAATGGTGACGTTCCCCAGTCGGGAGGAGCTGCCAGGCGATGCGGAGAGAACCCAGGGTTGCTCGGGGCTCCCCAGACACGACTCGAAGCTCCCACAAGTGGGGGGTCTCCACGGGTGGGGGGCTCCCTGTGAGCGGAGGCAGGGCTGGGGTCAGCGAGCATCCCTCCGGCCGGCATCCTCTGGCCACCCGGAGTTGCTCTTTCCCCTCTCCGCACTAATTACAGCAGATTTCAGCGGTATATCATTAAAGCCGAGAACAGCCCCGCTGCCCCGGCAAAGGCAAGGTGTGCTGCCTGCGCAGGCAGAGGGGTTTGGAGAAAAGGCAGGTCACCCCGCTGTCAGTGCTGGGATGCACCAGAAATGGGTCAGGCAGAAGGCTTCCCAAGGACATTTGAACAAACAGCAGGATTTAATTATGTTCCGATACCTGCTGACACTCCAGCAAGTTGTTTCAGGGGAGGAGATTCCACCTTGAATAAAAGGGGGAGGGAGAAATAACAGGATGGCCCTTAATATACCAAATGTTCATTTATGATGGAGCATGCAGGACCTGATAGACATGGGCCAGACTGCGCTTGGAGGGCTGAGGATTTCTACTTCCACTTGTTCCAGGAGTGGGCAGCCCTGGAGCAAGGAGGATGCCTAGGAAAATCCAGGTGACGCCTTGTGGGTTGTTCTCAGTGCTGCCCCAGGGGGTGCAGAAGCACCTGGATTTCATGGGGAGTCTGGGAAAAGGAACAAAGAGGGAGAGCCGGGGAAAGCAGCTGGCTCAGAGGCTGCTGGCAGAGCACAGACGTTCCTTCTGTGTCACTGCAAATGTGACCACTGCAAGTGAAGGGGATTATTTTCACCTGAGCACATTTCAGCAGCCATGGGAGGGCAGAGGGTGGATTGGCCATGGCTTGGCATCTCCCACACAGAAACAATTAAAAATCCACCTGACGACAGGAGCTACTATGGTCCATTGTTCTCCCTGGACCTGTTACTTCTGGGTCTCTGTGGCCCTTCCATGTACCCCTCCTCACACACAGAGGGGTTGATATCCACCAGCCCTGGGTGCTGTGGAGCTCCTAGCTCCAAGAGGGGCAGGAAGGAGCCAGAGGAGCTGCAGTCAGCAGGGAAAAGCCAGAAAACAATTTGCAGCTTCCTCCAGATGGCAACTGGTATGATCTGGCTAACAAACTCAGTTAAGCAAGCATAAGGGAGGGATAAATAAACCTCGCAGCTCATGGAGTAAAACAACCTGCTGCGATTTACTCGGCCAGTGCTGAGCTCCCTCCCCTTCCCTATGCTGGGGCTGGTGCTGTGGATGGCTGGGGCAGGACCCTGGGACTCAGGGGACACACCAGGGCAGCCTGTCGCCTACAACGCTCCAATCTGCTGCCCTTGTGGTAAATGAAACCCAACAGCAGCTGAGGCATTGCTGTCCAAAAACCAATCTGAGTCATTTAGTTAGAGAGGAGTGAAAACCTCATGCAAATGTTTTCCATTCAAAAATTCTTTTGATTTCTAAATTAGTAAAGCAGCAAGTCTTTCTGGGGGGAATTTTTTTCTTTTTTTTTTTTTCTTTTTTGATGGAACATTTTCAAATATTTCTGGAAAATCATCAGCAGGTTGGTTGTTCTCTGTGTGGTTTTTTTTTGTTTTTTTTTTTTTTTTTTTTTTTTTTTTTTTTTTTTTTTAAATCACTTTTCCTCCTTGGCTTTGTCTGACTTTTAACATTTGTGGTCTGAGTGGTACTGTGAGGTCTCATGATGCTTTGCACTGTACAGAGCAGACCAGCTTGTTTGCAGCTCTGGTGCTGGAGACCTGAAGCTGTCACAAACAGAAGCTTGGTCTCCTGCAATGGTGCTGCTGGAGGGAACGCGGCTGGAGAGGAGCAGCCGAGCTGCAGAGATGTGATGCCACAGCTAAAGATGACAGCAACACAGGTGGCAAAGCTGCTGACAGGCTCCTGGGGTCATCGCTCCTCGGAGGGAAGGTAAAATGCTTTGGCCATGGCTATTGCAGCCCATCAGCGATGCCCCAGTAATACAAACCTGTGCATAAGGATGCAGAGCCCGGCAGCTGCCCGTGAGGGGGATGACGTGTTGCCTGGGGTGAGAACTGCCAGGCTCCCAGGCTCCTCTGCCTTGGCAGGCACAGCACCCAGGGGAGGTGCTGGTGGCATCTGAGTGGTGGCATCTACAATCTTTGTGGGTAGCAGCGCTGAGTGGTGGAGGATGTGCGTGGACTTTCGAGGGTGAGGCCATCAAGAAGGAAGAAACACCAGAGAAGAGGGTTCCACAAACAGGGGAACAAGGAGAGAAACCCACTTCCTCTGGCTGCAAATCCTTCGCAAGCCTGCCCTGGACCTCTCCTCTGCCAACTCTGATGCGGTACCTGGGCATACTCCTATGAGCTGCCGGGCTGGGGCTGGTCACCAACAGGACATCCGGGGACAGCAAGGCAGGACCCCAGCACGCCTGGCCCACAGCTTTTGCCTGCATGCTCGCCTTCAAGATGGAATAATCTCCAGTGGAAAATAACACAAGATAAAAATGGTGAGAAAAGGCAGCCCACACCCTGCGCTGGCGGGAGGTCTGTGCTTTCTCCCAGGCTTGTTTTTGCAGGGAAGTGACCGGAGATGGAGGCCCGGAGCAGAGCTGCTGGGGGAAAGGGGACAGAGTACGAGTGCAATGTTTCCATGCAAGCCAAAGGAGAACCATGCTCGCTTGGATCAAGCAAGCAGGGAAGAGCTGTTTGATTTTCTGCGAAGCATCTGCGTGAAGGGATTTCCACGCTCAGGACATGCCAGCAGTGAATCTGGGATAAGCTGGGGGTGGACAAAGGCCAAAGCCATCGCAGGAATATCTGTTTGAGGCTTTCCATCTCCCAGGATTTAAGACACCCAGGTGACAGCAATCTTGAAGAAACAGGCTCTGGAGCATCCCCTGGTGCAGCCCTGACCTGCAGCAGCGTGTGTTTAGTTCTGTGAGTGCAGGGTTTTCTGGCTCAAAGTCAGTGGCTGTAAGAGAAGAGGTTAATGGCTCAGCTGTGAGGAAAGCCCTCAGAGGCAAAGCTTAATGAAGAAGTCATTGTGAGCTGGGATCAGCCCTACCGCCTGTAACTGAGCCTCATTGTTATTTAAATGGAGCTCCTTGCAGGGCTGGGTGAATAACTTCATGATCAGATGATTTTTCTGAGCGATGTGATGAGCAAGTATATAAAACCAACCACCCCTTATGAGGAAGAGTGCTGCAGAGAAATCCGGTTAATGGGGGATGGCAGCTGGAGTTTGCCATGGCACAAGCAGAATTACCTGGCATCCCAGAGAAGGCAGGTGCTGCAGCCCCATCCGGAGAGATGGGAGAGGATCGCAGGGTCTGGTGGCACCAGCAGTGCTGGTGAGTGGGCCGCACTTCTGCTCCCCCTTTGCTCTGCCTCCAGAGCTGGGCTTAGCCCCAGGACAAGACAGATCCTGGGAAAGGGAGAGGGATGAACAAGTACGTGGTGGGAACATCCCAGTCCCGGGTGCGGGTGCAGCTGGATGGGAGAGTGGCTGTGCATCAGCTCAGACCTACCACTTACAGCTTGGTCTTGTTGCTGTTCATGTTTGTGTCTTGCTTTTATAATCCACCAGAAAAAAATAATGCTGTTCTTAACTCTGCATGTTGGTGTCTAGCTGAGCCTGTAGCTCCCCTTTGCACACCAGTGAGACCAGTGAAGGCGGCAGTGCCACTACACTGAATTCACCTGTGTGCTAACCCAGCTTGGAAGGCAGCAGGAAATCACTCCCAGTTTGGATCAATAGCAAGAAGCAACGACCACTTCCTACCCTAGAGTCAGAGGACAAGAAAGCGACTTATCGATCAAACGGTTTTGGGAAGAAGCAGCAAAACCCCAAGGATTTTACCACTAACTTTGTTTAACCAAGTGTGCAGGAAGGCGGTTTGATGTGGGCCATTTCTGGGTACATGAAACAGAATTAATTTGTTCTCCCTGAAAGCCAGCAGACAGGAATATGAAATATTTAAATAGCCTAACCATGTTTGTGATGTGCCGAACCACGCAAGTACCCGATGTGTGACTGTACTTCCCATGCATGCAGGTTTGGAGCATTTGGGTCTTGCAGCTTTTGGGCAGATTTGGTGCCAGTGCCCTTTGCTGGAGCAAGTAAAGGGATTATCATTGCAGGGCAGTGAAAAACAGAGGCTCCTCCTCTCATTTATTCATCTGCAGCATGCTTTGCCTTGAGGAGGGATGGAAGAAATGTTGGTGGGCCTGAAAATCAGCAATGTATTTACATGAGCCTTGGTCACCAGGCACTGCAAGTCTTCAGGCTGACCCAGAATTTGGCTTACTCCTCAGGCGCTGCCCCTCACAGCCTGGCAGCTCTCCACCAAAAACTGCACCCCAGACCATACTAGAGTTCTCTCTTGCTCATGGGTGCCCGTGAGTCCCAGGTAAAGGAGCACAGACCGACTGGGAGTCTGGAAATGGTGCATGAGCTCTCCTTCTGCTAGAAATTGCATTGTCTGGTGTGATGGGGAGATGCTCTCTTGCCTGTTCTGTCCTGGGCGGATGGACTTGGGGTAGATGGAGCAGTGTTGAACTATCTTTTTTTTTTTTTTTAACACAGACCCTTTACTTGCCAATGCCTTCCTGCCCCAGGGTGGTTGTGTGGAGGGTCAGTGTGTTCCAACTCTCTGCCAGGCCAATAACCTGTGCTCTGGGATAACATTTCTTTGCTCTCTTTGCCCAGGGATTCCTCCTTGCTGCCAGGGATACCCAGGTGTCTCTGCCCCCTGCATTGGAAACTTCCCCGGGGAGAGCAGAGGAGCTCTGCTGAGCCCTGGCCAGCTGGAGCCTGCCCCACTGCTGCAGGCAGTGGTCAGAGAATCATAGAACAGTTAGAGTTGGAAGGGACCTTAAAGATCATCGAGTTCCAACCCTCCAGGTTTCTTGAAGCCTCACCTAGCCTGGCCTTGAACACTTCCAGGGATGGGGCATCCACAGCTTCTCTGGGCAACCTGTTCCAGTGCCTGATACTTTCAGTCCTGTTTGACTCCCCTCCAGCATATCCACACAGACCCAAAGCAGACAGCCATTTAACATCTGCACTCTTGGATCAGATCAAGGCTGCCAAAAAAGGTCAGGTGAAGGTAAATGAAAACCTTTGCTTTTCATGTGGGAAATTGGAGCAGCGGCTGTTCCAGCCAAGCACCACCGTCCAGCCATGCCTCACCGTCCAGCCATGCCTCTGTGGATCTCCCCGTCGCTGGCTACTTGTGAGGCTTTATGCCATGCTCAGGCACTAAGGTTTGGGCTGCTTTGTTTTCACACAGCATCTGGCTGCGAAGGATGCTCTTGCCTCCAGTGGGTGGGTAACTAGGTCTCTCCTCACATGAACGAAGCTTCTTTCTTCCTTGCTCTGGCCTCTCTGCGTGGAGGACGTGAAACATGCAAAAACTGTGAAAGCAGAAAGGGAAAAACCAGCACAGCTGAAGTCATCCTGCTGTGGGAGCTGCCTGCCCGTCACCTCCTCTGTCCCCAGTGCCTTGTGGGACCTGGAGCAGAACCCCCTTCCCCAGTGGGTGGCTGGTGGGGCCAGTGCTGCCCAGGGCAGCAGCACAGTCAGAATGCCCCAGCCTGTGGCTCCAGCTGTGGCTCCATCCCACTGGCCCTTTGCCCTCTGCGATGTTAGTGGGGCTGCATTTCTCTCCTGCTCTGCGCTGTCAACTCCTGTGAGCAATGAAGAGCTTTTCCAAAGTTTGGTGAGACCAGGACTTTCCTCCAAAGAAAGAATAAAATGGGTGTGTGTCAGGATCTGCCCTTTCCTGCCAGGAATATTTTGGGTGAAAGCTTTTAAAACTTTATTTGTATCTCCTGAGCCCCAAGGAACAGTGCTGCTGCCTCAGCGTGCACCCCAAAGCCCTGGGTGATCCTCCCAGGATCCCACCAGCCTGCATCCCTCCTGCATCCCACCTTCCTGTGAGTTCTAAGTGTGCTCAGGCACATCCTCAGAAAGCTTCACACCAGCTGTGCAGAGCTGCAAGGAATGATGCACAGCATCAGAGCCAAAGCTAAGACCCTCTGCTTGCAGAGCAATTGCTGCAGGGAGGGCACAGCAGGTCCCTGCTCCAGGGTCCCCTGTCCCTGTCTCGGCCCTGCTGGCGTGCTGAGGGGGCACGACAGCATCCCCAAACGGAGGCGGACACTGCTGAGTGCTGCTGAGACACCTTTATATTTAATTAGAGTTTGACTCTTCCTCCACCTGTTTCCTGTGGCGGATTTAGGTCCCTAAGACACAAGTGCTGAAAAAAAATGGGAAAAATCTGTTCTCCAGCTTCTTTGAATTCTTTAGAGAAAGCCAATGTGGGCACCAAGGGAGAAGCATCCTTACATCAATGCGAGGTTGGGGGCTGCAGCGCGCTTGCCAGGAGCTCGCCTGCTCTCTCCCACACGAGCCGCTGCTCCGGGACGGCAGCTCCTGCTCACATCCCAGCTCTGCCAGCAGCATGAGGGGCTCTGGCACATGTGGAGGTAGAGCTTGCTCAGGAAACGGGGAGAATTCACCTTGTCTTTAGGGATGCTGCCTCTTTGGTGGACTTTGGGGTTGATGCCCCCCTCCCCGCGGTGTGCAGTGAGCCCCTGTGGGTCAGCACAGGCAATTTGCTGCATGCCTTTGGCAACACGTCAGGTTGTGCTATTGCAGCAGGCTTCTGAGCTGAACTCTTGCAGTTTGTTAGTTGCGGTTTGGGTTTTTTATTGGAAAGGTTTGTGTTGTTTTGTCTCCTGTGACCCCAAACTCGCAGACTTACGCCAGGTGCTCTGCTCACACGTTTCCTGGAGCGAGCGGCAGCCCTTGCCATGCACTTGGAGCCTTCCCTTCCACAAAGCAGCTTCTCAGTTGCATGGTGGGAGGATGAGGTCCCTTCCTCAGGATGTGAATCATGTCTCTATGGGAGCCTGCTCCTGCACCCGTTGTCTGTGCGTCTCCTGTGGCTGCGTGGCTGCTCTCCCACCCCCCTGGCAGCAGAGGGAGGGGGGATGCACAGGGCCCACAGAGAAAGTGAGCCTGGAATTTGCGGTGCTGTGTTCCATGGAGCAGCTGCAGACAGGGAAAGGAGACCCCATTTGCCCGTAGCACTGGTTGGGTTTCAGTGCCCTGCCCTGATGGCAGGAGCCGATGGAGGGGGAAATGTGATAGAAAACCTGCACTTTTATGGAAATGGGAATGAATTTGACTGATTTCCCCTCTGCTCCATGCACTGCTCTCCCCTGAGAGCACTGGTTCAGAGTTGTTTGTGTGTTAGTCCTCTCACCACACCTGTGGGGACTTTACTCGCATTAATAAATATAACAATTTCCTTAGAGGAAGGAGCTGCTAGGATGTTCAGCCTGACATTTCAAAGTGCTGAGGGGATCTGGATACCCAGCTCCCATGAAAACTAGCATGGTCTTGAAAATGCTGCCTTTAATGTGATATGACTCTGAGTGTTGCTAAATAATGAAAGTGGGAAAATAAGGAAAAAAGAAAACAACCTCCTGAGAGCAAGAACTGTACCTGGCTTTTGTACTTTTTGCCCCAGCAGAGTGAAAAAAGCATGTGCATGAATACTGCCATGATTATCAATACTTAGAAGGGGAAATTAAAGACATATTCGCAGTGGTTTCTGCTGCTGCTGGGTTTCATATGCAGCAGGTATGCGGGCTGTGTTTGGAAAATGGGTACCTACAGTAAAAGAACAACAAAGAAGAAACAGGCAAAGCCCAGAGTTTGCAATTAAAATGAGAAGAATTCAGCCTAGCACAGCTACAAGTGAAGTGCAGCATGCACTTAGGGTAATACAGCACTTTCCTTCGCAAAAGTACACAGGAAAGGAACCAAAATGACCTGTTATTATTTTCATTATTACTCTCATTCCTTCACATGCCAAAGGAGTTATTTCTGTTGCAAAGATTTCTATGTGCAAGCTAACAGTGAATAGGGCCTCGCTCCCGAGGCAGAAGACACCCTGCAGCACAGGCTGGCACGATGATGAGGAGAAAAAGCACCCCCTTCGGCCCCCGCTTTCTCTGGCACACCACGGGAAGCCTCGGGAAGGTTCCCCTTCATTTCCTCATGACACAAGCGCAGCACAAAGAGGGATGCCTGCAATTTATTTCTACGTCTTAGTGTTAAAATCACAGGGTGCTGGGTGTTGGTAACAAGCCCGTCTGTTTATGGAAAGACGACATCAGCGGGACAGGTCAGTTACGTTTTATTATTGTAATGAACCCTTTAAATCAACCTCATAATAACAGCTCTGGGCCTATTTCTGGTAAGCCTCCTGGGCGTTTAATTCCATAGAGCTTGAGGGGCATTCTTCAGAGAAAGAGCTTTTAGGATGGAGGGCTGGATCACAGCGGAGCAGGGACCGTCTCAGTCAACAGAAGGAAAATGATCACATGGATGCAGATCCAGAATTAAATCCCACAAACGAGAATTTAAAAAGACTCGATGTTCACAGAAATGTTTTCGTTGTTATGTTTCAATTAAACTTGTATCCCGTTTTGATTTGAATCTTCATTACCTCAGCTCTTGGACCAGACATCGAGCTGATATGGAGAGACCTGGGTGTTGTAGAGGTGGGGACACCGAGGAGGAAATTGATGGATCTGATTTTGAGTGTCCATGAATGCTGGCAGGCAGCAGGAAAGTTGAATGGCAAATGTAATTTGAAAACTCCTCTGCGCTAGTCAGCTGAGGTATTTTCAGAGAGTTGGGTAAAAGAAGATCATTATTTGAACTGTAAATTTAGAAAAAAACTTCTGAGAGGACCTCTGAGCTGATCGCGTTTGCATCCCTTGTGTCTGAGTTCTGCCCTGCTTTTGGGAGGGTGGTCCTGTTACAGTCCTGCTCCCCTGAGCCATGGTCATCCCCAGTGCCCAGCTGGGCACCAGGCTGTGCCCTTCTCTGTGTTTGCTGGAGCTCCAGCCTGGGTCCTCTCTAAACCCACTCTGACTTGTGCAGAAACTCAGGGGAGTGCAAAATAATTCTGGCCTTAACACTGGGAATCCTCAGACTCCTGAGGAAGTTTGGGGAAAGACATCATTCCCACCACCAGTCCTGCACTTGCCTTTCAGCGTGGATTTAACTTTAAGACAGAATTTACCTGTTTTTTTTTCTTTCTCCACTGTTATTATTACTGCCATTATTATTACTTATTCACCCCCCTCCCTGGCTCTTGCTCCCTGCCTGCTCAGGCAGCAGTGCCAACGGGTGAGGACACTGTCCCTGCCGCGGTGCCAGNCCGTGGGTCTCTCCGTGGGGTCTGATGGCGCTGGCGGGGCCGGAGGGGGAGCGTGGGGCCGGGAGACCCCTCTTCTGCCGCCGGGGGGCCCTGAGGCACAAGGTTGTCCACGAGGTGAAGAGCCACCGCTTCACCGCCCGCTTCTTCAAGCAGCCCACCTTCTGCAGCCACTGCACCGACTTCATCTGGTGAGGAGCCCACCGCCACGCGTGGGGCACCCCGTGGGGTGGGGTGGCTGGGACCCACAGAGACCCCAGGTGGAGGGGGTCGNCCCCAGGTCCCGGCCGACCGGCACTGTCACTCCCGGGACTCCCGGCCCAGCGGGACCCCCCACTTCACCCATTCCGGGATCCCTCCTCACCTTCTCTAGGACCTGGCTCGGCGAGACCCCCATCCTCACTTGGCCGCACCGCTCCCTGTTGGACCCCTGCTCCCCTCAGCATCTCCCCCAGTGCCCGCTATCCCCCGGACCCCCCGCCCCTTCCCACCGGGCAGGGTCCTTGCGCTGCGGTGCCGGTGTCTCACGCCGCCTCTCTCTTCCCGCAGGGGCTTCGGCAAGCAGGGCTTCCAGTGTCAAGGTGAGTGTCGCGCTGCCCCGGGCGAGGAGAGGATAGGGGGTGGGATGAGGGGACAGGGACCGTCTCCCATCCCCGGGACCGGCCCCGGCCGCGGAGCATCGCTGCTGGGGCTGGCGGGCAGCATCCCTCCGGGAACCGCCGTGCCCAGGCCGGGGAAGCAGCTTAGTCATATTTTTAATCAACCCAGCAACTGGTCGGTTCTTTAAGCCGGTCGGGTTTCATTAGCAGAGATAAATGCTCAAGGCTTCAGATAAATTCCCTCCCCCCCGAAAAAGGCAGAGGGAAGTTGATTGTTTTTAATGTACTTAACACGAAAACATGTGTTTTAATGGCAAACAGGCTGCGCGCTGGCTCGGAGGCAGTCCGAGGCTGTAACTATGCAGTCTGGAAGAACTTGAATGGCTTAGTTGTGTTGCTGGGGAAAAATGAGGCTTTACAATAAAATATTTTGCAGTAGCTTCTGGCTTACTACAACTGGAATTCTTTGTTCTGATAATGTTGGCATTCTGGAGGGGCTCATGAGGGGATTTATGATGTCCCCTCAGGAAATTAGGATGAATTAACCAGGCTTTATCTGGTTGCTTGGTGCTTGTTTAGCTACCCTAACTGCAGTTTGCGTGTAGGTAGCCTGGATAATCTTAGCTGTGATGCTATGGGTCACACCTCTGTGAGGTTAAGGTCTGGGCATGGGATTCAAACAGGGCTGGTGCTTGCAGTTGCTAGCAGTCAAATTTTGCTCTTATGAATAATTTGGGCAGGGTTTTATTTTGGCTGGTGGCTGAAACCCAAGCTGAGGTATTTTGCACAAGAATAAAACCACTGTGTAGCTCCAATATCTCAAGAACAACTCGTCTTGGCAGCCTTTGTTGTATCTGAAGGAGAAAACAGCCCCCACTGGGCTACAGCGTGGCATAGAATCAAAACTCGAGGTGCTGCGGTGGGTCTGAGTCTCGGATGGTGGCTTTGCCTGCCAGCTGAGGTGGCTTCAGGCAGGAGGGTTTTCTCTCGGATGCTTTCAGGAGAATTTCTGCAGGTGCTGGTACAAGTGGTGTAAGTCTAGCCCAATCTAAGTGGTGTTGCTACTCATCCTTAGCACTTGCCTTAGGAGCAAAACCTTAAAATACAAAAAGCATCTTCCCTGCTGCCTCCCAGCCTCCTACCTAAAGGTCTGGGCTGGTGTTGGCAAGCAGCAGAAAACAGATATGGGGACTAAAATGTGCCCCAGTGGTGCTGCTCAAGGTCACAGCTTCCCCTAGTACCTGAGGTTTTGTACAGGGGCAGTTCAGTCACGTTACTCGGAGAAGGCTTGTGCAGCTTTTGTTTCCTACTGTGGGTCTTCCCAGGTTTACCCAGCCGTTAATTCTCCAACTGTCCTTATGGTGCAGGCAGCGTCGTGCCAGGAGTATTTGTGCAAACATGATGCCCCTGAAATTTGAAGCATGTTGGAAAAGGCAAGTGGGACCCATCTGCTGATGGGGAAAAGTTTTCCTTCTTCCTGTATAATTTTTAGTGCTTTGAGTTCTACCTACAGCACTCAGTATCTGATAATTTGAGCCTTTTCAAGTGTCTCTTCCAGCCATTAAGATTTACTGTCCAAACTGGTAATTCTGCACTTGTTTCAAGCTTTATCCTTAAATGTTTTCAATGCAGTATTAAATCACTCCTCGGTGTGAGGTCACTGAATGGGACCTGTGAGGATGGTCTCAGTGTTGCTAATGCACAGCAATTGGCCTCCAAATGGGGAGACCTTCCACCAAGTAGTTAAACAGTGCAGTCCTGTGCTGTGGTTCTTGGAGCAGGAGCCTTTACGAGGCTGCGGTCACACCAGTAGGACTGCCAGTAGCATGCTATGCTCGGTGATATCTCCAAGGGTGCATGATGGGTCTGTAACGTACCTTTCTGCCTTAAGAAATCACTTTCCAGGTTATTCTGGTGTTACAGAAGTAGAAACCGCATTACTGTAGTGTGACAGGAAATTTTGCAGAGCGCGGTATGTAGAACAGATCAATCTTTACCCCAAATACCTTCCTAAAATCAATGATCTTATGTGGATTTTCACATGTGTCCCCTTCTGCGAGGACCCGAGGTCCCTGGGTGAAAGTGCTCCCATTAGTGAGGTAAACTGCAGGTGTCATCCTCATTACAGCAAAAGCATCTTGCAGTTGGTACCCCATGGTGGAACACATGCCGAGTTTCCGTGCAGAGTGCTTCCAGGTCGGAAAGTCAAGCATGAGCTAGAATTTGCTACCGCCTGCCATCTGCTTTGAAATCATGGCTCTGGGAGGGGGAACGGTGCTTCTGCGTTGGGAGGAAGAGCTTGTAGTGCCAGGGATGGCACTGCACGATGCTCCCGCTCCCCAAGTAGGTTGAACCATTGCACTGGAGCTGTTGCAGTACCAGGTCATGCTGGGTACCACTCCTGCTGGTGAGAAGCACGAGGCTTTGGGTTTGTGCCCCACACGTTGTGCTGCAGCTGTTGTTGAACTTGGTAAATAAATTGTATTTACGGGGAAGGAAAAGCCCTCAGGGTTAGCATTTATTTAGGGATTCTTTTTCTTCAGCTCTACAGGACTTGCAATAAGCTTTGATTGTAGTGTTTAGCTCTCCCTTTATTAAATGCAGCTCTAATTCAACTTTAATAATTTCCTCAACTATTCTATCATGTTGTTCAGTGGGATGGCTGGAAATGTACCTAAGGCACAAGCCTGTCTTGTTTCAGAGCTGTTTGCTACTGCCGTGCTTGCTTTAAGTAGGTTTTCACCTGTGCCCTGATTTCTTTCTAGGGCATTTGCAATAATTAGATTGTTAATTAGCTCATTACTTGTGACTTTTGGCAGGAAGTTAGCAGAAATTGACTCTTTGTAGCTTGAAATACTAATGGATACCACAAATGCCGCTTAATTGCTTGCTAATCTGCTTCTTATCCTTGCATACAATCTCCTCCTTATCTTTGTATGCATCTTAAGACTTCCTGGGCTAATATCTTTCTTCAGAGCCAGGAAGCATTTCAGTGCTGGGCAGCACAAGGTCTGTGTGCAGGTGGCCTTGAGGAGCAGGGCTGGTTTTTGCAGGTGAACAAAATAATACCAATATATCGTGGGTATTGGAAGACTGAAGTGCTGTGCATGTGCCTGGAGCTGCCAGAAAGACAAACTCTTCCTGGGCGAAGCTGGACATGCAGTGACTGGGTGTCAGTCTGTGGTACAAATGAGGCTTTTTGACTCTTAGAATGATCTGTTGTAGCTGGAAGGTATGTGAGCGCTCATGTGAACTCATAAATAACAAAGAGAAAGGGGTGTATGTGTTCTCCCCTTCCCAGGTTTCCATCTGCCTGATACCATTACCAGGGAGTACATGAGGAGGGAGAGAGCAGCATCTTGTTATCTGTGGGCTTTCTTGGTAAAGGAACAATGTGTAGCTGAGTTAGAGCTGATGGCTTTGCTGACTTGGTTCTCCTAGCTTGAGAAGTGCTTCGAGGATGGAGAAGGAAAGGGAACTGGTTTGAAAGCTGTTAAGAGTGAAATTCTTGGTCTCGTTCTCAGAATATGCCATTTCTGGGAACCGGCAACTTTCTCTTCGTCTTTTCTGCTCATGTTTCCTCGCAACCATCTGTGGAGTATCTTTCCCCTGATGTCCAAGTGGCTCTAGGTCCCTCCACAGACCAGAGTACCAGCTGCATTGGAGGCTGGGTGAGGGGGGCACCTTGCTGAGAGCTGGGTTTGTTTAACCTGGAGTCTCCATCGCAGTGCCTGGGCTAGGATCTCGGCTTGGGACAAGCAGAAGGAAGAGGTGCTTGTGTTGAGGTGAAGAGCCATGTAATGTGATTCTCACTTTGGAGCAAAAAATAACGTTCATCTGTTACTGCGTTCATGTGTACAAAGTAGAAAAGATCTTGGAAAGAAAAATGTTGATTCCTTAAGAAGAGAAGGAAAAAATAAAACCCTGCATCATTTGGTAACGGATGCTTAGATCGCATGCAGTAACTTCTCTGGAGAAGATGTTTGCTTCTTTTCCTTGCTTATGACTCAGTGAGGAAAGATATTCTTCAGATTTAATCTTTTTCCAAACTTCATACCAAATATGATTCCTTCTTCCAGGTTTTCTTCCTCCCTCATCCTCCAAATCCAGTGCTCTCGTTTTGTTTCACGCTTTCGCAGTTCAGCCTTTGGTACCAAAATGAAGCGGCTGGAAAATGTCAGACAGGCCTTACCTATCAAGCCTGTATTTTATTTTTTTTAATCTTGCTGCTTGTCTTCAAAACCCACCCTTCCTTCCCCCACCTCTTCGCTGCCCTCCAGACGGAAGTGAAACCCATAACAGCGCTGGGCTTCGCTGCAGCTCGAGATGCTGCCTCTGCTGCGGGGTTTTGGGTTGTCGCCATTAACTTCACGCCGGCGTTCAGTGCGCGCTCTTATTGACTGTATTAAGCCAGTGAGAAACAAAAGCAAAACAAACTCCAATCATTCGGAGTTGCCTCAAACCTAGTAATTTCGTGTCAACACATTATGCACGCTGGAGAACTGTTAGTGTTCAAATAGACTAATTAAAAATGTTACTGCAATTACTTTTGCAACACAAACGATACTAATTATATAATGCTGCAGAAATTGGAAACATAATTTTGGAGGGTTTTTTTTTTTTCTTTTTGCGTGCCTTGCCGTGGTAATACAACCCTTGATGGTGAATCCTGGGCTGGTGGGAGCCAGGTCTTCTGGTCACCGGTGGAGCAGGTGGAAGTAGAAAGGGGAAGTGGGTCTGGTCCCCCTGCGCTATGCCAGATGGTCTGTGGTTCTGCAGAACTGTGAATAAAAACAGAGTTGATGGGGGGAACATGGGAAGATGTTGCCCCTTTGCATTCTGGTCTGAAGGATCAAGTTTTCTTCTAAAGACTACTTTCAAAGGCTGTAGCCTGAGCTGGTTTCCTGGATCCTGCTCTTTCCGGCAATAAATTCCCGCAGCTTGGAAGAGCAGCTGGGGAAGGAGGTCTGTTTTGGAATGAAATCTGGAATTGCAGAAGGCTCTTTGCAGCACAGGGCCTGTGCTATCGGGTTCAGCAGGGATCACTTGATATGTTAAGCCCCGTTCGTGTCCCCTTACAGTGTAGAACAGTTCGTTAGAGTTTCTCAGTGGAAGTGGTTTCTCTTTTCCCTCCCCCTTTGCGGTGAGCATGGTAGATTTTTTTTTTTTTTCTTATCTCCTCAGATAGCTGCCATCCTAAAATGATCTCAGACTTTGATAATGGGGTGGGCTGTTTCCTTCCCAGGGCATCCGTCACTGACCAGTGTCAGCAACAGGAAGGTGGGCAGAGGCTCTTGGGTTTTGGGTGCTTTGGGGATGGCAGGAGGGTTTGCATCACCTCTAGCTGGTGTCTGTCAGCTGTGACTCCACTGCAGCGTTTAAACCACCCCAGTATATGAGCCTCTGCCATGGTTATTCTTTGGGTATTGAGTCTTCCAAGGGAATTTCATGCCTGGGCTGTCTCTAAGGAGACTTCTCAGCAAACAGCACAGGCATTTCTGTACGTCTGCTAGCTCACGCGCATGTGATCCTACAGATTCCTGCCGCACAGAGGCTCCTGGAGGAATGTGTCAGGGCATCCTTGCACTAGCAGTAAGTTGTGGGTGGACACATACCTGTCTCAGCAAGATGCTAGGGCTGCAAAACAGAGCAAGACCTTGATATCTGATGTGGAACAGGACGTGGGGGTTGAATCTCTTCTCAAAACTTACAGTGAAATCTGTTAAATGATGGGGTTTTATCTCGAAACTCAAGCTAGAGGAGTTGTACAAGCCCTTTTGATGGGCTGCTGCCCTCCCAGCCAGCAAATGCAGCTCCTCATTCTTCTGGCTGCATTTGTAAAAGCAAAAATCTAACAAAACTTGAGAAACTTGTCAATGTCATCCAGTCCCCTTCAGATTTATAAGCAAATACATTGCATGATGACAGTGACTAACAAATTAACTTCTAGCTGTGCCTATAATTTAGTTCAGGGCAGAACTGCTTGGAACACGTCATTATAAAGAGCACAACTGGAAGGGTAACATTAAAGTGCCATCCCCTGATCTGAATCGAATGAGTGTGGTAACAAGGGGTGCTTACAATGGTGGGTGGGATGGAATTTTGCCCAAGAGAAATGTTTGGGTGGAATTTTCCTGCAGAAGCCAGCTGTGCAGGGGATTAGTGCTGTACATTAACACGAACAGAGCTCTGGACCTGCCAGAGTCCGACCGTGGGCTGGTCGCCTTTTTCTGCATGTGGTAAGGCTCCAGCATGAAGGACAGCACAGAGCAGTGGTGGAGGGCGTTTGCAGTGCTGTGCCATTAATTCTTCTGGCGTGGCTTCGTGAATCATTACTCTCAAAGTCTGTAAATTAGAGCCATTTAGAAAAGGTGAGTAACAAGCTCCCTGTAGGAGAGGGGTAACTGCAGGTCTTCTGGGCAGCGTGTTCCTCGTGTCCTTCAAGGGCTGCAACTCAAAACAGGCTGCTAAGAACAAGCCCTTTGAAAAAGGCAATCGAAACAAAACCAAAAAAGCAGGAGTCCTTGTGCAGTGATCCTGGATGCAGCCCTGGGCTTCCATTGCCGTGTTCTGATGTTGCTTTTTGTGTTGCTGGCACAAATGCCCTTCACTGTGCTGATGGCCAATGTGTACCCTGTCCCTGATAGCTGGGCAGGGGGAAGAGGGCAGGGAGGGTGTTATGTAGACCCTCCAGGCTTTTCAAATGGTGCTGTAGGAAACAAAGCACAGCAGAGGATTTGTTTATCCTGTACCTGTATCTCAAATTTTGGCAGAAACCCTTACTGGAGCCAGAGCCACCGTGCTCCTCAGAGTGGGTTCCCTGCAAGGACTCCCCAGAGTGATGCTTTGTGCTGGAATCTTGTACCTAAGCAGAGACATGAGGACAGGGTGTCTGGAAACAAGGGCTATCCCTTGGGTTTCATGTTTCCTGGGGAAACGGCTGCTGTGGGCTGTTGTTTGTCCTGGTCTCTGGGCTGTGGAGGGTTTGTCTCCTTGGGAGGCAGGTACATCAGCCTGGGGCTGCCTTCCCTATCCCCTAAGCCAGCTGGCAAGGGCTGGGTCAGTGTTGATGACTGCTCTGCCTTGGCCAGGAGTCCCTCAAGAGAGATGTAGAATGGACGCAGTGAATGATGTAGTCCTCCAGAAATGACCTAGCGGATGGAGATTAAAATCTCCCTGAAGCTTCTTATCCCCATCAGGGTGAGTGTCAGGGAGTGCTTCCCAAACTCAGGGGTTGTTGCCCCAGCAGAAGAGGGATTCTCACTGGGAGACACGTGAGCCCGGCTGGGCCTGCCCTGCCAGCCTGGAGCAGTCGTTACCAAAGAGTCAGTTTTTCCACAAAAGCCACAGGAGGGGTGGGGGAGATGAGAAGAAAGCTCCAGTTGTGTGGTGCTCAGTAGCAGCCAAATGCTGCGTATTAAACAGAAGCAATTCCCGTAAGTAGCTGCACTGGCTCTAACCCTTCCCGGGAAGGCAGCGTTCCCGGGAAGGCAGCGTTCCCAGCCAGAAGCTTCTCCTGGGGAGAGCTACTTCCAGTGCTGTGCAAGGGCAGAAGCACTTGGTTCGCTTTACTGGGGTGACAGGGATTCCTGTGGGGTTTCTCCCAGGGGCTGGCTGGCTGTGTCCCATTCCAGGGATCTGAGGTCTGTCGGGCAGCAAATGGCTTTGACTGTGGTGAGTCACTGCCACGGGTCCTTGGGTGGCCATCAAGCTGAGCTGGGGGAGCTACCTGTGCTGTGCCCTATTCCTCATCCTGCTGCATGTGGCCCAGGCTCTGCTGAAACGTGACGACAATGGGTGCATTAAAAAGAGCATGACCAGCAGGTTGAAGGAGATCATCCTTCTCCTCACTCTGCCCTGGTGACACCACATCTGGAGTACTGTATCCAGTTCTGGGCTCTCCAGGAAGGACAGGGAACTACTGGAAAGAGTACAGCAGAGGCTACAAAGATGACCAAGGAACTGGATCATCTCCCTTATGAGGAAAGACTAAGAGACCTGGGTCTATTTAGCCTGGAGAACAGAAGATGGAATCTTACCAGTATCTATAGGGTAGATGTCCAGAGGATGGGGCCAGGCTCTTTTCAGTGGTGCCCAGCAACAGGACAAGGGCAGTGAGCATAAGCTGGAACACAGAAAATTCTGTCTCAACAGAAGGAAAAGCTTCCTTACTTTGAGGGTGCCAGAGCACTGGAACAGGCTGCCCAGAGGGGGTGTGGAGTCTCCTTCTCTGGATATTCAGAACCTGCCTGGATGCAGTTGTGTCTAGCCTGCTCTGGGTGACCCTGCTTTGGCAGGGGGTTGGACTAGATGATCTCCGAAGGTCCCTTCCAACACCCTGCCATTCTCTGAAGGAATGTCTCTGGCCAAGCAGCTTTCTCCTATTTGGAGAGTGCTTGTTTGGCTTTACCATGTTCAGTCCTGGTTGGCCCCAGTGCCGTGCATGGAAAAGGTTGGAAGCCATCACCTCCTAATCTAGCTGAGCGATACTTCTATGGGTGGCTCATGGGAAGGGGGTTGAGCAAAAATCTTGCCTTCCTTAGGGAGGTGCAGGAATTGGGGACACCCGGTGCTGTGCGGTTTTGGGGTAGGTGCAAGGCCCTGGTGAGCTGCTGATGCAGGCTGTGCCTCAAGGAGAGGGGCATCTCCATGATCCACAGCTGTTTTGTGTTAACACCACTGTGCTCTCTGTTCTGATTACCTTAATATAGGCTGCGAATGATTTATCGGTGCTGTTCTTGGACCAGCCTCTCCTGGAAAAATAAAATAAATTTAAGATGTTCTTTCGAGTAGGCCACCTGAATTCTGTATAATTAAAGCAGTAACTTGCAAGCAGTCTTCTTTTTTTTTGGTTGGATTTTTTTTTTGAACCCTTCTCTTCAGGATTATTTAACTGTTCATTGGTAGGAGAGGAAGCAGGAGTAGTCCTTGCAGGGTCATACTTTATGCAGTAAGTCAGCCCTCACCATGGCTTCCGACAGCTGATCCTGGTTCCCTGTAAAAGGAAATGCCTTTCATGAAAGATGACAGCTCTGCTCCCGCAGCGTCCCCGCGCCGAGGAGGCTGCGTGCTGCCACTGCTGTTCAGCTCAGCATCTGCTGGCAGCCACGGGCATTGTCTGCTGGCCGCATGCTGGTCTGCAGCACGCACACCGCTTCAGGATGGTTCCCCTGCAGCCGTGTCATCTGCACTTTAACGCTGGTTGCAAGGCTTGGAACGGGGCTCGGCGTCATCGTCCTGTGAAGAGTTTACTGGAAGGCAGTTACTTTCTCTTCTTGTTTACCAAGCGCCTCTCTCTCTCTCTCTCTGGAAGCTCTCCAAGGCTGGGCAGACCTGGGCTGTGACAATCGTTGCTCTGCTGTTAGGTGCTGATAAATTGCTGTTTAGATGAAGCCGTGATTCTTTTTCCCTTGCCGCTTCTCCAGCGTGGCTGAGTTGCCTGCACACTGTCTATCAGCTGGTGTGTCTCAGTTGAGAAGGGGGACCCTTGCCGGCTGATGGGGATGGTGTGAACAGGTGGGAACCAGCGTGTTGGCTGGCCAACTCTTTGTGGCTTGTAGTTGACCTGAGGCATAATTGCGGCTCTGCTCAAGCTGTTTGCTTTTGAGGGATTTGGGCCGACTTCCTCGACTCTTTGTAACTGTCCTGCTCTTCCCATCATGTGGGAAAAAAACCAAACTAACTCAGTTCTAGTGTGGCAACTTGAATCAGCAAGTGTCTGGGGTGAACACCTGTAACCTCATTAGCCTCTTGCTTTCAGAATTTAACTTCTGTGGCACAGGAGCACAAATCTTCCTGCCCCAGCTGATGTGCATTGATTGCTGAAATGCATTTGAGATGCATCTTGGTGGTTTAAATAATTTTCTTCCATATTTGGTCTTGCTTTTGTGCCAGATTTATACATCTTGTTTAAATATGACAAGCAGAATATACTCTCTGCTAATCCTTCGCTGGACAGGCAATGCCTGCCAAAAGACCCAATATTAATAGTTTCCAGTACATGCAAGTTACTGGACTTGTTAACCTGAGATTCGTTACAGTACAACTTCCCTTAAATTGGTTCTTTTGCATCCAGTTAAATCTGTGTTTCTCCAGAAGGCCAGTTGACTGTGAACTTTCCTCTTCGGGTAGAAGTGCTTGCTCCCCAGAGCAACCTTCTGAGNTGGCTGGGGAAATGGGAAGCTAATTAGTGGTCCTGCAGGGAGGTCTTGGGAGCAGCGGGGTGTGTAGTTGCTGGTGCAGGCAGCTTTGGTGGGGATAAGTATGGAGGGCAGTGTGAGGTTGGGCAAGGACGCCTGCTCTTGAGGGCAATGGCAATATCTGGCTGCTCAGGGTGGCTCTGCCTCTGCTGTCAGCTGGGGGTCGTGTTTTAAAACTTCAGTCTCCTGCAGTTCTGATGTGGTCTTCCTACACTTGGTATTTAGTCAGCAGCAGGGAAGCTAAAAAAGATTCTTATGCCTAAATCTCAGCCTTCAACTGCTCCTCTTCTTCCTCATGCTGTGACGCTGGTGCCTTTTAGCTGATCATGCTGGTAGATTCCTCCCTGTCTTCTGTTGCCATGTGAAATGATGCAACTGTAATAGCTTCACCTTTGGAGAGAACAGCTAAATACCTTTATTCTGACGGTCTGAACAGCAAGCACATTTAGTAGTTGACACTCTTAGCACATGAACAAATGCATTTTCATGATTTCCAATTATAGCAGAAGAATGAGAAAGTGAGGTTGTGAAGAGAAGTGAAAGTCGTCTTGGTTCTCCTGAATGGCTCAAGGCAACTTTGCTCAGTGACATCGCTATGAAGTCAGGAGTCGGTACAAAGATTGTTTTATAATATCACTAAGAAGCCGGAGTGAGGGGGAAGTGGCCCACGAATTTAATTTGCATCACTGAGTGGATTAGCTCCTGACGCAGTGCAAAGTCATTATTTACCATGTCTCCAGATCTGTTGCCTTTATCAGCGCAATGGTTTGGAGAGAGGCTGATTCAGAGATCATCACATCTCGGTGTGTTACTTGGCGGGGACCGTTAGCACTTGCCTTGTAAGCAAAATGATGGTGCTTGTCAAGATTGTTAATATTGTGCCTACCCCAAGAGGCTGAGTAATTTGTTTTCAGGTTTTTTTTTCTTTGCATTCATTACGCTAAATACTTCAGCTGTAGCTTGCCTTAGGAAAAAATATTTGGAAATACTACATAGTTTGCCATGAACTTAGAGTAACCAAGAGAAGAAAGATTACCGAAGTGATAAAAATGGTGCAAACCATTCCCCTGGTCTCTGAGGCAGCTGCATCTTCCCTACCAAGCAGCAGAAGGTACAGCTGGGTTGTCCCTGTGCTGAAGCCCCCCCCGCCGGTCCCTGGCAGTCACTATTGCTCAGGATAAGTCAGTGCATGGTCATCTTTCCTGTACTGATGGAAGATCTAGGCACAGCTTGAAATAATCCCTCTTCAGAGTTTGACACTGCCTTTGCTGTGGAGCAGCCTTTGCCATGTTGTCCTGGGGGTGATTGGCTTTGCTGCAGGCTTTGGTTTTTGCTGCCTTACAGGCTGCTTTGGAGAAACAGCCTTTAAGGGAGAGACTAAAATTCTTCATACTCACTTGGTTTCTGAAGAGTTTGATGGAACAACTTGTTTTTTGGGGCAAAACTGGTCAGAAGAATGTGCCCTCTTGTGCAACAGCTGTAATTGCCAGTGGAGAGAATTTCTGAGGGTGGTAGAGCTGCCAAGAAGGGACATCTCTGCATGTGAGGGGATAGAGGAGCTGAAGGAGGACATTTCTGCTGCCTGCCTTCTCCCCCCTGTCCTGCCACAGGAGATTCTGCTGCATTCTGCCCCAGGAATGGCTTTGAAACTGAGCTAATTCACATTTGTGTGATCATGCGTCTAACAACTGTCTCCAGTAGCTCAGTCCATTAACTTCCAAATTTGCCTTACTCATTTGTCTTTGATGGAGAGGTGCCTCAGCGCCAGGCTCTTCTGGAAATGAGGCTTGTAGGTCTGTAACAGCAGCAAACTGTTCTCCTGGGTAAAGCAAAGTGACCTTCGTGGCAGCTGAGAAGCTGATTTCGGAGTTTGCTTCTGGGGGTTTTCCCTGCCTCGGACATCCATATCTACATGCTTGTGGCCTGGTAGCCTGTCCTGCAAGCCATCCTCTTGGAAGGCCAGCAGGTCTCTGTCCCAGAAGCCTTCTGCCATTACGCCACCTCCCTGATGCTGTCTTCTCCCAGCTGGGAGAGCCCATGCCCTGTGCCACAGTGGCTGCCTGCTGGAAGAGAAATTCTGCTGAAACAGTTAAGTTCTTGCTTAGCCATAAAATCTCCACGGGATGCCTCCAGGTCTCTCCAGGTGCCTGGAGCTGTTCCGTGCCACTGTGTGTGGGATGGTCTGAAGGATGCTGGAAGGAGGTTGTAGAGAGGCAGGAGTCTGTCTCTTCTCCCAAGTCGCAGGCGATAAGACAGGAGGAAAAGTCCTCAAGTTGTGCTAGGGGAGATTCAGACTGGATATCAGGAAAATTTTTTACACTGAAAGGGTTATTAAGCATTAGAATGGGCTACCCAGGGAAGAGGTTGAGGCACCATCCCTGGAGGCATTTAAAAGATGGGTTGACATAGTGCTTAGTGATATGGTTTAGTGATGGGTTGTTGTTTTTTATCAGTTAGGTTGATGGTTGGACTACTTGATCTTAAATGTCCCTTCCAAGCCTAGAGAATTCTATGATGCCCGTCAGCTCCCCAGGCTGGCAGTGCTGGGGGCTGTTCAGCCTTGTAGGAAAAGCTGCAGAAGATGGGATGCTGGTTGGAGAGATATCTCTGAACTTGTGCCCTTGCACCATGTGTGAGGAGCCGGGTATCTGTCCATGTTACTTCTGCCCTTCGGTGGGTAGGGCACAGCAGATGTATAGCCACAATGGTGATGAGAGCAGAGCTTCTGACCTAGAGTCTCCTAGGGCTTCTGAGGTGGAAAAAGTCTCACTTACTGGGTCATTTAGAGACTCTGAATCTGGAGTTTTGGCAGGAGGAAAGGCTTTAATTAGCTGCTGCTCAGTAGGGCTGCTATTAGATCTTCAGAGCAAGATGCTGCTGGACTGGAAAAAATGTAACAATAGCTCGTTTGCTTAGGAAACCGTGATGGTGATTTGCATTTTGGTTGAGGACTTAAACCAGTGTAGAGAACTTTTCTAAAATAACTTCAAAATATAGTTCAAATTTCTTCCTTCTCTGAAATTGTATTAATATCTATCTTGGTGCCAAACAGTTCAGAGTTTGAATTCCTTTGTTTGCTGTTGTCGCTCTGCTGTAAGGGAAGCGAATGCTTGTCTGTGTTGTGGACAAGGCTGTCATCAAATCCTGTATGACAAATGGCTTGCCTCTCAACCTTGGAGCAGAATTAAATTCTCCATTGTTATATACCTATAAGGATTTTATTTTTTAAATTTTTTTTCCCCCTAGCAGCAGTCCCTCAGTTGACCTGAATACTCAGGAGATGTGTACCAGGGTAGGAAGCTTTGCAGCATGTTCTCAGAACTTCGGCTCTGCTGCTATTGAAAATGAGGTGCTTTGAAATACATTTCTGGAAAGTTTTGTTTCTGCCTGTGTTGTCAGCTTATACAAGACGACACTGAGTGTTGCCGTGCCAAAAAGAGAACAAATCTCCATAACCTTGGGGCTGTTGCTCCAGACTCTCCACATCTGTGTTACCCAACAGAGGACGGTGGCCACAGGTTGGGTGTTGGGTATTCTGGGGAGAGCGACAGGAGTGGGCAGGGTGCTCACGGGCTGTCCCTGGGACCCCCTGCTCAGTACCTGGGGCTGATTTTGCCCGTCATCAGCTCCTCAGCTTGGCAGGGAGGCTTTCTGCAAGGATCTTTCTGTCTGCGTCACCAGAGGATCTTCTTTCCTTTGATCTAAGGTTTGCTGCAAGTGGTTGCCATTCCTTTCCCAAATGCAGGTTGGAAATCTCCAGCTGTTTTGGCCTCTGTGTGCAATATTTCAGAAGGCAAAGTTCCTTCTGCCTTTACCTGGCTACGGTTTGGCCCAAAGAGCAAATTACTAGGCAAGAGGCTTACCTTATAGATCAGTTTTAGCAATTTCCCCAAGCTGCTGTGAGAGTTGCTTGCTTGCCTGGGTTGGAAAAATGGGATAATAGTGCTGTGATATAATGCGCTGCCTCTAACTCCTTTCTGTTGGGTGGGAGGGCAGGTCTTGCAGGAGGTGGGATGGAGCGAGAAGCTCTCCCTTCCTCCCAGGACACCTGCCTGAATGGGGACAGGAGCCAAGGCACGGCATCTCTGACTGGCAGCAAGTCCCAGCGCTGCTGGTGGTCCACGGCATGGTGAAGTTCCCTTCCAAAACTGCCTCCCCCGTTCTGGGTTTTGTAAATTTGGAAGAAACAATTTCTCTGGTGTTACTATTAACTGAGTCCAAGGGGATGAAAATAAACGACTGTTGGGAAGGGCAGACTGACTCACTTTCTCATTCTCCTGTAAATTTCCATTTAAGTTTCAGTTTGAGCTCAGGTATGAGGGGAATGAAAGCTAGTAATTTATGACAAAAACTTCTATTTTAGATCACAGTAGAACAACTGCCTTTCTAATTGCAGAAATTATAAGGCTGCGAATCTTGTAAAGGAATAGTGCATCCAGTGGTTACCTGCAAACTCCCTTTCAGATGTTCCACTTCAGAGCCACCAAAATGACCTTGAGACCATAGAACTTGTGCTTTGGCAGTTTGGTGCTGCTCGAGCCATGACTCTGCTGCTTCCCCAGCCCAAGGGCTGCAGAGGTGACCAAGGTGCTCTTGACTCTCACACAACCTGAACAACCACCTCTCTTACTTGCTTTTGCTCTTGCTTATTGCTGGCTTCCTTTGACAGCCTCTAGCTCTCCCCCTGGAAGAGATGGAGCTGCTGGTCCTCACCCCTGCAATGCCAGCTCAGATTCTGTAGGCTTTACGGTGTTCTCCATCTGTCCCACCTCCAGGTTGTGTGATTGCAGCCCAATCCATTTTCCACGTGTAAGCAGCTTTGTAATTTTGATCATCTTGTCCCTTTCTAGACCTTTTTCTGGGCTGTAGGGATTCAAAGGCAGTGCTCCTTTTCTGATGCTGCCCTGCATCCCTCCCAGCCCCAGTGCAGCCCCAGCACCGAGCTGTCTGGCAGCACTAGGGGCCCCTTCCTAGCTGTGTGATGGCTTATCTTATTCCTGAATCTGGTCCCTTGGTGGCTGGGTCCTTCACATGCCACAACTTGGCTGGAAGTTCCTCCCTTCTTGCCCGCTACATGGCTGTAGTTTCTTTCCACCATGTCAGAGTGAAACAAGAATACTTCTTTAAAAAGCAAGAGGAAAATCATGTGAGTGAGGGGTGGTGTGTCAGCATTTTGAGAGGGTTCAAAATAGCGTGGCTGATCTGGTCACTTCTGAAGGGGGAAGCAAAGAGCTGCCAGGGATGGGGCTGTGCTGCTGTCCTTGAGCCTGCACTGGGACACTCAGGAAAACATGGTGGTCCCAGTTGGATGGTGGTGCTGGCTGCCACTGGTTAGTGTGGAAAGTAGCGCTGGGGCAGGGGGGCTGAGACCAGTATCCCCACAGAGCCTGCAGACACAGTGACTGGTGTGGGTGACAGCAGGAGCAGAATGCAGTAGGACCAGTTTGCATTGCTCGATGGTCAGCACTGCTGAAGCAGGGCAAGGCAGTGCTGCCAGACATCTCCTGGCTTTGAGGGAGCTGCTGCTGAGAGTTCCTAAGGCTCCTCAGGGGTGTTCAGCTGCCTGTGTGGCCATTGCTCTCTCTGGAGCAGGATCCCTTCTCAACACCAAGTAGCCAGCGATGCTTGTTCCTGATGTGACTGATGTGAGCCTGCATGGGGAGACTCTGGCCGAGGTCTCGGCTGCTGCAGCTGTACCTACACACTGCACCTCTGCACAGTGTGGGTGGCAAAGCTGCTGTGGGGACATGATGGGCTCAAAGCTCTTGATCTGCTGATGTTGCTTCTCCCTCTGCATGTGCGTGGCTGCGGAGAGGGGATGCTCCTGCTGTCCAGTGAGGACTTGTGCAGTGCCATCCCCTTCTTGTGTTCAGGATGGGTGATGTGTGTGACTGCAAACTGCATTCCACGGAGGAGCAAGAAGCATCTTCTCCCTCCAAAAGGACACTGGGGATGCTGAGGGCGTCCCCTCAGCAAAAGGAGAAGCGTATTTTCCCCCCTCTCAAAAGAAACTCATTTTGGGATGTACATTCTTTGGCAGTGTTTTTTCTTTTCAGCCTTTTTTTCTGCAGCTCCTTGCATTTAACAAATGGGGTGCACAGGGTCCAGAGCTCTCACAACACTGCGCTGCTGGGAAATGCTCCGTTGTTCCGTGGACCTGGGGGGGTGGAAACATGGAAATGGCATCCACTCCAAGTCAGTCTGTGCCCTAAATTAGAGCTGCAAGATGCTGCGATGGGTCCATATGGAGACTCCTAAAATAATAGCTGTCAGCTCACTGCTGACTTGTATGGGGTGCTAAAGCTTTTGGCTTTAGGACTGACAGTTAGGAAAGGAAAATGCTGGTAGGCTTCTAACCAGACCTGAAGTGTGTGCATCTTGGCCCCACAGGCCATGTGCTTTGAGATGGTCACTCTCTGGTCTGTGATCTCCTACTTGTTAGAATATCCCATCATTTTCGAGGAGCTGTTATTACCCATCTATTTGTTACAAGGCCAAAATGGAACTTTTCAGGAGAGGTAGGGTCGAACAGTTTCTTTTAAGACTTTTATTCGTAACATTTCTGGGGCAGGTACATGACCCTGAAACGTGGAAGCGCTCAGGAGCGTGTGCCTGTGTGCTGGAAATGCTGGGGCAGTCGCTGTGTAATTGCCGGTTATTTTAGTAACAAAGGTGTCTGTAAATGGATCCCTGCTGCTCGCCTTTAAATTCCTGTTTATTGGCTATTGGTTTTGATGTGCTTTTCCTCTAATGAGCGAGGGCCAGTGGATGTCTAATAAAGAACTCGTATCTCATCTTTCCACTGCTGCAGAGACCATTGGACTCCTATTTGCTCTGCAGTGGCCTTCTGGAAGTGGCTGCCTGTTAAGACAGCTGTTCCCCTTTCATCAGGTTATTGCGCATTCAGGTCTTGTCCTGTTCAGGTTTTATTTGCTGTCCAGGCCCTGCTGTATGCCAGCTGCCAAGCCATTACACTGAAACGAGCGGCTTAATTGCGAAGGCTTGTGACTGGGCATCGCTGATGGTATTGGTGGGAGCAGGAGCTGTGGTGTGTCTTCCTGCAGAGCTGGCCGGGAGCATCGGCGTTGCTGCGGCTGCTGCTGCTGATCCAGGGAGGGATGCTTGTGCCCAATGAGACTAACAAACCCCTGCTGAAATAGCTGAGGGAAGTGGGAGTTTGTTCTGGAAAAAACACCCTACTTTTCCTTTTTCATTGAGGCTGTTAATATTTGTTTGGGGTGTGCAGCTAGCAGCCCTCTTTTCAGCAGCAGTGGAGGGCAGCAGATGTTGGAGGGCATGAGCTCTGGGTGGGAATGAGTGGGGCAGCCTGCAGCAGGGCTGATGCTCTGCAGGGACAATTGGATCCGATGATGGAGTCCACTTAAACAGCTAAAATCCATGTTTCCTTTGTATTCAATGATAGTGAAGCTTGGCTGGAACCTCTGGCCTCTGTGGGGCAGAACCAGGGCTCCTCAGCTGGTGCCAGGTGCTGTGCACCATGATGCTGTTCCCATGATGTCTCCCCTCCTGAGGAGCTGAGCTCAGCTGCGCTGTCAAATGACATCCCACCGCTGCCTTGTAGCTGTTCTTGGAGAGGGAAGGAAGGATGTGATAATTACCCTGTTTTGTGTGGAAGAGCCGGGGGAGAAGCTCAGGATGCTGCTTATTTCTCCTATGAAGCCTCTGATTCCCACACTCTGCTGTAATGCTGTCCATCTTCTTGAAACTGCCATCTCTGGTCCCCCCTGGTCACGGGGTGCCCACACTCTGTGTGATAACACCTAGCGAGTTATATCCGAAGTGTGATAACAGAGTGCAAGGGGGTGTGTGTTCTGGGGAAAAATGACCCATTGCAAGGGAAAGGTCCTCAGTTTGTCTATTTTTCTGGTTCATGGAGGTCCTGTCTGTTGGGCAGACCAATGATGATGGTGACAGCACCAGTCTGGGGGCTCCTCTGGAGGACCACAACTGGGAGCAGGACTAGGAGTTTTAGTACAGTGGGTACACTGGTGAACTGAACGGGAGGTGGCATAACAGTTCTATTGGTGTTGGTCCCTTCCTGGAGCAGATCTTAGAGTTCTCTGCCCCAGGCAGAGGTTTTGTAAGCAGGGCTGTGCTGAAGTAGTACGGAAACCATAGAGTAACTTCCTGTAAATTACTTTCTCTCACTGGTAGAGGATTAATTCCTTAATTATAAGCAGAAAAAGTTAAAGACCAGAGTCTGGGAGAGCTTTCAGGTTTGTGAGCGCTGGAGTAGCCTTGGGGGGAGTTGCTTCAAAGTCTCTCTGCAGAACTGGGGCAACCTGGCTCTAGGTCTGGTCAAGGGGTTGTACTGGACTCCCTTTGAATGGTGTTTGTGTGCTTTCGATGGCCCCTGAAGCCACCCATCTATTGCTGCATGTCGCTCCTGGGGTGCTGGTGGGAGGATGGTGCTAACGCTTTGACCACAGGATGTGCTAGCAAAATGTTTGCTTGTCACTGTCACTCTCTGCTTTTGGATGGGACAGGGACCATGCTCCCTCTGCCCTGGTGGTACCGATGCCACAGGGCGCTGAGCAGAGCCATGTCCTCTGGTACCTGGCCATGGCTGGGCTCTGCAGGATGGGCTGTGGTGCACAAAGTGTTTCCATGCAACCGGTGGCCATGGAGCTTCTGAGCTTTGTCCCTGGGCTGTGGTGGCTGCAGGCTTGGCAGGCAGCTCAAGAATGTAAATTTTCACTTTCATTCTTTAGGTTTTCTTCACTCAGCCTTTGAAAAAAAAGACAAAAAAAAAAAAAGACTTAAGTGAAGAATCAAACCATGCATTTCAGATCTTTGTATAGAACGTGTTAGAAATGGTCATTTCTTTGAAGTTTATTTGCATGTATTTGGCTGATTTGGGAGCCTCCTCTGCTGGGTGGCCACTTGGGGCATGGGGTAACTCAGTTGCCTGTCTGCAAGGGGTGGTATCCAGCCTCTCTGGTGTTGTAAAACCCAGTTAAAAGCTTTTCATGTGTAGTGTAGGTCACTTCCATGGACTGACCTGCCTTCCCGTGGGAACGCTGTTCGTGGCATGCTGTGTCAGTTTGATACAATCATGTACCCACCTTCACGTGGTGCTGCTGTTGGTCCTTCTGGAACCAGGCGCTACATGGGTTTCCTCAGGCATAGTTTTCACCTCCGTTTCCAGAAAAGCCAGAAGGCAAGTGTAGATGTGTGTGGCCTTTTGGCTGAAGCAAGGAGGTGCAGACATTACACAGTTTCAGAGGTGGGATTGCTGGTTGTGTGGTGGCACAGAGCTGAGCTCGCTGCTCAGCAGCCTGTGGAGCAAGAGTGGTGTGGTTTCTCGGTGTGGAGCACAGCTCCCTCAAAAATGAGCTGGAAATGGGCAGAGCCGAGGGGGAGGCTGTGGGGCAGGTTCTGACAAAGCCCCTCTTGCCCATGGCAGCAGCGAGTCCATGCTGGAGCTGTGCTGCACCGGGTTTGCTTGCGTTGGTGTGTTGACAAAAAGTAATGGAAAGCTCCAACAGACAAACTTCAAAGGCTTTGGATTTCCTTCAAAGGCGCCTTATTTCCTAATAGAACTCCCGAAGGGCTGCTTGAGCTCCCCAGTTACCTTGTGTTGATGCCTGGGTGCTGCCTGTAGTCCCATTTATTATTCTTTTTTTCATTTTATTTTATTTTTTGCAACCTTTCCCACAGCTTTTGTTGTTACTGCAACCAGTATCTGTCTCTCTCTGCTTCTGCCTTGACACGTAGTGATTTTTCTTTCTGTGAAGGTTTCTGAGCGATCTAAATTGAGGAAGGGGTGGATCGCTTATAGACACAGCACCGTTTCAGATGCGAGAACAACTATTTTGAGGTAGCATTTTGAGGTTTGACTCAACTTTAGCAGTTTCTCTGCAGGGAAGGCTGGATTGATAGTCAGAAGTGGTAGCAGGTCAGGTGGTCTATTTTTAGAAGTGCTGTTTAATTGCCCGATGTTATTCTTGCGGCGCTCATAGCTGGACGGTTGGTTATCTTCTGCCCAAGTTTGTTAGCATAAGCCAGGTCTTAATGTATACTTGTATTTATTAAATAATAGATCCATTGTAGGAGCTTGGATCTTTGTTTTATCTTACTTGATTGGGAGGGAGACAAAGTGGTGGGGTAAATCCAGCACCTCCTGGATTTTAATGCCAGATAAATGCTACAGAGTTCTCATAAATCAGACCTCTGTGCTTCTCTACCCCCGTTATCGTGTGTGAAGTGCTGGGTTCAGGTGGCATTGCTGTCCTAGGGATGCTGCTCTGGGGACCTGGGGCAGCTGGTGCTCGCTGGCAGCTTTGCTGCATCTCCATTGCACTTGCTGGATTTGGTTTCGTGCACTCATCCTCCATCTCAATTGCATAAAGGAAATGTTCTCTGCAGCAGAGAGGTCTTTAACACTAAATGCTTTTTATTCATGTCAGCTAGTGATTAAAATGCTTCCGCTCTGCTTTGCTCCTGTGCTCTACAGCAGCAGGAGGTTTTGGTGTTTGGTGTATAAGGAGCCACTGGCAGCCTGTATGGGCATCAGTGGGTGTACAGAAGGTGCCTTCTCCACTTGTCTTGCAATATTTGTGGTGAGGGAGTCTCCCTGTTTTGTGTCCATGAGGGGAGGACCGAGGCAGCCCCTTTCCTGCTGGCTGCTGTGTACATGGGATGCCCATGAACGCTTAAAGAGTGCAGTTTTCTCTTCCTGGCCTTTTGAGACCTGTTCCTGTGGGTATCACTCTGCAAATGGATGTCCTAGCACTTATTTGCATAGCATTTCCATAACACCAACAGAGCTGTTCAGGGGCAGCAAAGCATTTAGGTCATCTCCAGTCCCTGGGAGTTGCAGCAGACTAGGCAAAGGTGTTGCTTCTGGACCTGGGAAATGCTGTGGGCTCAGGTCCCTGTTCTGCTGTAGTCTGCCTGTGTGACCTCGGGGTCTCGTGGTCTTGGTGAGCAAATTGCACTCTTGTGTCTACAAATACAGTGGGAGGATAAATATATTAAAGGTAGCAAGGTATCTGGCTGACCTACTCCTCCTTGCGTATCCTGCATGGGCTGGGGATGGGCTACACTTCATTTCTGTTCCTGGTTTGAGTTTTTGTCTCCAGGTCACCATTTCTTTGGTCTTGTCCAAACTCTGCTCTCTGCCCTCTATCCCTTGGTGGGTTGGAAATAGCTTCAAGATGTTTCCTCAGCTGAAGCATGACTTCTGCAGTCTGTGAGGCTGGAGTGAAGCTCTCGAAATTCATCTCCTGCTCTCTTTTGAGGAATACATTCCCTGCTTAGCAAAGTCCTGACTTTTGCATTGGTATATGACTCGTTCTTGGTACAATCTGCTGCAGAAGATGGGAGCCAATGTACCGAGGTTGTGTGCTGCATCCCGCTGATGCAATTGGCTTTGTTTAGGGGGGCTTGAGTATGTTGGAACATGCTGGCTTGAGTGAATAGTTTTAATTAGTTACAGTCTTAGGCTGTGGTTTACTGTGCTGACTCACTTCCAGCTCTCTGATAATTTCTGTACTTCTGCCTTGATATGAAGTCATGTGTTGAAGTTAAAACGAGTGAAGATGGCAGAGCACAGGCTTGGGGCTGGTTCTTCCTGTGGGCTGAGTTTTGAGGAAGCTGAGCTCAGGCTGCACTTGGAGCAGAGGGCAAGCTGGATTGGGCTGGAGGTGAAGGAGATCCAGCAACAGCAGACACCTGCTCCACAAACTTGTGAAGCTGTGGAGAAAAGGTCTCCAGTCTCCAACCAGCCCACGAGTGCAGAGTTCAGCTTTCCCTGGGCAAACGCAGCACTGACTTGGTGAAGACATTGGGACGTGAGTTGCCCATCGAGCATGTGTGTAGCTGGCCCTGGGGCCACAGTGCTGCCAGTCCCCGTGGGAGAGCAGGAAGCTACCACAGCAAAGCAGTTCCAGGCGCTGCACCCCAAGAAGTCCCCTTGTGTGTCCTAAGGTGGTGTCTGTAGTATCGCTTCCCCAAAGCTATTTCTGAAGCCTGGAGGTTCTCACCAACCAGCTTGAACTTTGTAGTCTTGCTTAGTGTCTGGTGCTAATGTTGTGGTGTGACAGTACATCCTTTGCAGGGTCCTGCTCATCCTTGCTCTGAGGAGGAGTCTTTGGGGGTGGGAGTAGTATTTGTGCTGGCGATCACAGGCGAGGTCTCAAATGGCAGCAGTTGTGTCTGAGGTTTGAAGGCCCTAGTTATTCCCCTGGCAAGCAGTCAGGATCCTTCCCTTTGCAGATGACTTCCATGCTGTGCTCATCATCTCCTTGCTGCCACGTGCAGTTTCTGGCTCTCAGTTGTCTATTCTGTGCTGGAGCCCTCTTCTCCTGGATCCTCCCTGTTGGCACCATGGGGTTCACTTCCATTGCTTTTTGAACTGGGGCATCAGGGCCAAATTAGACTTATGCTGTTGTGATAAAGTTTCCTGTGAGAGTGGTTCAGGATTTGTAAAACAAGACTTTGTCTCTGTAAGGGCCTGATGTTGGCTGGTACCCTGGGGGCACCCTGCAGGAGCTCCACACCTTCCCCATCCTGTGCTCTTCTGCCATCTCATCATGCTGCTGTGCAGCCTTTCCCTTTTGCTCTGCACTTGCTCAGTTTGAAAATGAGATGTTGATTGCAGCGCTGACCCCCAGCTTGCAGCCGGGGCGGAAGAACTGCTTTGCCAGAGCCACTGTACTGCATTTTCTGTTGGCAGCAAGAGCTTTCCAGTGACCCATCTCCAGCCACCAGTAAGACCAGGTAGCAGCTCCATCTCCAGCTCTCTTGCCAACCTCATGAAGGGTTTGACTCTCATCTTTCTTGTGGTGCTCAAAGGAGCAAGTCCTCCCAAGCTGGCATTGGGGTGTGTGTGTGGGGGACCACTGCGGCAGGGAGCCCTTCTCCATCACTGCGGCATGATGGAAGGTGTTCGCGAGTGGGAAGGCTGGAAGGGGGAGAAGCTCATTGCTGTTCCTCCTAATTGCTCTCCCACTTCTGTACTTGAGCAAGCGAAGAGCTGTCTTGAGCTGCGTCCCTGGGGACGCTGCCTGGTTCTGTCATCCCTGGCAGCTGCACTGGGACTCTCCCCGCAATCGGTCAATTTAAAAGGCATCCTTCTCTGTTTTGACTCGGTCCGTCTTTCCTTTGATGTGAGAGCGATCCATCTGCCTTTTGAGATGGCGGAGGATGCAGGGGCTGTAGTGAAACCTCCTGAGCGGGGGCGAGAAGAGCTTGGGACTGTTCCTGTCGGCACTGATAAGCAGTAGGATGATGTAGGAATGGGATAGTCAGTCCCTGGGCACTGGGTCCCTCTGTCCCCCAACCCATTCTGGAGTCTGGGCTGCCCACCCCAGCCTCTCCCCTCCAGCTGAGTGTCTGGGATGAGAGCACGGACTGCTGTGTCTCTGCTCCCACAAGGCTGCACTTTCCAAAGGAAAATCTGATGTAGTAGCTGAAGTTTCAGGTGTAGAGGTTGAGATAACTGCCCAGGCTTGGTGAGAGAAGTTCACTTTTCTATAACTTCTGCATGTCAGCTAAGCAGCAGTGGTTTTCGGTGAGCCCTTTTTAGGCAAGGAAGGTCAAAATGCTGCCCTTGAGGTGAAGTTTCTCTTCAGCCCCCATGAAGATGGACGCTTTGACTGCTGCCTGCTCTTTTGAGTACTTTTTTTTTCCTCTAAGACATCCTTGCTCCAGACTTGCTACTAGAAACCGCTAATAAAATTTGCAAGAGGTTTTGCTGGTAAAGGTGTGGAGGCAAGCAGGAAGAGATCCCTTGATCTGCGTGGGTGGCTGTATGTGATCTATGGTTGTGCAAAGTCTTGCTGGGCTTTGAGGTGGAAGCCCAGATTTCACTGGGGTGATGGTTCAGGGCTGCCCTGTAATGAAGCTGTGTAGCATCATGCAGACCCAGGTGGGCTTTGCTAGTGCTGTGGCTTGTCAGATCCCGGAGATAGGTATGATGGAGCAAGAACTTTCCATGGTCACATCTCTTGCCATGTACAAGCACTCTGGTAGAAGAAACACTTTGGTTGGTGGAGTTGAAGCTTGTGCTGATATTAATGTCATGCCATTGCATGCAGGAGTTGGGTCAGTCTTTTCCAAATTGCCTGTAGCTCTTAGAATCTGCTGCATCTTTCCTGTCCAGTGCAATGGGTTGACTGGAATTTACTTGCTTTTGTATGATTCTGAAGTCCTGAATCTGCTAAAGCTGATCCTCAAAGCAAGGTTCCAGTGGCCTCTTTGGCAGCTGTGGGTGGATGGTGAGATGTTGGGCTCCTGAGGTGTCTTGTCACAGCTGCAGGTAGCACAGCAGAACTGTGCTCCTGTCTCTTTGCAGTCAGACATGCCAAACCCAGACGTTTCTGGCACACACTCTGAATCTTTTTCAAGGACCTTTGTCCCCATTTGCATGGAAAGCATTTGCAAGGAACAGGGGTGCTGCAAGAAGGAAAGCCACCAAGTCCTTCAAGATCAGATCACTGGTAGCACTTGAGGCTCCTGATGTGGGCAACTCCAGCTGGTCATTGGCGCATCGCTTGGTTTGATGTGACCAGGGATCAGCTTGGTGCTGATGCCAGCATCACACCAGTGTCACTGGTGAGGTTCCTGCTCTGCAGCCATGCAGAGGTGAAATTCCTGTGACCGCATTTGAGAAGCCTGTGCTAAAATTATGGCAAGTGCTTATCCCTGTTGCACGTAGAGCAGTCTTGGATGCACAGAGCTGCCTTGTACCACCTGGATGCTGCTGTAAACCCTTAGAGCAATCAACCCTTATTATATGGGGACACCTGAGCTCTTCATTCTTAACTCTGTTAGAAGCTTTTTGGTGGTTTTTCCAGATCTGTTTCATATGACAGAGAGAAACTAGCTTGAATTGCTTACTTGTATGGCAGACTTTGAAAGAGTGATCGTGGTGGGATCATATTTGTTGTTTTTCTCAGTGTCTACGTGTGATAATACTGGGTCACTCTCTGTATTGAGCTGGTTGAAAAATTGATACCTAAATCTACGAGTAGTGAGACTGAAGTGTTGCATTTCATTCTCATGATTACTTTTGGATTAAAAAGGAGCTTTTTCCGTGTTCCAGAGTCACCTAGCGAATTTCATCTGAAAGCTGACTTCAGGCAGATTCTGCTGAAGATTAAGATTGTTTGGGTGGTTGGTTGTTTTGTTTTTTTTTTTCCCTGGTCTTTGTATGAATAATGATGCCTAAGCACCATCTTACCGGCTGGTCAGGAATTCATTGGAGAGTTGATAATTCCCCAAAGGAAATGTTCATACACTGGTAACTCCTGATTCTTGCCTGCCCACCTGGATGCTTTCCCCCTGGAGGAAATTACCAGTTGAGCGGTGGTTAAACACTTTCTCCTATTTGCAGGTGCCACCGTCCCCTCTGTTTATTCTGAGCCATTGGAGAAGGTCTTTAGAAACTAGCTCGCTTGTGCACTGAAATTCCTGCAAGATCAGGCTGTGATTTATCTCGGGGACTCCTGCTAACACCTGGCCTCCCCAGAGCACCGGGGTGCAGCACTGATCATGGGGTGGGGATGCTTCTCAGGTTCTCTGGGTGCTGGGTTATTAGCAGCAATCTGCATGCGGCAATACCCATCCGCCCGTGCTCCGCCGGAGCCATCGCAAATGCCGCCGTTGCTACGGGAACGGGTGTTCTTGGGTTAGAAACCTGATTTAATTCCTTCGTCTCCTCCCCGCTCCCTGCTAGTTAAGACACTCAGATGGATTTTAAGTTGCGAATAGAATAGTTTTTCGGGTTGTGCAGGGAGTTCAAGAATATCTTTTGCTAATGAAAGAGCTGCCTGAACTCTCAAGGGATTGAATGAATTTTTTTATTTATTTTTTTCCCCTCAATACCTACTATCAAAAGCAAAGTTTACAAGCTCTGTGTGCCTCAGGGCTGCTCACTATGCCACCTGCATGGATAATTAAGACCTTTCAGGTTGCCATAGAGAGTAGTTTGGCTTCCAATATTGCATCAATTTATATTTGGGATATTTTTCTTTAAAAATGCAAGAGCTGGGAGTGCTGTCTTTATAAGGTACGCTGGGTGGCAGGTACAGAAGGGGAGGGCTTTAGCAAGCCCTGTAATTTGCAGGATGGAGGCGATGATCAAAACTCTAGCTATTCCTTCACCTTTGGGGATTTTAACAAATACTGTCCAGAATGTTCCTTTTTCACTAGAGGAGCTTCAGCAGCCCATTCAAGGAGTAACGGGATTTTATGTAGGCCAAATCTGGGTCTTACAACAGAGCAAGCAACTTCAGAGGAATCATTCCTCAGTTACATCAGCCCAGCTGAAAATAATTTGGCCTCTTCTTGAACTTGGTTTGTGTGACTGGGCGCTACAACTTCAGAAGAATCATACTGTAAAGGGAATCAACAATCGGTGCTGGCTTGTTCTGTTCTCTTCCTGGGAGCTCGCTAACCCTTTCCTGCTTGCTTAAATCTCCTTTAGTGGTGGTGACCTGTTTAGAATGTGATGAAAGTCACGGGGGTGTGTGCTGGGACCACAGCTCCCGAGTCCTGCATTTGGCAGGACTCAGCCACTTGCTCTGGACGCTTTGGAAACTTGCAGCACTGAAAAAAGAATTATAACTTCATAACTATAAGCAAAGAGTTCCTCTGAAGTGCCAGGTCCTGCATGCTGACGTTTTCCTTGCAGCATATCCCAGGATGTGAGCGAGGAGAACAGTAAAAGCAGCTGGGGCTGTCTGGCCAGGGAATGGGGGCTGAGGGCATGTGAACATCAACCTCAGAGGAGAAAAGGCTCAGGCAGCATCGAAGCCTTTTTTATCATAGAATGGTTAGAGTTGGAAGGGACCTTAAAGATCGAATTCCAACCCCCCTGCCATGGGCAGGGACACTTCCCACTAGAGCAGGTTGCTCAAAGCCCCATCCAACCTGGCCTTAAACACTTCCAGGGCTGGGGCATCAACAGCTTCCCTGGGCAACCTCTTCCAGTGCCTCACCACCCTCACAGGAAAGAACTTCTTCCTAATATCCAATCTAAATCTCCCCTCTTCCAATTTAAAACCATTACCTGTCACTACATTTGCTGACCAAGAGTCCCTCTCCAGCTCTCCTGTAGCTCTCTTCAGGTACTGGAAGGCTGTTAGAAGGTCTCCCCAGAGCCTTTTCTTCTCCAGGTTGAACAGCCCCAACTCTCTCAGCCTGTCTTCATAGGAGAGGTGCTCCAGCCCTCTGATCATCTTATTTTTACTCCCCTCCTTTTTACTTTTGGGCACTCCTGGGGGTTCATGTAAGCCTGTAGCTCTCCAAAGCTGTCACCTGTCTACTGGGGGATCAGTGGCTGGTTAAGTAAGTTCTTGGGAGCTTCAGGTGTGTTGCTATGAGCTTGGCCACTCATGCCCTGCAGCCATGGGGACTGCACAGGTGTGTAGCTCGAGAGGGCTTGTCTGCTGGTTGGAGTTAGGAGCCTGAAGCGAGCTGTTGAAGGTGGGAATAGCTGCTTGCTCAACAAAGAGAAAGCCTCTGGAGCCTGCTGTCTCTTGTCCCCATGGTGTTGAAGGTGGAGATGCAAAAGGTCGAGCAGTTGGGGCTTCTTGTGCAGGAGAGGAGCACACAGCTCCCAGGGCTGCAGAAGGAGGAATAATTCCATTAGCAATACGAATGTGCAGGGTTCAGCCTTTGCCATCTAAAATAATATTATAATGAAATAGAATTATAATTTAATTATTATTATTAATGACACTGAAGTTGGAATGGGGCTGACGCAGGCAGGCTAGTGTCATATTGGGCCACGGCTGAGCAGCAGTGCCCAAATGATGATGGAAGGGGAGGAAGATCCTGGAGCTGCTAAAGGGGGAACAGTGATGGAACACAGAAAAACACGCAGTAAAAAAAGGGAGTTCAACCATCTAAATATGCTGTATTTGAGAACCACATTTGCAGCAAATTAGAATCCTGGCAGGGTCTCAAACAGATGAATTTTTTTGGGAAACACCTTTTTGTGGGTGTGCGTTTCATGTTCCCAGAGTCTGAAGGGCAGAGAAGTGCTTCCCTGGGGGCGGCTGGCAAATGAGTTTGCTGTCCTAGGCTGAACCTGCTTCCTCTTCTCCAGCTCCAGTCTCTGTAAATCCCCAAATAAATAGCCTGTGTGGTATGTGGTGGTTTTCTTTGGACGGAATGTATTTATTGTAGCTTACAAAGTTGTGTGTGGGGGTCTCTGGGGTCTTTTACAAATTTGATAGGCTGCCCAGTGTTTGGAGACGGGAACAGCAAGGAGATGCATGCTGTCTGGGTGAGATGAGCCTGAGATTTTCCATGTGACAGGACTCCCGTGATGAGGAGAGGACTGGGGAGGGGTGATGGGGGAGGTGTGTTCATGGAATCACAGGACTGTCAGAGTTGGAAGGGACCTCTAGAGATCATCCAGTCCAACTCCCTTGCTAAAGCAGGATTGCCCGGAGCACATCACTCAGGACTGCACCCAGGCAGATCCTGAAGATCTCCAGAGAAGGGGACTCCACATCCTCCATGGGCAGCCTGTTCCAGAGCTCTGCCACCCTCACTGTAAAGAAGTTTTTCCTCATATTTGAATGGAACTTCTGATGTTCCAGCTTGTGCCCATTGCCCCTAGTCCTGTCACTGGGAACCACTGAGAAGAGTCCATCTCCATCCTCCTTCAATCCACCTTTCAGATACTTATAAGCATTAATATGGTCTCCCCTCCCTTCTCTTCTCCAGATTAGAGTCCCAGCTCTTTCAGTCTTTCTCCATAAGGGAGGTGCTCCAATCCCTTAATCATCTTTGTTGCCCTACACTGGACTCTCCAGTTCTCATGCCATGATCTGGCAAAGCTTTGAGGAGGCTTCAGAGAAGCTGTTAACAGCTGAGAGATCCAGAGTGAAGAACCAGGAGCCTCTCTAGCTTGGGATGAGCAAGCCCTGTGCCCAGTATCCCTCACTACTCCATCTCCGGCTGCTGGGGCAGTGGTTGTTCCCAGGGCTGGTGGGGTCAGAGCAGCTACGGGCTCCCAGAGAGCTGCTCAGCAAGGAGCAGGCTCTTTAACTGAGCCTCTGCAATATGTTGTTACTGTTTATATAAAAATAACAAATCTTTCCAAATATTTATTACTATATCATGTGCTGAGGAGCGGGTGCCATGCATTCAGAAATGGAAAGCCGCCCCCAAGCAGCTGCCAATCTCAGATGAGACTGAATCTGCGATGCTGTTGACATGGTGGGGCCGGGAGCAATGTTCTCCAGGGAGCCCCTGGCACTGTGGGGGCTCCTCCAACCTGGCCCCAGGGGTTGGGTGGTGATGGTCCAGCATGGTGGAGGTGCGTGGCGGAGACTGGAAGGCAGTGTGAAGGTGAGAGGTTTAAAATGAGATCTGCTTGGAAAGGTACCCTTCGCAGGGATTTTCTCACCCCGAGCTCTTCAAACAGGCAGGAGTTTGTGTTTCTAGAGCATTTAGGTACCTTTGTAGGGAGTTTTGAAGGTGGCACAATATGAGAGCATCCCTTGGCTGCAGGGAGCATCCCTCACTGTATGGCCATGTGTAGCATCTCCCTCTGCTTAACCACCCCCAAACTGGTCCCTGCCCAGCAGCTCTCAGCCTGACCAGCATCGAGGTTTTGTGTATGTGCCTCTTCTTTTGACATCAACAATTTTGGACAATTTTTAATCTCATGGGATCATTATTCTTCCCTCAAGGGTATGCAAGCGGCTGCTGTACAAAGCAGTTTTGGGGACATTTCTGTGACTTTCCCTGGGCTCTGCAGGTGCTGGGAGGCATTGCAGAATGTCTGCAATGGCTTGGTGGGGGTGATGCTGCAGCGATGCCGCACCATACTCTCCTGCAAGGAGAAGGAGAAACTTCAGATGACTCAAGGGAAGATTGCCTGAAGCCTGGAGGTGGGGTGGAATTTTTTTGATCCAGCCGCTGTAGCTCATTTTCCTGCCTGCTGAGATGGCCTGGCCTGATAAAGCACGTAAAGGATGAGCATCTCCTCTGCTGAAGATCGTGTTTTTATTCAAAAAAATCGAACTGAAGATCTCAGCATGCAGCCGTGGAGATGCCGGCAGAGCATGGTGGAGGAGCCAGCGTGCATCTGTCAGGCTGGCAAAGGCGGGCACACAGGCTGGGGGCTGCTGCGTGAGCTGGAACTGCAAATCTCAACCGAGTTACTAGAAGCTTCTGTTCATTCTTCCCCTGGCTCCGCAGACAACTTCTTACAGTTCAGCAGAGAGGTTTATCTCTCTTTATCCTGTGTAGTAAAGGGAAAATGGGACAAGAGGCCAGTGTGAACTGGAGTGACTTGCTGGGGGTTGACAAGTGAAAGTCAGCACGGTATTTCTGAAAGTGGCTCTATTTCATTTCTGTGAAGTACTACATAACAGCTGGGAAAAATCTCAGGCAAGCTTAAAGATTTTTATTGTTCCATTTAGTGTCTTATGTATGGCTTTTTTGCCTTCATTGCTTTATTAAAATAAACTGAATGGAAAGCTGCCTTTGGGCGAGCTGGTGATGGCCCTCATTTGTTGTGCTGAGGATGGTGTGGATGCTCTGCCAGCTGCAGAAGAACAAACTCTGTATAAAATGACCCCCTTCAGCAAAGAGGTTGCCCTCTTAAACACCTGGACTTCCAGGAGCCAAGCCACAGCGGTCTGCTTGGAGAGACTCACAGAACACAGGCTTTGTGTGAGGGTTATGGAGGCCAGTGTGCTGGGGGATAGGCTAAATTGCTTATCCAAATTTCATTAAAAATGCAAATGGATTCTTTCACTGGGACAGAGTCGCATTAAAAAGTAGGCCATATCGTAAACATTAATAAAGTCATATTGGCCAGCAGGGATGTGGATGTGGAAAGTGAGCCAGGAAAGCTCTTTGCAGAGCTTGATGTAAATAAAACGACTCTTCCCTTTTTCTCTTCTCCTCCTCTAAAAGCTGGCAGCCTAGGTAATGTTTTAATTGAGCACAGTGGCATGTAATTGTACAGGACCGTTGCCCAAGAAGAGTAAATTTAATTCATGGCTTGATAAAGTTTTGTTAGTGAAGCAGAAGCCAAGCATACTGACCAATTAGAGCTAAAGCAAAATTCACCTAACCAGTAATTGTTTTAAGGCGGGGGGGGAACCCACCCAAGCTAGGCAGGTCTGATGTCTTTCTGCCCCCACAAGGTGTTTTAAGATGCTTCTCTTAATGTGATGTTGAAGGTAGTGTCTGATTCAGGCTTCCTCTGCTGACTTTAGTCGGGTGCTGGTGCCCCTCTGTGCAGTGGGCTCTCCCCAGCCATCACTTCTAACAAGTCTGAGGACATCCTAACCACTGCTGAGCTCTGGACCTTCCCTGTGGAAACCTGGGGCAGGGATAGATGGACCCCCAAGGACAGAGCTGCTGTGCTCCCTCCTGCAGCAAGGTGACTCCTCCAGCCCTGCGCTGTGTACCGCCTGTCTTGCAGCATCAATAAAAATCTTGTTCTGAACGCCTTTGGCTGGAGAGAGAGGAGCGAGCAGACACGGTAAATCTACATGTTGGAAATGTTATTTTAATATCTTATCTGTATAGCATCAAAAGGAGTGCCAAGTACACTAGAGATCTTGCCAGCTGCAGCCCTTTGAATGTCTTAAAGGCAGTAATGTTGCTGTGTAATAACGTATAGTGCTCCAAACTGTCATGAGATAATGGCCTGTTTTCAAGGGAAGAAAACCAACAAAAACCAGTGTAATCTACATCCTTTCCTGCAGCAGCAGAGCTGTGGCATGTGGGGGCTGGAGTGTGGTAGCACTTGTCTTGCGGGGGTCAGCATTGAGGGGTTTTGCTGTTTGCAGCACTGCTGGCAAGCCTCTCCTGAGAAGTGAGCATCCATCTCCTGGCTGCAACCAAGGCAAGCCTTGGAAGAGCATCCTCCCTTGGGTGAGACTTAGCTTTGTGACCCGTGTGCCAGGTGGTCCCAAAGCCTGGTGGGGTCCAGTGCTGGGTGACTTGATGCGGGCAAACCCTCATGCCATGGCTGGACCCACAACTGGTGTTAACCCCATCCTGCCATGCCCCTCCCCATCACCACCGCTCGGGTGGGATCTGCCTCACTGGTAGGACGAGCACAAGTGGTACAAAGGAGAACCAAAGCTAAGGCAGGAGTCAGGGTTGAGCATCCTCCTGGGGGGCAGAAGGCTTTCTGCCCCCATACCATGTGCTGTTGGAGCTGCTGTATTCTCATTCTCAGATTGCTAAAGCTGGGGTTTTTTTTCTGCAGAGGAAGTGGCTGGATTTCTTGTGTCTCTGTTGACAGCACATGGAGCAGGAAGCCTGTGAGACCTCCTAAAATTAGTCTGTGGAGCATGGGACTCAGCAGACTCATAATAAGGTGGAGAGGGGGTTATGGATGCTCCAGCCATCGCTGCTGGGCTGCTCCATCCCTCAGTTGCTGTTCTCTGCCGCCCTCGGGGCTGGTCCTGGTGCAGGGGGTGCGTTTGGAGAGGTCTGACAGCAGCGAGACTCAGGTAGTTGTTGGAGCAAAATTGGTATTTTGCAACCCTGTCTGATTTATGCCAGAACTGGGTAAATCACTGTGTTCTTTGTGGCAGGACTTGTCTGGGAGGCTGCCTGCTACTAGTGGGTCTCTCAGGGAGCTCCTACTCCACTGAAGTCAGCCTCCCCATGGCAGGAACCCCCAGACATCCATCTGTCTGCTGGACTTTGGCTCTGCCCGGGCTGCCCTTAACTCCTGGCACTGCCCCTGTGCTCTCATGTAAAAAGGCGTGCATTTGATAAATGGCTTTTTCCCATCACTGGAAGTTTTCCAAATTATTAGGGACTTTTCTGTGGTTGGTTTAGTTTTGGTTTTGGTGTTTGTGTGCAAGGTGGTTATTTTTTCTTTTTTTGCCTGCCCTTCTCACCATCTTTCCTTTAGCCCTCCCGATGGGAGGAAAGGGTTTAACATCAGTAGTGCTCTGAGGAAATCAGCTGTCCCAGGACTCCCACTCCTCTGGGAGTTTTTTCACTTCATAATATGAGTGGGGCTCAAATTCTATGTGGCTGGGAAGGACTTCTGAAGAGGGGCTGCTAAGAGCTGGGGTACCTTCGCCTCGCTTCTCTTCCCTGACAGCTTTGAATATGTGCTGAAGGGTCTGCCCTGTGCAATGGTGTTAGCAGAGTGCCTGCTGCAGGCAACACATTTCCAAAGCAGCAAATTGCCCCTGTGAACAGTCTGGCTGTGACTTGCTTTGCTGGGGATGCTGTCCTGCCCCGCGGCAGGCTCCAGCTCCAGGTTTGGCACAGTCAGAGCCATTTTGTGGGAGCCTCATCCATGATGTCTCATACCCCAGGTTGTCCTTTCTTGTTAACATCCAATTTGTGTGTCTGTTACATAAAGTCAGAAATGTTCACTCCTTCAGGAGAGCCTGAAATTCAGCAGCAATCCCTCCTATCTGCCAGGGTGCTGGTTAATGGCTGTGTCCTTGTGGAGCTCTCCCAGGGGTGAGGTTTGTGGTACGGGGCTGTGAGCTGAGCCTGAGCTGGCAGAGGGCTCCGGGGGCTCATGGACCCTGGTGATGCACAGAGGTTGGAGACTGCCCAGTGCATCACTGAGATAAGCCAGTTGGCAGCTGACCTGGTGGGTAAGGTACTCCTGACCATACTGGGGTAATGATTTTAAACTGAAGGAACGTATATTTAGACTGGATAATAGGAAGGAATTATTTCCTGTGAGGGTGCTGAGGCACTGGAACAGGTTGCTCAGAAGCTGTGAATGCCCCATCCCTGGAGGTGTTTAAGGCCAGGCTGGATGGGACTTGGAGCTACCTGCTCTGGTGGGAGGTGTCCCTGCACATGGCAGGGGTGCAGGTCTGAGCCTCCTCCAGGCAAATATCACGAGGGGGGTGGAAATTGGGTCCTGTCTCAAGCATCTGGGCAGCCACACACTGTGTGGACCTGCAGGACGTGGCTGTGCCCAAGGAAACCTGGGGCAGAGGCTCCTTCTCCATCACCTCCTCCAGTTCTCATTGCAAGGAGGTTTGTTTTCTCTACCTCCCCCACTGCAGCACAAGAGAGGGATTGAAAAGGGCCTTGGATAATTAAGCTCATCAAATTAGCAGTGTCCGTTGGGGCGAGTGGGTAAGGTGTGATGGCAAGAGAAAGTGAAATGAGGCTGCAGAGCTTGTTCCTTGCTGTCCTCTCAGTGCACCAGGTGGCTTTCACTTGCTTGCTGAAGGCTAACTACAGGCTAGCTTGCTCATTAGCCTTAGTAAGGTGATTGCTAATTGATCAGCGACTGGAGCTGCCAGCTGCTGCACAGCATTTCGGTGCTCTCTCCTTTACTAGCCCAAAAACTGGTTGCTGATTTACGTAAGGGGGTATGAGTCCTCCAGATATGGGCTGGCAGTCTGCTACCTTGCTTCGGTCTGGTGCATCTGCAGAGAGACAGCTGGATGGGGACACCCCCTGCATGTCCCCACAGTGAGCATCACCACAGAGCTCTCTCCCAAGGGGGGCAGGTGTCTGTGAGCACCCCAACATGCCTCCCTATGGTGCAAAGCCTTGGGCTGCTGCTTTTTCTCTGGGGATCAAACATCTCCTGGAGCTGCCTGTATTTGATGATGGACATTTATTTGTCTGTATGAAGACACTGTGGTGGTGGGGGGGTATAGCTGCTGGTAACCTTTTGGGGAGGCCCTTCAGGGGGAGATGATGGAGAGCTTCCTTGCTTTTGCAGGATGTCCTGCTCATGCCTGAAGCTTCCTGGGGCATTTGGTGCTCCAGCCCGTGGTATCAGTGAGGACCAAATTTCACCTTTCCTCCCCACCCCGTTTTAAAATAGACTTAATGAACATGGAACAACTTCTTGATGAGTGTCTGTTGCTTGGGGAGGGTTTCTGCCAGCTGCCAAGCCCCGCTCAGCTCCTCGGACCCTCCTCTCCAGCTGGGTGGTGGCATCGGAAGGTGCAGAGTGTGTGGGGGACATATGAGTCAGCAGCCGCCTGTGCGGATGGAGCTGCTGGAGGCTCGGCAGCACCGAGGTTGTACGCTGTCCTGCTTGGACTTCAGCCCCCCTGCCCCGGTCCCTCCTCTGAACCCCAACCCCCTTTGCCATCAGATGCAGAGGTTTGGGATGCACATTCCTCTGGGAGAGACAAAAACTAAAGGAAACTTTGACTCTTTCGAAGACGAGCCTTCTTTCTGCTGGTGTGTTGCAGGAGGAAGTGGTTGAAATAACAAGATAAAGTCCAGTCAGCTGCTCTCCTCTGGCTGGAGTGTGTGGGAGAGAGCAGCGTGGTCCCACATCCCCCTTAGGGTGGGGGCCTCTGGGACACTGCCAGCCACTCTGGGGGAGCAGGTTGGGCTTGCAGGAGCGGTTTCTGGATTTCCACCACACAGGAGCAGGGATGGAGCTTCGTCTCCTGCTGTCTGGCAGGTCCTGTGGCTGTCTCATAGGCTTGCAAGCTCCAAAACGTGGTGGCTGATGGTCTTCTGGATGAGTTGGTGGGGAGACTTGCGTGTTGGTTACGTAGAAGTGGAAGTGCTGAAGGACATGCTGTGGTCTGACACTCTGGCTGGAGGCACAGGTGCCCAGCAGCATGCCACTGGCTTGCAGAGCTGGGGCAGAATGTGGCACGCAACAGTCTGTCGAAGAGAAAGGCCAGGGATAAACTGAAAAGTATCTTGAGATTGTCTTGAACGCTCCCATTCACTTTTTGATGGATCGTGAGCATGGGAAAGTATGTTAATGCCAGGAGCTGTTGGTGCCTGGTGTGGTGGTGCTGTCAGGGCAGATCTGTGCCTTGAGCTCCTGCGATGGGCTGGTGTTGGCAAGCACTCAGTTATCTAGGGAAACGCTTTGCTGGTGGTGAGGCAGTAGCAGAGCAGAGGAACGGTCAGCATTTTGCTGTAGGAAACCCAGGGCGGTGGCACAGTTGCGTGTCGCAATTGCAACAATTAATAAGTCCCATATAGGAAACTTCACCTGAGGAGGACCCTGGCTCACTGCGACTTTCAGTTGTACTTACATTGATGTTAGCATTTCTGGGTGTTCAAGAAACCCTTCAACTGTCACTTTGTATACGGAGAACAAAAACTCCCAAGATGCAGCATGTTTAAAATATGCCAGAGGCAGCAGCAGGGAAGTCATTACTCTTCATATCAGCCAATAAAAATGTTGCTGTTGTATTAATGATTGTTTTTCTATTTCCCCCCCCCCCCCCCCCTCCTCTTCCTAAACACAACCTCTTGCT